>CM040126.1:441007649-441475101 GCA_022559845.1 Amorphophallus konjac
ACTCCGTACTCGACAGGAGTACCACCCACTAGAAGCACAGCCGGTAGCGTCCCCTGACGTCTTACGCCGCGCCGCAGGTGAACCGCCTGGCGTGGTAGCTCCTACCAGAGGCGCGAACACCGTACAAGTAACCACAACAAGTGACTAGCTGGGGTCACGCCCGTCGACGTGCGTCCACTGTTCCCAACCACGTGTGCACACACAGATCACGCGTCCTAGGTCTGGCCCGTTGACCGGTTTTCCCCTGGCACTGGACTCTGATGTGACGAGGGGCCCGACGGTAACCAGTCTAAAACCGTCCTCAGGGTAAGCCCGTACACCACTCCCTGGTACGACCAGCACACGCGTACTGATAGGCTACGACTAGTGGAGGGTCACAAAGGAGTAGACTCTCGAGTCAACGGAAAATAACGTCCGAATCCGACAACGTGTGGGAATCACCCCACGCACCAGCCCCGTCGCACGGTGGCCACAGTCGGAGTAAAAACGGGGTTGCCACCCTCATGGGGCAACCAGGCATGTGACGGTCCACCCTAGGGCCGTCACAAGCAAGTAACGGTCTAGGCGAGACCGTTACATGCGCCTAACGGTTCAAAACAGACCGTCACACGGTCAGAGGGGAAAGGGATGTAACGGCCTGGTCCAGGCGCGTTACAAGAATGTAACGCGCTTGGCCCCATGCGTTACACACCCCCACGCTCCCAAAGCCAAAAGGGATGTAACGGCCCAGCCCCGGCGCGTCACACGCATGTAACGCGCTTGGCCCAACGCGTTACATGGCCCTCACACTTGGGGTGAAAACAGGAAGTAACGCGCCTAGCCCGATGCGTTACATGGCCTGACCCCCAACGGTCACAAACCAACGGTCGAAAGCCCCTGACGGCCCTACCCAAGCGCGTCATAGGCAAATGGCGGTCTATCGTAAGGCCGTTACAGCCCCCGACCCCCAAAAACACTACTCAGGAATGCAACGCACCCCTCTAGGGGCGTCACAAGCATGTGACGGTAACTGGAGTGACCGTTACACACTCCCGAGCACGCTACGGCGGGAAAACCCCAAAAACTTCGAACACGCCCCCGTGCCTCCACCGGAGAGGGGGAAAACAAAGGGGAAGACCCCTGGGGACCCCTAGCATGCATCTAAGCCATCCAAACGTGAAATCGCAGGCTAAAACCATAGATCGGGCGAGCTCTCCCCAAATCATGGAAAACCCCAAACCCGCTCAATCAAGCCCCTCTCGGCCTCCCCGCGGCCTACAAACCACGGAAATGAATGGCAAGAGGCTAAGGAACGTCACCCTACCTCAATGGAGCGAATGCTCCACCGGATCGTTCGTGAATCGCGAAAAAACGCCTTAGAAAACCCTCGTCCTTCAAGCTTCCCGCGAGCACCGCACGCCCCCACGATCGCCTCACCGCCGCCCACGTCACCGCGCCGTCGCCCCGCCGGCGTCTGCAGCCGGAGAGGGGTCCGCCGCGGTCAACCGGGAGGAAGAGAGGGAGAGGGTTACGGTGGATGAAGAAGAAGAAGAAGAAGAAGAAGAAGAAGAGGGTGGGGGAGAGAGAAAATAGGGGGGGTTTTATAGAAAATCCAGAAATTTTAAAAAATTCTGAAAAATAGAAAATTACACCCCCGCGATCCTCGGAACGCACCGATCGCAACGGTACCACTCGTGCCCAGGTGAACGGCCTGGTTCACCCGCAGCGAGCTTCCGAAGTAAAAGCCGAAACACACACCGGAAATCAGAAAACACACACGGAAAAGCCGCGGAACGCCTCCGGGCCTCCGAAACAACTCCGGATCGCGCCGATCCGAACACGAAAGATGTCCGAAACGAAATTTCGGACACAACATAGCCAGACACTCCGAAAACCAAATCCGGGACCCACGAAGAAAGGATCCGAAAGGTCCGGGATATTACAGCCCTCCCCCCTTAAGGAATTTCGTCCTCGAAATTGAGAACAACCAAAGGGGAAAGAAGAGGAATACTCACTCAAACAGATACGGGAACTGCTAAAGCATCTCATCCTCACGTTCTCACGAAGCCTCACCACCAGAGTGTCGTTGCCACACGACCTTTACCAAGGGAATAACCTTGTTCCGCAGGCGCCGCTCTCGCCTATCCTCCACGCGGATCGAAAAACTCTGGGAGAGAAAGATCTGGAGTCACCTCAGGCCAAACGGAAAACTCGAGCACATGAGAGTCATCGGGCATATACTTCCGCAACATCGAGACATGGAACACGTCATGCACCTACGCCAACTTAGGAGGTAACTGCAATCGGTAAGCAACCTCACCGATGCGCTCCACAATCGCGAAAGGACCAATATAGCGGGGACTCAGCTTCCCACGCCGTCCAAAACTCATCACCCCCTTCATCGGAGAAACTCTCAAGAACACATGATCACCCATGGCGAACTCGAGAGGCCGCCTCCTACGGTTAGCATAGCTCTTCTGCCGACTCTGGGCCGCCAACATGTTCTGACGAATCAGGTGCACAACATCCACACATTGCTGCACCAATTCCGGTCCCGTCAAAACACGCTCACCCACCTCAAATAAATCAAGTGGAGTCCGACAAGGACGCCCATACATGCCTCATAAGGAGCCATGCCGATGCTCGAATGATAGCTGTTGTTATAGGCAAACTCCACCAACGGTAGGTGATGAACCCAACTCCCCTGCCACTCCAGGCAGCAGGATCTCAACATGTCCTCCAAAGTCTGAATGGTCCTTTCAGATTGACCATCTGACTGGGGATGATACGCCGAGATAAATGCCAACTCCGTGCCAAGAGCTCGCTGGAAACTCCTCCAGAATCCAGAAGTGAAGCGCGGATCCCGATCCGACACGATCGAAATGGGAATCCCATGCAACGGCACGATCCGCTCCACATAAAGATGAGCCAACTTAGACACGCTCCAGCTGACTTTGACCGGTAACAACCGCATCACCTTCGTCAGCCGATCCACCAGCAACCAAATAATGTCCTGCCCACTCGGGGTCCTCGGCAATCCCACCACGAAATCCGTGGTCACATGGTCCCACTTCCAAGCAGGAACATCCAAGGGCTGGAGAGTACCTCCTGGTCGCTGATGCTCCGCCTTCACCCGCTGACAGATCAGGCACCTGGCCACAAACTCTGCGACATCTCTCTTCATGCTAGGCCACCAGAACTACCTCCGCAAGTTCCGATACATCTTCGTCGCACCCGGGTGCACAGTGTACCTGCTCCCATGAGCCTCGCGTAACACCGCACGACGAACCTGCTCCTCCGCTGGGACGTACAGCCTGCCACGAAACCTAGCAGCGCTATCCTCACCTAGTTCCACATCAGTCACAGCTAGAATCCGGGACAACTCAGGGTCTGCATGCTGAGCCTCTGTCACCTGACGACGGATAGCAGGAGTGACAGTCAGACTCGCACGCACGGCCAACCCTGGCTCCTGGGGAATCTTGAGCCTGAAAGATACCTCGGGCACTTGTTCCCAGAGCCTCCACTTCCTCAACATCAAGGTACTGACCGCCACCTTCCGACTCAAGACATCAGCAACGACATTCATCCTGCCCGGCTGATAAGACAAGGTGAAGTCATAATCCTTCATGAAATCCATCCAACGCCTTTGCCTGAGGTTCAGATCTTTCTGCGAGAACACATACCTCAAACTCTGATGGTCAGTAAACACCTCGAACTTCTCGCTGTACAGATAATGCCTCCAGATCTTCAGCGCGAAGATCACCGCCTCCAACTCAAGGTCATGGGTAGGGTAGTTCTCCTCGTGGGGCTTTAGCTGCCGAGATGCATAAGTCACCACTCTACCGTGCTGCATTAACACAACACCCAACCCAACGCCGAAAGCATCTGTACACACCACGAAACCTCCCGATCCAGAAGGTAAAACTAACACCGGAGCCGAGGTGAGCAATCTCTTCAGTTCCCTGAAGCTCTGCTCACACTCCTCGGACCAAACGAAAGGCACATCCTTCCGCGTGAGCCTAGTCATCGGGGCCGCAATGCGAGAAAAATTCTAGATAAACCGACGATAATAACCCGCAAGCCCTAAGAAATTTCAGATTTCTGTTACCGACCTCAGCCTCGGCCACTGCATCACTGCCTCAACCTTGGCGGGGTCCACGAAAATGCCATCACCAGAAATCACGTACCCCAGAAAGTGCACCTCACTGAGCCAAAACTCGCACTTGCTGAGCTTCGCATACAACTGGTGATCTCGCAACGTCTGCAGCACCACACCCAAATGGTACGCGTGCTCCTCGGCAGACCGCGAATAAACAAGGATGTCATCCACAAAGATGACCACGAACTGGTCCAAATACGGATGAAACACCCTCTGCATCAAGTCCATGAAGGCTGCAGGGGTATTGGTGAGCCCGAACGGCATCACCAAAAACTCATAATGCCTGTACCTCATACTAAATGTAGTCTTCTCCACATCGGACTCACGAATTCTCAGCTGATAGTAACCGGTCCGCAAATCAATCCGCGAGAACACTCGCGCAGACTGCAGCTGGTCGAACAAATCATCAATCCGCGGTAACGGATACTTGTTCTTAATGCTCACTTCATTCAGATGCCGATAGTCAATGCACAAGCGCAGACTACCGTCCTTCTTCTTCACGAACAACACAGGCGCACCCCAAGGGAAAAAACTAGGACGAATATACCCCTTGGCCAACAGTTCCTGCAACTGCGCCCTCAACTCCCTCAACTCAGCGGGGGCCATACAGTAGGGAGCCTTCGCCAAAGGTCCCGTATCAGGCACAACCTCGATCACGAAATCGATCTCCCGCTGGGGAGGTAATCCAGGCAACTCCTCGGGAAAAACGTCAGGAAACTCGCACACCACCGCAATGTCCTCGACATCCGGCTCCATCCGGTCAGACACAACCACGGACGCGAGAAAACCCTGACAACCTGAATCAAGCGATCGACGGGCTCGAATAGCAGAGATAAGGAATCGAGAAGAGGCGGAACGGATACCTTGGGAATAGAAGGTCCTCTTGCTCGGATGCTGGAAGTAGACCCTCTTCATTCCACAATCCACCACCGCTCCATGGGTCTCGAGCCAATCCATGCCTAGAATCACATCATAATCCCGAAGCTGTAACGCATACAACCTGCCTGGCATACTCCGCCCATCGATCCAAATCAGAACCTGATCGAAGCAATACGGAGTGATCATAAAGTCACCCGAAGGCAACTCCACTGTCAAATCACAGGACAACTGGGTCACCGGCTCCTCGACTCTCGACGCAAAATCCTCTGAAATAAACGAATGAGACGCGCCAGAATCAAATAAAACTCGAGCCGCACAACCCAAAATCTACCTTCCACGAGCTGCGACGCCACTGCCTCTGCCCTGGTCATGTGCGTGATCTGGCCCCAAGCCCTCTGCCTGCCTCCCACACTAGCTGACCTGGGTAGCGGCGGATACTGTCCCTGCTGCTGCTGCTGCTGCCTCTGCTGCTGGGGAACCTGCTTGTAACGACCCGAGAATCCGATTACCGGGAAGACCCGATAACCCGAGACTCGCACGGCCACCCACGAGCCCGAAGACTCGGAAGGGTTAAAAGGATGGTGTGGAAACTACGCAAGCATCACAGATAATTGCAGAAATTAAGCAGTTATAATATTAAGCAGGAAATAAATTAACAATTTACATGGTCCACAATAAAATAACAACAACAGCAACAGTAGTCCACGACTAGTACAGTGACAAGAAAGAAAAGTACAGCTACACGGGGCATCCCCCGGCTCTGACCTCTGGCACTATCTCTGGGCACCCGCACCACGCTGCGCTCCTGACGCGCTCCCCGAAGGTGGCGTCTCACCTGAAACACGGTGAAAACACGCAGGGAATGAGTCTCGGAACAAGACTCAGTAGGGATCACTCGAACCCCACCTCGTTAAACGAGAAACCACTACACTAGCGGTCGGAGAGTATCTCAGAAAAGAAAGCCATGTACTCTACAAGACAAAGGTCCCATGGCACGCAAATCGACACCCGTGCCATGGTAAGAAGACCAAAGCTCAACGGCCAAATCGACAAAACTCGAAGGTCGGAAACACATGACTGACAGTCTGACACTCCGTACTCGACAGGAGTACCACCCACTAGAAGCACAGCCGGTAGCGTCCCCTGACGTCTTAAACCGCGCCGCAGGTGAACCGCCTGACGTGATAGGTCCTACCCGAGGCGCAAACACCGTACAAGTAACCACAAACAAGTGACTAGCTGGGGTCACGCCCGTCGACGTGGGTCCAACCGCCCCCAACCACGTGTGCACACACAGACCACGCGTCCTAGGTCTGGCCCTCTGACCGGTTTTCCCCCGCAGCCGGACTCTGGCTAAGACGAAGGGCCTACGGTAACCGGTCCACAAACCGTCTCGAAAGGTGGGTGCCCGTACACCACTCCCAGGTGAGACCAGCACCTCGTACTGGTGGGCTACGACTAGTGGAGGGTCACTGAAGGAGTAGACTCTCGAGTCAACAGAAAACGACGTCCGAGTCCGACAACAAGTGGGAATCACCCCACGCACTAGCTCCGTCAAACGGAACCACGGTCGGAGAACAACGGACACACTGCCCACGGCCAAACGCATGACCAGGGCAAACGGAACCTCCGGACACCAAAGACACGGTCACGGAACTCCACGGGGTGCCCGGGACGCACACACGGCCCAAGGGAAACACCCATCAACAGTCAGATCGCGCTAGGGATACCCAGCGCGACACGAAGAACACGCTAGGGAACCCTAGCGCAACAGGGAAGATCGCGCTAGGTCTCCCTAGCGCGACAGGGACCATCGCGCTAGGTCCTCCTAGCGCGACAAGGATGATCGCACTATGACCCCATAGCGCGACAGGAACCGCCTCCTGTTCATCTTCTCCGATGAACGCGCTCGGTCGGGGCAGCGTGACCTCCAGAACGCGCTACTGGAGTATAGCGCGTTCTCAGTCCGCGGCCGAAAACGGTAAGAACGCCCAAAAATTCTAACCACGCCCCCATACCTCCATAGGAGAGGGGAAAAATAAAGGGGAAGACCCCTGGGGACCCCTAGCATGATTCTAGGCCCTCAAAATATGAATCCATGCATTGAATCCCTAGATCGGGCGAGCTCTCCCCAAATCATGGAAAAACCCAAAAAATGCTCAAATGATCCCCTCTCGGCCTCCCCGCGGCCTATAAATCACGGAAAAGATCGGCATGAGGCTAAGGAACGTCACCCTACCTCGATGGAGCGAATGCTCCGCCGGATCGATCACGAATCACGAAGAATGCTCGAAGCTTCACGAACTCCCCACGCTCCCCACGCTTGCCGCACGCCCACGAGATCGTCTCACCGTCGCCCACGCGTCCACGCCGTCGCCCCGCCGCCGTCCGTAGCCGGAGAGGGGTTCGCCGCAGCCGAATGGGAGAGAGGGAGAGAGAAGGGGGGCTCACGGTCGAGAGAGAGAGGGAGAGGGAGAAGAAGAAAGAGAAAGGAGAAAAGAAAAAGAATTAGGGCTTTATAGAAAATCCGAATTTCCGGAAAAATACCGAACAATAGAAAAATACATTTCTGGAATCCTCGGAATGCACCGATCGCAACGGTACCACTCGTGCCCGGGTGAACGGCCCAGTTAACCCGCAGCGAGCGTCCGAAGGAAAAGCCGAAACCCGCGCCGGAAATCGGGAAACACGCGCGGAAAAGCCGCGGAACGCCTCCGGGCCTCCGAAACGACTCCGGATCGCGCCGATCCGAACACGAAAGATGTCCGAAACGAAATTTCGGACACAACGAAGCCGGACACTCCGAAAACCAGATCCGGGACCCACGAAGAAGGATCCGAAAGGTCCGGGATATTACACTGCTGCTGCTGAGGAACCTGCTACTGCAGCGGCCTCTGAGGACAGTCGCGCGCCATATGCCCTGGCTGGTCACACCGAAAACAGATGATCGGCGCCGTGCACTGCCTGCCTGGGTGGGTCCCACCACACCGTGGACAAGGTCCTCGCGATCCACCCACTGATCCCTGACGCTGCAAAGGAATCGGCTGCTGTACACTGCCCGATGAAGCTTGCCCCTGATCCTTGGACTTCTTTTTTCGAAAATTCATCACGAAGAACTTCTTGACCTTCGTGCCAAAGGACGCAGATCTTGTTACCGAAGCTGCCGATGCCGGTACTCCTGAATCACCCGGCGCATGCTGGAAAGAACCTTGCTGCTGGGTAGCCGATTGCTGGCTGCGACCTGACAAGGACTGCCCCTGGCTGATCGGTCCTCGGATACTCTGCATATCCATCTCTAACGAAGCCGCAACACGAGACGCTATCTCTAGATCAGTGGCCCCGTTCGCGATCAAATGGTGCCTCAGCTCTAGCCTCAAGCCCTGCACAAACTGCGCGGTCTTCACCCTCTCATGATCCATGATGTGAGGTGCATACCGACCCAGCTCGACAAATCGGGCCCTGTACTGCAACACGGACATGTCACCCTGCACCAGCTCCAGAAACTCCCGCATCCGCTACGTAGCAACATAATCTGGACAGTACATATGCTCGAAAGCACTGACGAAATCATCCCACTCGATCTGCTCAAGTGGACGAAGCTGAAAAGACGTCTTCCACTCGGAAGACCACCACCTCCGAGCCGTACCCTGTAACTGGTTGTAGGCCAACACCACACTGTCCTCGGCAGCACTCTTCGCAGAACTGAATACCCGCTCCATCTCATCGAGCCAATCACGAGCCGCATCAGGGTCTGCCTGGCCGCTAAAGTTAGGTGGGTGAAACTACATGAAGTCCCTCACTGCTCGGCCTGGCCCACCCCTGACTGACGAGCCCTCACCGGCCTCTCCGCTGAACTGCTGAGACATAAGCTGGCACATGCCACGGAAGAAATCCTCGGCCCCCGGAACTCTCGCAGTATCCGCGGCCTCGGTAGCCCCCGGTGGTGCTCTACTATGCTCCTCCTGGTCCCTCTGGACCCCCTGCTGGATCTCCTGGCCTCCAGCCGACTGCCCCTGCTGAGAGCGAGAGCTCCGCCTCGGCGCCATACTTGCTCCTAAAGCACAAGACAGAAAACATGAAAACGACAAGGTCAAAATAAACCCGCGGTGCCCAATGCCAGCGTCACCTGTAAATCATTGCTGTGGACTAGTGGACCACTATAATTACCTATGATTCTCATGTAATTCCACAACCGCGCTCTGATACCAGCTTTAATGACTCGAGAATCCGATTACCGGGAAGGCCCGATAACCCGAGACTCGCATCGCCACCCACGAGCCCGAAGACTCGGAAGGGTTAAAAGGATGGTGTGGAGACTACACAAGTATCACAAATAATTGCAGAAATTAAACAGTTATAATATTAAGCAGGAAATAAATTAACATTTTACATGGTCCACAATAGAAATTAACAACAATAACAATAGTCCACGACTAGTACAGTGACAAGGAAGAAAAGTACAGCTACACGGGGCATACCCCGGCTCTGACCTCTGACACTACCTCTGGGCACCCGCACCACGCTGCACCCCAGACGCGCTCCCCCGGGGCAGCGCCTCACCTGAAACACGGTGAAAACACGCAGGGAATGAGTCTCGGAACAAGACTCAGTAGGGATCACTCGAACCATATCTCGTAAAACGAGAAACCACTACACTAGCGGTAGGAGAGTACCTCGGAAAAGAAAGCCCTGTACTCTACAGAACAAAGGTCCCATGGCACGCAAACCGACACCCGTGCCACGGTAAGAAGACCGAAGCTCAACGGCCAACCCGACAAAACCCGAAGGTCGGAAACACACGACTGACAGACTGCCACTCCGTACTCGACATGAGTACCACCCACTAGAAGCACAGCCGGTAGCGTCCCCTGACGTCTTACGCCGCGCCGCAGGTGAACCGCCTGGCGTGGTAGCTCCTACCAGAGGCACGAACACCGTACAAGTAACCACAACAAGTGACTAGCTGGGGTCACGCCCGTCGATGTGCGTCCACTGTCCCCAACCACGTGTGCACACACAGACCACGCGTCCTAGGTCTGGCCCTTTGACCGGTTTTCCCCTGGCACTGGACTTTGATGTGACGAGGGGCCCGACGGTAACCAGTCTAAAACCGTCCTCAGGGTAAGCCCGTACACCACTCCCTGGTGCGACCAGCACACGCGTACTGATAGGCTACGACTAGTGGAGGGTCACAAAGGAGTAGACTCTCGAGTCAACGGAAAACAACGTCCGAATCCGACAACGTGTGGGAATCACCCCACGCACCAGCCCCGTCGCACGATGGCCACAGTCGGAGTAAAAACGGGGTTGCCACCCTCATGGGGCAACCAAGCATGTGACGGTCCACCCTAGGGCCGTCACAAGCAAGTAACGGTCTAGGCGAGACCGTTACATGCGCCTAACGGTTCAAAACAGACCGTCACATGGTCAGAGGGGAAAGGGATGTAACGGCCTGGTCCAGGCGCGTTACAAGAATGTAACGCGCTTGGCCCCATGCGTTACACACCCCCACGCTCCCAAAGCCAAAAGGGATGTAACGGCCCAGCCCCGGCGCGTCACATGCATGTAACGCGCTTGGCCCAGCGCGTTACATGGCCCTCACACTTGGGGTGAAAACAGGAAGTAACGCGCCTGCCCCAGCGCGTTACACGCATGTAACGCGCCTGCCCCAGCGCGTTACACGCATGTAACGCGCCTAGCCCGGTGCGTTACATGACCTGACCCCCAACGGTCACAAATCAACGGTCGAAAGCCCCTGACGGCCCTACCCAAGCACGTCATAGGCAAATGGCAGTCTATCGTGAGGCCGTTACAGCCCCCGACCCCCAAAAACACTACTCAGGAATGCAACGCACCCCTCTAGGGGCGTCACAAGCATGTGACTGTCACTGGAGTGACCGTTACACACTCCCGAGCACGCTACAGCGGGAAAACCCTAAAAATTTTGACCACGCCCCCGTGCCTCCACCGGAGAGGGGGAAAACAAAGGGGAAGACCCCTGGGGACCCCTAGAATGCATCTAAGCCATCCAAACGTGAAATCGCGGGCTAAAACCATAGATCGGGCGAGCTCTCCCCAAATCATGGAAAACCCCAAACCCGCTCAATCAAGCCCCTCTCGACCTCCCCGCGGCCTACAAACCATGGAAATGAACGGCAAGAGGCTAAGGAACGTCACCCTACCTCAACGGAGCGAATGCTCCACCGGATCGTTCGTGAATCGCGAAAAAACGCCTTAGAACACCCTCGTCCTTCAAGCTTCCCGCGAGCACCGCACGCCCCCAAGATCGCCTCGCCGCCGCCCACGTCACTGCGCCGTCGCCCCGCCTGCGTCTGCAGCCGGAGAGGGGTCCGCCGCGGTCAACCGGGAGGAAGAGAGGGAGAGGGAGAGGGTTACGGTGGAGGAAGAAGAAGAAGAAGAAGAAGAAGAAGAAGAGGGTGGGGGAGAGAGAAAATAGGGGGGTTTTATAGAAAATCCAAAAATTCCAAAAAATTCTGAAAAATAGAAAATTACACCCCCGCGATCCTCGGAACGCACCGATCGCAACGGTACCACTCGTGGCCAGGTGAACGGCCCGGTTCACCCGTAGCGAGCTTCCGAAGTAAAAGTCGAAACACACAACGGAAATCGGAAAACACACACGGAAAAGCCGCGGAACGCCTCCGGGCCTCCGAAACAACTCCGGATCGCGCCGATCCGAACACGAAAGATGTCCGAAACGAAATTTCGGACACAACAGAGCCGGACACTACGAAAACCAAATCCGAGACCCACGAAGAAAGGATCCGAAAGGTCCGGGATATTACAAAAAGTTGAAAATGAAGATCATTTAATTTCTAACTTTAATAATTCAAAATATTATGTTCCTTGTTTTATTTTTAAACCTAATCTTAGGAAATCAGGTTTAATCCTCGAATTTAGTTTGACGTGTAGTAATTAATGTACGTGCACTCCTACTAGCATCCCCCAAAAAATTGAGAACTTGGTGGGGGTGAGACTTTTAAAAAACGTTTAATGTTGTGGATAACTTAATTAACTTTATTCTAATTGTTTTCAGGTGTACTAAATAAAAAATAAACTTGGAGGATATATATGCCACTCCTATTTAGTACTTACTGTCATAGTAAATTAAGATTCCATTTGTTAATTAACACTTATTTTAAACCTAACTTTTGTCAATCTATTTGTTCAAATGTCTTAATCAATGTCTCAAAATTTACAAATACCTGAAAACACCTCTAATTAGTTATTATTAAGCTACGAGGGTATACTGCAGCCTTTTTCTCACCATGACTGTTTTGACATCCCACCACTAATCATCCATAAGCATCATCCGCTAACTATATATTAATCGTTAACAACTGCCATCACGGCCTGCTGTCACAGTTTGCTTAATTAATTAACTACTCATCATCAATCACACAATCGTTAAGAAAGCTATCCTCACCCCGCAAGTACAGTGGACGCCATTAATTTCTCTCCACGACCCTTAATCCAACTGTTTCTCCCTCTGCCGCAAGTAATCTTCTGGACGGTCATTACTTATTAGGCTTGAACTTTGAATTGCTTGGGGAGTACTACAACTCGTTACTTGACGAAGATTTTCCCAACACAAAAATTATTTGCAATTACGTGTGATGATTATCTGTCGTGAAGTTGACGAGAGAGATTAGTTCACAAGTTGACCGCATGGTGGATTAAATTATTAATTTGATCGTTGGGTTTTGAATTTGACGACTTTGATAACAGAATAAGAGTACAATAGAATGAGTTATTCCGTCCATTCGCCCTTAATCAAATTTGATATCAAGTTAAGTTATCAGAGGTCGAACAGGGTTAAGGTCCCTATTTTAGAATTAACACGTTCGAACCGTTTCACATGAAATGAAATGAGTTAACTGCAAAGTAAGAGTAAATTATAAAATTCAAAAAGAGAAAACTAAAAAATAACTCACCCGAATTCATCCCGGACAACGTATTCTAGCTGGTTATTAAAATCACTTTAAAGTGATTTTGAATCATAGTGAAAATCCAACTGGTCAAACTATATCAAATTTTTTATAATTTAAATAACTAATCAACGATTAGAGCTGGCTCTGATCAATTATATCAGGTAATTGTTCCCTTCTTCAAATTGATGCCATAAAAAATCTGATTAATTGCTACTTTTTTATTTTTCCATTCCTTGGGATTGATAACTCATGTGAGATTTCTGCATATGAAAATTATATTGATGAAAAAATGATCTTCTGGATCTCGTACCACACTTTTAAGATTTGTTTGATTGGAAAGGGTCGTCTAGTCACCCGTGGAAGCCTGTAAACACCAGGAGGAAGGTGTCCGAAGGAGCACTGGGCATTATCTCAGGGGACAACCCTCCGATGTTTAATTGTAAGGACCGTGGCGAGACGAAGAGTAGCAGGAAATAGAGAAGATGAGAGAGCGTGAGTGTGGAGTAGTCAAGCCTGGGAGCTGGAGAGGAGTCTTTAGATGTGCTTGCTGTGTCCGGTGAGTGTCCGGAGAGTGCTCGCCGTGCTAAGGTAGTGCTCGGAGATTGGGTCTCTCTAGTATCTCTCTCCTCTTCTATGTGTCTGAGAGTCTCTCTGCGTGTGTATGCCTTCGTGTATGTCTGTCTCTGTGTGTGTGTCCTTGTGTGTTCGTGTATGCGTAGGGGTGCATCCTCAAGCCTTCTGATCGGAGTTTACTTATACTGGTTGTCTTGGCGGTGGACATCTATCCCTTAACAAGGAAAGACGTGAGTCGTGGGATAACGTCTCCCCACTATCGTAGGGAGTTTCCCGTTGTGCGCCTATTTATCTGAGCAGTGCGGCCTTTAGGTGAATCTCATGGCACTCTAGGTGTGTGCTCGCCCTTACTGGAGTAGAGGCCGACAACGGCGGGAGTAATGTTCGGTCACCGGAGAGTCATCGGCACCTGAGATGCTCAAGTCGATGTCCCTTGTGGGTTGGCAAATATCCTGTGCATCTCTATTGGACCGCCTGGTGTGGACCGCTAATTGTCAGACGACCTACTTTGCATCCGGTGAGTCTTGGACCGACGCAGGCCTGACGCTAGTGGGTCACGTTTGAATCGAGTTGATTTTACCCTCCTCAAAATTAAACTCATGGTCTACTTACTTACATCTATATATATATATATAATAGTACTACTGTACACTTTTGTTTTAATAAATTCATAGTGTACGTTATCCGTTCCAGTACCCTAGCTAGTGGGTTCAAACTATATCCCAGATATTATACATGAGGACATATGTTGTGCACAAATTAATGGGTTCTAGATTAATGACGGTTTTTAACCGTTCCAATTCAAGCAATCATCTGCATGGGGGCATTTTTTTTCTAATTATCGTCGGTAAAGTCCTTACTTAATTCCAACTCAGTTAACAGTCAGCGCAAGTTCGTTAGTTTTTTTTTTTTTTGGTGAGATCGAGTGATGGAGTGCCTGTAACGAGTGACATGCACAAAATATGTACGACTTAAAATAATTTAATTTTTGTTAGAATATGTCTCTAGGAGTTATTAATGTAAATATTACCTGAAGCTTTAATTAATCTTAAAAATGAAGCTTAAAGTGATTAAGATAGATGAATATTAGATTTGTTCAAATGATAAAAGTGCCCATTTGGAATTAACTTATATCACATGTTTAGACATGTAATATACCCATTTTTTTTGGTTACACAACTTCAAAGAGTTATCATGCACAACATAAAATTAAACATGGTCTTCATATCACAAAGCAACTAAGGAAGATCCGGATGACGATGATGATGATAATATTCTTTTTGTTACTAATAATGAGTCTATACAACTCAGAAATGTACAAAAAGTAAGAAACAATGGTATCATATCAGAGTTTAGTCAGAAAAATAATGAAATGAATACATCAGAAACAAAGGGAAAAAAAAGAAGAGAGAGAAGAAACCCTTCAAACACGGTGTTTGAGGGAGCCAAACGCTATGTTGTGGTCAATACAAACACCCCACCACGGGAAGCCCCAACCCCAGCTTCAGCGCGCAGAGGTCCTCGTCTTCGTCCGACGACGGCAGTCTCAGGTTCAGGTCCAGGTCCAGGTCCAAGCTGACGACCCCCCTCTTCTCGCCGCCGCCCACGCCGTGCTTCTTCTCCACGAACACCAGGGGGAAGGCCCCGGCGGCCGCGCGGTGCCGCCGCATGTGACCGCCCAGCGCCTGGCCCATGGCGAACTCGAGGCCGCAGATGGGGCACTCGTGCGCCCTCGGCTTGGCCGGCGCCGCCGCATGCTGCGCCTGGACGTTCGCGTCGCCCAGCCGGGGCCTCTTGTGGCTGGCCCGGTGGCCGCCCAGCGCCTGGAAGGACGGGAACTGACGGGCGCAGGACTTGCACCTGAAGAGCCGCCCCGGGTGGCGCGGCCCCTCCCCGCCGGCGCCCAGGGAGAGCAGCACAAGGACGTTAGCCGCCACGTCCGCGCTCCCCACCTCGCCTGATCCCTCCTCCGTTCTGGAGCGCTTCATGCCGACGACGGCCATGAGCAGCAAACGATCGAGGAACAGAAGGCAGCACTGTGCGTGTTACTGCTACTACAAGCTGGTCTATCTGTACGGCTAGAACACACACACACACACACTCTCTCTCTCTCTCTGTGTGTGTCTGTGTGTGCTGAAGTTGGGAATGGGAGTTGGGACGAAGGGTCTGTTCCTTATATAGTGCTGGTGGGCGGCGCAGGCAAAGAGGGCGGTCGCTTGCTGAAGCCGCGTGTTCTTCGTGCAGTCATAGAAGGACACCTTTGAGACGTCACACGGTGCGCTCTGCTTCGGCATCATGCTTATTTTTAAAAGTAGTGGCCACGGATTCGTGGAACGGTGCTGACTGCGGCTGAGTTGGTGAACATATCTGGGCCGTGAGAACAAGTCGCGGGACAGCGGCCACGACGCAGCAGGCAGGCTGCCGGAAGGCTCCCGGCTGGTTCCGACCGGGGGGACGCAAGAATCTTCGCCTCCCCTTCCTTCTAGAAAGCAAGGAAGAAACTTCTGTCAATTTTCGTCACTAAGGAGATAGTACCTTTCGTTTTCTTTGGTGTACCTTCTATTAGAAGGCATCGAATGTGAACGGATGATGTTGATGTTCCAAATTCTAAGTACTTTAATGTCATCTTTGATTTTTTAATAAGATAAGAGTAATAGTAAATAGATGCGAGAGAAAATTACGAGTCTCACATTTTCCCCTCACACTCATTCCAAACGACTGCTAAAGGTGTTTCCTTTCTGACTTCAACGCCCACGACGAGGTGGGGACATCGAACTCTCGGGGCATGAGCACATGGGGGACACCGGTCTTAGACAAACTCACATTCATAGAACTCTAATTAATTTAATAATATTATAAGTTTTATATTGATAAATATATTATTTTTATTAAAAAAATTTAAATCAAATTGAATCTTTGTTAAATTTTATATTTTTTCAATAATATCAAACTCGACTCGACTCGACCTGACATAATTTGATCTCAGATTAGATTCAGATTTTAATATTGATGAGTAGAATTTAGATGAGACTACTCAAGTGAGACCCAAATTCAATTGACTGATAACTCTAATTAGACTTAGATCCTCCACCTCTATCGTTACTGATAAAAAAAAAGCAGATCTTCTTACTAACCTAGTACGAGTAAGATGGTGCAAGTACCATTTTCCGAAGAAAATGATGCCGGACATGATGATGTGGAAAAGTCAAAGTCCTGGTAAGGGGGACTGGTACGGTAGCTGGAGGACATGAGGCCGCAGGTGCCGTCAACGGAGGCCAAAGTGGAGGTGGCGCCCACCACGTGGGTCGGGAACTGGTCGAACCCCTCCCTCCTCGTGCGTGCGTCCACACGGGGTGGTCCGGACACTGGGACGCGGCCCAACCCACAGTGCAGTCAGGCGCCCCCCCGCAGGTTCACATTTCACACCCGTACGCGGCGAACGCACACACCTCGAGTTTAGACGCGCGCTCTTGGCGGTAGTTCGCGGGCGGCCCACTTATTAGACCAACCAAAGGCTAACGACTCCAAATGTGGAGGCGCGTGTGCTTTGGTTGCCACGTCCACAGAACCCTGCAGCGTCCACATTTCGGTAGTTGAGTTCGATGAACGTGAGTTTGTCTAAAACGTTCCACTCGTTGGTACGCAAAGATTTTTCAAATTTCTAGAAGGATAATTGTCAAGCTTAAATATTAAAGAAGGCATGCTTAGTTAAGTTGTTACAAGGGATGGGTTATTTGTATTTCTATTTCAGCTACTCTCATGGCACGCACAGACCGTTGTTAAGCTCAATAATTTGATTTTTTTACTCAACAAATTATCATAGTGTTTATCTCTTTTAAAGTACTTTACTATTTTATGTTTAGGTTTTTTATTAATAAATTATGATTATAAAAGTAATTATAGATGTATCACTCCTAAAAATGTATTAACATATATATATATATATTCTCATTATCTTGAAAAAATTACAAATATGTCATTAGAGTTAACTATCGTCGAATATTTTTTTAAAGATTCTAATATTCTACTTAATTGACTGTCAAATGACTAGCATGACCCTCTCTTTCACACCACTATGTGTGTGCGCACATGCGTGTGCGCGCGCGTGCGGGCTTGTATTTGTGTGTGAAAGAGAGAGAGATTGATAGCGGGGAGAGGCGACGGCAACATGGGGTGTGGTTCCAGACCCGTAGTGGGGGTAAGGGGAAGGGGGCGACATGGGAAAGAGGGGTAACAGGCCGGTGGTTGGGGGGGGGGAGGTGATTGCAAGCCGACGGTGGTGGAGGGGAGGGGGCGACAATGGGAGGGGGTAGTAGGTCGGCGATGGGGGGAGGAGGGAAGGGGCGGTGGAATGGAGTTGCATAAGATCTGTTTGCTCAACCTCTTAAGGCCTGTTTGGTAAATAGATAGGGCAGCCTACCCGAGGGGGATGGCATATTCGAGCTGCCAGCTCGAATATATATATGCCATCCCGAGTTACTTGATGACATAGAAAGAAAAGGTAATATGGGACCCAGTTAATCCCGTGACCATCAAATCGGTTTTGCGATGTTACCTGCGAATAGCCTCTTGTGACTAGCATGTGACCGGCAGGTGAGCTACACTATCCATTTATCAAACAACCCCTTAATGATTGATCTGGGGGACAGTGCCATCTGCACTTCGAACCCGATCTCCAGCAGCTTCCCATCGACCACTGCTGCAGTAGGGTCCGCTGACCTCATGTCGCTCTTAAGCAGCGTTTGGTATCACCTTGAGAGGGGATTCCAATGATTGGAATCTCCGACGAGGTTTTATCTTTACCAAATGAACAAGATGATATTGAGAAACGTGTGTAATCAAAATTTCATTTTTAGAGAGAGATTGGCACAATTTGCTTCACGTGCCTACGATTGTAAAAGTTCACGAGATCGAGCTTTTGGACGATGAGGGAAAAAATTTTGAATGAAAAAAACATTTGCATCCCTGACATCCATTATTTATGAGGATGTGGCACGAGCATCGATGTCGAGTGTTTTAACAAATGAGTCACGTTCACTTTGAAACATGTATACTCTGACCCGACAAATCCTCATATCATTAATTGCCGCACAGAAAAGTTACTTTAACAATTTTTTAACCTTTGGGTAGCATTTTCAAACGCAGCCTTAGCTACCCCATGAGGCACATCTCGTCAGTCAGCCGGAAGAACTTGTCCGTGGGGAACCTGTCGATCACTAGCATCGCCATGATCATCCGGAAGTTCTACACGTCACACTTGTCCGTGAACCGCATCACCTGGTGGTACTCCGGTGTGATGTACCCGATGGTTCTGGCGATGTTGGAGGTGGTGAGGCTGTCGTCTAGGTAGGGCGCCTCCTTGGCCAGCCGAAAGTCCGATATTCGAGACTCCACGGTGTCGTCGAGTAGGATGTTCATCGACTTTAGGTCCCAATGGATGACAGTCGACCGGTGGATGAAGTGGAGGTACTCGAGACTGACAGTGACGCCCGGGCAATGTTGACCTGGGCCGGCCAGTCCAACTCCTGACTGCCCTCTGCTGCTCCCCTTAGTGCATCCTACAAACGACCTGTTCCTCATGTACTCGCAGGCCTCAGTTCGTTTGAAAACTCAATAGGATTATGGCTTTTTTCATAATCCTTTAGAGTGAGAATAATCCAATAAAAATGAGTTTTTGGGAGATTATGAAAAGTGGAGATTTTTCACCCAATCTCTCTCTAAAAGGTTAGATTATGATTTTTGAATAATCTGATGTGACATTTAGACATTTGGTGGAGCTTTAAATAAGTGAAGATTTCTAGGTCATAATCTATAATCTATTGAGTTTTCAAACGCGCCCGTAGACTAGGTAGTGACGGTCGTTCCGATAGACGTGGGTGAGCACAGGGGGAAGAGCTAGAGCTAGTCTGGCCCTATATATTGGACGGCACTGCGACCATCTATTTAGGGTTTGGGAATCCATCGAGAGGAGAAAAGGAAGAAGATGACTTTTCTTGTATTTCAACCTTAAAGTCTCATTATTTATTTATATACCCTTATTAGATATGTTATTTTTATTTTCAGATTCTATTAAGATTTTTTTTTGCAAATAATCTGAACTCTAAGAGATATAACCGTGCTCATTTTTATTTTTTCTCACGTATGATCAAGTCTAAGTATAGTTAAGTTGACAGGTGGTAACGGGAGAGGTTACGATGACATCATATCTGTAATTTTTTCAAAATAATAATGATTTATATGTTAATACATGTTTGTGAGTGATATATATATAATTTCATCTATAATACTAATTTATTTGTAAAAAAAATTAAGTTTATATATATGTATCTCCCCAAACGAATTATTGAAACAAGATTAGATTATTCCCCACCAAGATGGGTTTGATTTATTCCACCGCCTTGCACGCATGATATCCTGTTGTCGACTGTACGAAGAGAACTTGCCCGTGGGTAAAGAACATCGAATCTATTTTGTTTATTATCCTAAAGTTGAGGTAAGTGGATTATCCAGGTATCCTGGTCTAATCATCCAGCATCCTCTAGATGTTCTTCCTCACCTTTTTTTCTTCTTCGACTCCAAGCCGGATACGTCCTCGGACTTATCCAGACTTTGTACCAACTGGAGAGAATGCTTAGAGGAGAAGCTAAGCTACAGCCGACATCGATCCTCCCCTTGTTTCCCCGGTTCAAATTAATATCGAACGTGCATGCATTGCTTTGACTCTGAAAGGTTTGGGTAGCGTGCATGTGGTTAATTTGTCCGTGTGAAATGGCTACGCGTGGATCATATATCGACAACTACGTACCCAGTTTGGTCACTTCCACGACACTTCACAAGTGTATTACCCAGATGGACGTGGCGTGGTATACCGGGACGAGAGTTTAATCTGGTCCAGAAGGACGAGTCCAGTTCTGTGTTTGCATGGGTTTTTCTTGGGAAAAATACGGGGATTGCCCAAGTTTATAGATATCCTATCCAGGGGGTAGAGAATTTTGGAACGTCTTTTTTTATATGCATTGATATAATATTGTCGTGGGTTTCTAGAGGATCTCATTCCACTGAAAACGGACCAGAGTTGGTGGCCATCGAGCCCATTCTATTTCGGCCCATTACGAACGGCTACCCACGTGGGACTCCACCGTCCCTTCGTCACTTCTTCTTTTCTGCAAGGCGACCACTGGACGCTGCCTCCATTCCTATGGTCATCGATTACGTCATCCAGCAAGAGTCCACCTCTTACAAGTTTTGCCCGTAGTACATATGCGCACAATGAGTGTCCGAGTGTCCTTGAACTCGGTATCCACGAGGCCTATACGGGAGGGTAATCCTCCTTATTTGTTTTTTTTAAAAAATGCTTTGTCTCATTTTATCGAAATATTAATTTTGATACGAATGGTTTTAAAGTCTATGATATAAAATATTGCGATTGACGTTAGAGCAACGCATGGGATGACATTCCGAGAAGAGAGCTAGACGCCGCGAACAAACATAGGGTTAGGAGGCCCTTAAAAATTGAAGGGATTTTTGCATATATATGGCCGTGTAAAGTTTGATTTTATCGAATATATCTCTCGTTTAAGTATATTATCATGAATATTCTCGAAATATAAATAATGTCACGATTATGTCCTCGTCGTAATTTCCGTATATTTAACCCGAGTTAAGTGTGTAACGACCCGAGAATCCGATTATCGGGAAGACCCGATAACCGAGACTCGAACCGCCGCCCACGAGCCGGGAGGGCTCGGAAGGGCTAAAAGGAGTGTAGAGGCACAAAGAAATAGGAAATAAAACAGGATAATTCAACAATTAACAGAAATAAATAAACAACTACTGCTACAACATAGTCAAGTCTCACAGAAAGTAGTTTAAAGCAGTAAAGCGTACCACATGACGAGTGAACACTCGGCCCGACGAGCTGGCAACTAAGAACCTCTGAACCGTAACCTCGAACCTCGAGGACGAACCGTCACACCTGAAAATTAGGGGTGAGCCTCCTGTCACTGACCCAGTAGGGATCCCGCGGAACCCCAACTGAGAACAACGGCGACACGGAAAGCTGTAACTATAAGAGCAACAGTAACAGCAGGAACAGTAAACCCGTTGGCCGGTCAAAACTCGGCACTACAACTACTCCTACTGTCGCGGTCAAGTAGAAAGAGAAGTCCCGATCTCACAGTCAGGAACCGGACCATACTAGCACCACTTATCAAAGTAAAAACCCACGGCAACCCTACCGTAGAGGCCTGTCTCTCAGGACACGGACAACCTGGACACGTTGTCCAAGGTGCAACCCCGACCACTCGGTCGCGGACACCGCACCAACAAGATGCAACCTCGGTAAAGCTATTAGCACTAGTCTTACGGCACGAAAATCGACACGCGCGCGACGGTGAGACAACCGGAACTCAACGGTCTGCACGACAGAAACCCGAAGGTCGAAGTCACAGAGACTGACAGTCTGCCACTCCCGACTCGATAGGAGTACCTCCCACTAGAAGCACAGTCGGTAGCGTCCCTTGACGTCTTACACCGCACCGCAGGTGAACTGCCTGACGTGGTAGCGCCTACCAAAGGCACGGACACCGTACAAGTAACAACAAAGCAAGTGACTAGCTGGGGTCCCGCTCGCCAGCGCGTGTCCAACTGCCCTCAACCACATGTGCACACACAGACCATGCGTCCCAGGTCTGGCCTCTAACTGGTTTTCCCCTTAGCCGGACTCTAGCTACAGACGTGGGGCCCGACGGAAACCAGTCTAAAAATCATCCTCAGGGTAGCCTCTCCACCACTCCCCGGTGGGACCACACGCGTGTAAGCAGACTATAACTAGTGGAGGGTCACTGAAGGAGTAGACTCTCAAGTCAACGAAAAATAACGTCCGAACCCGACGAAGTACGGGGACCGTCCCACATACCAGCATCGTCGCACGGTGACCACGGTCGGACAAGAAACGTGACTCACAGTCCACGGGCCACACACTCGGCCACGCAGAAAGTGCAGAAGCACGATTCCCAGGGCAGCACACAAGCCGCCATGCCGATTCCCCATCCCGGGGAAAGCGGGAAACCTCTAGCCCCAGGCCGGATAACTGGACTCGCAGTCCAAGGCCAAACACATGGCCCGCACGAGAATCGCCCTCCAAAGAAACTCACGACATGCGGGGGAGATCCCACCGCACACACACCGATACACGGTGACTCGATCAAGCGTAACACAAAAGCCAAGCACACGAGGAGTCACCCGGACTCTCAAACTCACGGGCACGCTAAACGAGGTAGCACGGTCCGTCCGACACCCTCAAAACACGGACACAGAACCTTCGGGGTGTCTGGGACATCCAAGAGACCGCAAGTCGACCACTGGGTCGCAACCGGGTCGACTAGGGACCTACACAACGTGAAACAATCGCGGCAAGCAAGAAGAACCGCTTCGGCGCAACACAGTGCATGGCGGTCTACCTTTGGGCCGTCACAGCTGTAACGGTCCAAGGCTAGACCGTCACAGCGCTCTAACGGTCCAACACAGGAGCGTCACGTGAGAGGGGCAACACCGACGGTGACGCACCCACCCTGGGACGTCACAGTCTCTAACGGATCAAGCCTGATGCGTTAGAAGACAGAACGAAACAGGTTGTGACGCACACCTCTTGGGGCGTCACAGCCTCTGACGGTCCTACCTAGGCGCGTCAGAAGAATCGTGACCCCAACGGTCCGAAAGCACGAAAATAGACGTAGCGATCGAACCCAGGCGCGTCACACTCTCTGGCGGTTTATCGTGGGACCGTTAGAGAGATCGACGCCCTGCCGACAGAATAGGACCCTGTGACGCACCCTCCTTGGGGTGTCACAGCACGTAACGCACCCACCCTGGGGCGTTACAGACTGTGACGGTCACTGGAAGGACCGTCACACCGTCCCGAGAACGCTACGGCGGGAAACGACCCAAAAATCGTCCCACGCCCCCATACCTCCACGGGAGAGGGGGAAAACAAGGGGGAAGCCCCCAAATAGCCCCTAGCATACATCTACGGCCTCAGATCGGCCAAAAACGCAATGAAACGGCGGATCGACACTCAACCCCAAAAATATGAATTTTCCCCAAATCGCTCAAATAAACCCGCTCGGCTCACCGTAGCCTACAAAACTTGCGGGAAAAGAAAGCGCACAAGCTGGGGTCCATCTCCCTACCTCCACCGAAGAAACGACGTGCCGTGGACGCCGATCCGCGAAGAAAATGCCGTGAAACCCTCGCCGCTCCCCGAACCCGCGGCCGAGCTTCCACGCGCCACCGTCCCTCGATCCTCGACTCGTTCCCCATTCCTCGCCTCCCGCCATCGCCGCCTCGCCCTCCTCCGCCACCGTCGACCGCCCGGGGAGAGGGGGAGAGAAAGAGATGAGAGAGAGTGAGAAAGAGAGAATGAGAGGGGGAGAGAGAAAAATGTTAATATATAGAAAAATCTAAAAATTCCAGAAATTCAAAAAATTACGAAAAATTACCTCCGCGATCCTCGGGAGGAACACAACGCGCAGGAACTGTCCCGGAGTCGGAGAATGCCATGGTTCGCCCTGCACAGAGTTCCGAAGACACATCAGGGAAAAACATGTGTAAAGCGCAAAATACACTCCGAGACACACTAAAATGATCCGAAAAAGTATCCGAAAAACCCGGGACATTACAAAGTGTGAGTTAAAGAGTAAAATTTTTGTATATATATTCTTGTAAAGTTTGATTTTGTCAAATATATTTTAGATCTAACGACCGTAAACTTCATATTTCACGGAATATTCTTCTCCCGTCAACGACTATAAATTAAAGGGTATAATCGTAACATTTCTATCTAAACGAAGAATATTCACGATAATATGATCAGATGAGAGATATATTTGACAAAATTAAAATTTATGAGAGTATATATGTAAAAATTCCAAAATTAAATGGTAATATTTTTTTAGTGTACGCTCCTAATCTTTATTATATTTAGCAGGGAAAAAAACTACAGTGCCACTCTCCACTTTAGCAGTGGGATACCACCCTTCATGTAAGCCGTCTGACCTTCAAATTGGATATGGTTGAGGTGAAATATTTTTTTTTTGAGATGTTTATCATAAGGAGAACATGTAACTTAAATTCAACCTCTCAAAAAAAAATCAGAGGCTGAGATGAAGAGTTTCTAGAGGAAGACCATAGCATTTCTATGTTTGACATGATAGTAAATCTCATTAATATATAAACGTCCAAAACGATACACATAATTAATAGGAATATTTGCATATTAATCTGTACAATCTTAGAAAATTACTTACTAGTCGCTCAATTCTTGAGACGTTCATGTAAAGCCCTTACAATGTTCTAATTTTTAGTTTTTACTAAAAAATCTCCGTAGTTCGCCGTTGTAAAAAAAAGAATATGTCGTGAAATATTCTATCTCAGAGGTGACTGAGCACTAGAAAAAATAAAAATATCCTTCTTCAATGTAGCCCTCAGCGCTCACTCTCTCTCTCTAGGCTCTGCAGTTGGCCCAGGGAAGGTGTCTCGACAGTGACGTCGCTGCAACAACAAGGCGGAAGAGAGATCTCATTGACGAACCCCTCCCCCCGCCCAACCCTCTACAACCCCCTCCCCTTCCGACACCGTGCCTCCCCTCTTTCGTCTCCCTCGTTCTGTTGGAAATATTGTTGAAAAGAACGAAAACTAAACAACAAATTAATTAGATCTAAAACATAAATTAAGAGGGTCAAGAAAGCGTAGCCTTTTGATCGAAGCGCGATGTCGCTGAACTAAGAGAGTTTATTACCGACCGACGTGCGGTTCTCGTGGCAATGATCTCCTAGAGATATGACGACCCCGGGTAGGCGACACCCGTTCTTCTTTCGACACGTCCTCTAAAAGAACTTTACGAACACGATCTATCTCACAGGTACTTAGCAAAAAATAAAAATAAGAACAACTAAAAAGAGAGTTTTCAGATGAGAACCGTTAGAAAAAAAGGTAGAAAAGATGTGTGTGTTGTGTATTCGGATGACCACCCTCGGTGGTCTATTTATAGGGTCATAGTAACCCTTCAAAAATAGAAATCGGTGACCAACGGATATGCATTCAACCATTGCGGTAAATGTACAACGGATATGTTAACAGCCATTGCGGTAACGTCCGAAACGGACGTTTTTAAAGCACCAATAGACGATCGTTTCGGAGAAGGTTTTAAAACACTATAAACGCACAGTGCGTTAACAATCCCCCACATGATTTAAAATCTTCAAATCTTATAAAGTAAGTACATAAAAGAAAAGGTTGCTGAGTACCTTCTACTATGCAGTAGGTGAAAATACGTTTCGGTTTGAATTTTCACTTAGTGATATTTGGTGTTGTCTGTGAGAGCGCTTGG
The DNA here is from genome assembly GCA_022559845.1 of Amorphophallus konjac. NCBI lineage: Eukaryota > Viridiplantae > Streptophyta > Magnoliopsida > Alismatales > Araceae > Amorphophallus > Amorphophallus konjac. Next base: position 441,033,580 of record CM040126.1, read on the forward strand.
TGGACTAGACCTTGAACTAGGTCACATTGATCAGACTCTCCCAAATTCACACATAGTATAGATAGATCGAGATTCTAAGTGGGTTGCACTATTAATGACATTGCGTAGGTATCTCATGTGTGTTTTAGAAAATAGCCCACCTTTTCACAGTCGCGGCCTCACGACTCCACACATGTCAGTGAATCCTACAAAGGATGGAAGCAAGACAACCTTCCTGCCACTTGGGTCTCAGATTCATTAAGAGTATAGCACTCACCTTTACCACTTACTTTTAAATGAGCACTAGCGCCATAGGGATGAGAACATAAATTATTAGTGCTCTCCCAAGTTACATATCAAGCTTGTTTCTACCCATTGAACCTCCGTGAGGTTGGGTTACCGCCGTGGTAACTTTTTTTCTTTTATGGGCTCAATCACATCCCCCTCGACGCTTTTAGAATCACAATTATAGATCAGCCTTAATTTTGTAAAGGCATTTGCCAAATTTCTTTCTTTTATTTTCTGGTATTTTTACTTTAGTAAAACACCCCCACACTTTAAGATTTTAGATTTTTATCATCTTTTCTTCCAAATTTCATAGGGTGTAATACCATTTTGTTTAAATGGTATTCTATTTAAGACATAACATGCCGTTAAGAGTGCCTCCCCCCACAAGTTCTCGGGTGCGCCTGAGCTTATTGATTGAGTTATAGTTTACGTGACCCAATCTTGAATGTCAAATGGAAGATGATTCAACATTTAACACAGTGAATTGTTTACTAAAGGAAGAGTTATACACACTTAAAAAGGCCATCGCACATAAATCATTTTCCAATAAAAGATAAGCCTTTGGTTATTACAAGTTTATTCGATTCAAGCACAAATTTATAGCCTTGTTGTACTAGAAGGGCTCCACTAATGAGGTTGTGCCTGATTTCAGGAATGTGGTGAACGCCGTGAAGGGTCAAAGTATTTCCTAAAGTCAACTCCAGATCGACTCTTCCTATCCCTAGCACTTTCATCTCCACATTATTCCCTATCATCACAGTTCCTGCACCTGAGTCCTGATAAGTAGAAAACCATGAGCGATTAGCACAAACATGGATATTAGCTCCGGTATCAATCCACTAATCAGTGGGCAAATTAGTCAAATTCACTTTGGAGTTTAAGAGAACTGACCTAAATACCGGCTCTGATGCACCAATGCCATCAGTCACCATGTTGACTTGAGGGTCGATTGGAGAAGGACCATTTTCTTTCGCCTTTCGAGTACAGTTCCTGCACATGAGTCCTGATAAGTAGAAAACCATGAGCGATTAGCACAAACATGGATATTAGCTCCGGTATCAATCCACTAATCAGTGGGCAAATTAGTCAAATTCACTTTGGAGTTTAAGAGAACTGACCTAAATACCGGCTCTGATGCACCAATGCCATCAGTCACCATGTTGACTTGAGGGTCGGTTGGAGAAGGACCATTTTCTTTCATCTTTCGAGTAGATTTCTTTCGAAAGTAGCATTGGTAGGTGAGATGGTTGGTCCGACCGCATACATAGCAGCAACGCTCCCCATCATTCTCATTTGGCTTTTCATTTTGTTTGTTAGAATTTTGTGGTTTGTTATTATTTTTGTTAAAGGGTTGATAATTTTTCTTGAAGTTTTTATGTTTCAGAGGAAACGACTTTTTATGATGATTTTGTGTTTTACTTTCCACCATGTTGGCTTTGGGTTGGTTATTTTGAGTAACAGTTTCCCTTAACTTGTATTGTTCTTCTATTCTTATTGACGTGAATAATTGGATTAAGGTTAGAACACCTTGGGTATGGCTAAGAGTCCTGGTGAAATCGGTCCAAGAGGGAGGTAGCTTGTCTAATAAACATGCTATTTGGAAAGATTCATCAAGCTGGGACCCATTGACCTTTAGTTCGTGAACTAAATTTTCGTATTCATGGATTTGTTCATTCATAGGTTTATTATCCACAAATTTAAATTTGTTAAAGTCGGATACTTTGAACTGCTTAATATCGGCATCATCTAGACCATATTTGGCTTCTAAGGTGTCTCAAAGTTCGCTAGCACCTTTTGAGTTATAATATAGATCATATAGGTTATCAGAAAGAGCTCCTAGAATTCGGTGGAGACAATGATAATCTATCTCTTCCTGTGTGACTGTGGAGGAGGAGGATTCGGGTTCAGTTTGGGTTCGAGTTGACCGGGTTTGGATTCGACGGGTGTTTTGAGTTTGAGAGGAACCCGAACCTCGATTTTCTGTTATGCTATCACTAATGGCTGATATCAACCCTAGTGTGGTCAGCCAGAACCTCATTTGGTTTTGCCACATTTTAAAGTTTTTTCCATCAAATTTGTCTGATTTGGCACTAAGCGTTTCTTTTGTAATTAAGCTAGCCATTGAGAAAATATTTGAGGGTCCACAAAATCTATCGATGTGATGTGTATAATTTTTGTCAAAATAATTGAATATATAAAGTCAACAAATAATCACTTTAAATCTATGTTATCACAAAGTAACTAACAAAAGCACAATTTTAGTAAAAATAGGAAATACTAAAGATGTATTTTTCCAGCAAGTAAAATATGTTAAATTTTATTTTTAACAATTAAGATTAGTTAATTATTCACGCAAACTAATCAAAAGTCATAATTTTTAAAATTTTATTTTCTAAAAACAGAAATAAAGATATATTTTTTTCAGAATCTAGTTATCTGAAAATAGGAATTATTTATTAAACAGAAATAATTTTAACTATTTTCTGAATTTCTAGAAATAGAAATAATGTATAGCAACATGAATTTTCAGATTCTGAAAAAGAAATAATTTATAACAACATGAATTTTCATAAAAATTAGAAATTTTTTATTTTTCTGTAAACAGAAATATTTTTTTTATATAAATCTGTAAACAGAAATAATTTTTTCAGAAAAATCAGAAATATTTTATTTGTAAACAGAGGTATTTTTTTAAATTCTACAAATAGAACTTATTTTCAGAAAAACCAAAAATAATTATCTATAAAGAGAAATAATTTCTGTTAACAGTTTGTTTTCAGAAAAATAAAAAAATGATTTTCTATAAACAGAAAATATTTAAATCAGAATTAATACTTTTAGAATTGTATTTTCTGAAAACACTAACAAAAATAATAGGTGATTTTCTGTAAACAGAAATTATTTTAAGACTCACTAGAATGACTTATTTTTCTGTAAACAGAGCTATGTTTTTTTTTGACAAAAAATAATCTGTAAACAGAAATAATTCTAAAGCAGAATCTCTGTTTATAGAATTATGTTTTCTTAAAACATTAATAAGTATTTTCTATAGCAGACATTATTTTCTGTAGAATAGAAGGTTAAAAAAATTTTGTTTTTTATTATAATCTGTTATATTTAAAAATCAGAAATATAATTTCAGAAATATAATAATAGGAGTAATTATATTTCAAAAATATAATATCATTATTCTTAATTTCTGAAATTTTAAAACGTTAATTCTGATTTCAAGAATTTCACTAAATCTTAATTTCAGAAATACATATTTTTCTAAATTTTTAATTTCTGAGCAGAAATAATTATTGTAAATAATTTTCAAAACGTCATAGAGACTTTAACGTTAAATACGCTAACATGTAAAGTAACGTAATTTAGGCTAACGTTATATTATTATAGTTTAAGCGATATGATAGGTATGTTAACGTTATATTGTCGTGGATTAAACAGTAAGCTATGTCAAAACAATTGTTTAGATTAGCCTTTAATCTTTGTCCGTAGATGTGTTTTATAATATTATTTTCAACAATATAATATATTTTCAGCAATATAATATAACAATAAAAATAAACTCTCTTATATTGTTGGAAATATTGTTGAAAAGAACGAAAACTAAACAACAAATTAATTAGATCTAAAACATAAATAAAATGGTTAAGAAAACGTAACCTTTTGGTCGAAGTGAGACGTCGTTGAACTAAGAGAATTTATTATCGATCGACGTGCGGTCTCGTGACAATGATCTCCTAGAGATACGGCGACCCCGAGTAGATGACACCCATTCTTCTTTCGGCACGTCCTCCCGACGAACTTTACGAATACGATCTATATCACATGTACTTAGTAAAAAATAAAAATAAGAACAACTAAAAAGAGAGCTTTCAGATGAGAACCATGAAAGGAAGAAGATAAAAAAGATGTGTGTGTTATGTATTCAGATGACCACTCTCGATGTTCTATTTATAAGATCATAGTAACCCTTCAAAAATAGAAACCGGTGACCAACGGATATACATTCAACTACTATGGTAAATGTAAAGCGAATATGTTAACAGTCGTTACGGTAACGTCCGAAACGGACGTTTTTAAAGCACCAACGGACGATCGTTTCGGAGAAAGTTTTAAAACACTATAAACGCACGGTGCGTTAACACGTTCACAGTTGCGTCGCCTAGCCCACCATGACAACCCAGAGTTACAGTAGCTCAGACTGCCCTTGCAGGTAGTGGAAGTGGTGTCTGCCCCACCGCCAGTCGGCCTCGACTCCTTCCTCCTCGGCCACCGAGCTCGTCATCACCGCTACTGGTATCCGAGTGCCCCAGTCCCATCGTGCCGGTCGTCCTCACACCCTCCACCGTAGAGCAGTGCTGCCATCGCAGGACCCTGGTCTCCCTCCGTCCCCAACACCCACCCCAACAAGAGATCGCCTTCGACTTCTCTCCCCATCCCCGCACACAGCCGTCCCTCCTCCTATTCGCCTCCTTATGTTTCCCTCTTGCTACTTCTTTCCTCGCTGAATAGGACAGCCGGTTGTGCCCCTGGCTCCGCCGTCTTCCCCCCACCGTCGCTGTCGCCGGCTGCCTTGGACACTCCCCTTCCCCATTCTTCACCGTCATCGTGCCCCATTCTCGGTGACACCTTGATCCTGCTGCTCTCGGCCAACCTTCCCCCTCCCCCCCCCACCCACCCACCCGCTGCAACCCCCTCTCCCGTTGCAGGTACGCCTCCACCGCCATTTTCTCCGAGACTGACACCCCCCGTGTTGGTGAATTTTCTCTCTCTCTCTCTCCCCTAATCAGGGTTATTTGATATTTTGATAACGTTGGGTCAAGTTAACCATAATTCGAATAACTTCCGTTGAACGGAACGAACGACATGTACTTTTTTATTTATCGGCAATGATAGTAGAGACTTAACGTGCACATCTTAAGAATCGAGGGATCAATACATATTTTGTTAATTAATTAAGATTGTATGGACTAATATGTAAAATCTCTAATTAATATGGCAGAATTGTATCAAGTGAACGCCCCCGTATCTGTTGAACTAGTTTGGCATACATAGACGATTCTTCGTTGAAACAAGAGAGGCATATTGTATTGTAGCAAAATCGTTTGACGAGTCCAGACCAAAACCGCAAGAAATGTAAGGCGCATAACGTGAAGGAATTCACCACCCGCATACAGCCCCGCATACTGTTGATTTTATGCCAGCATTAGAGAGGATGTTGAACAAGGCCACCACTGGGATGTCTTTGCTTCAGCTATGGCGGGCAGCGCGGCAGCGGCAATTTCTCATCTGCACAGCCTGAAGAAAGGTGCGCCATAGCACCACGTATGCGGAATGAAGAACATGGTTAAGGCAGAGGAGAATGGTGATCGAGTCCCTTACTCTACTGTAGGGCATCGCCGTTCCGACTCGGTGAGCTATATATATATATATATATAATAAAAAACACAGGTGAGATTAAGCCCTCATTTGCAAACGCATTCACAATGTGGTGATTTTTTCAAAATCGGCCACTCCGCAGGTTTGTACGACTCCGAAGCTGATCTCTGAGAGCTTTTGTGAATTTTGGCGAAGGACGGGGTGTATGATTCCGATCATTGGAATCTTTTGCAAATGAGTTTCCAAACGCGCACTAATGCACGTCCGCACTGTTATTACAGTTTCTCGCCATGTACGGTACAGACGCTGCAATGATGGCGCCAGTGGCGTCTGCGTGACGAAAGAGAAAAGCACATATGATTAGAAATATCGGCCCATGGTGTGTACACGTATGTACGTGATCTCTTAACTGGAAAACACCCCTCGGATCTTTCGTGCATGGAAATCGCCATTGCCATCATGAGCAGAAGCAAAGCTGCAAGGTCGTCCTCCTCACAGGGTCTTCCCTCCGGCCAGCTCCCTCCGTCGTCACTGTCCACTATGGAAGCTTCCATTGGAACAGGAATGCCCGCCGATACATGGTTGTGGATCGTACGCACACTTGCAACAGGAATCTGGACGCTCTCGTTACCACCCTGCAATCCCAAGTGGCTAGCTAGGGCCGATACTGTTTACCCACTTTGCTACCGCACTAGGGAGCACTTCGAAATGCTCCTTCACTTACTAGTAAGGCATCGGCTCGGGCATGCCCGATCAATTGGTGTTCATGCTTTGCAGTTTAATTAGTCATCCAATCGCGAGACTGGACAGTACTGTTTATAAGAAATTATTAATTTTAACACATTCTTTTATGTACATGCAGTTTAATTGGAGCTCTATTATATATGTAGATCATGATAAACACCGCACGCACAATTTGAATGATAACAATGAACTTTGATATATATCGTATTAGAGTTATTAGATTGAGCTATCAAATTCCAAATCTTAAAGTGTTGGGTAGATATTTTTTGTTTGATCGTATGTTTGACCGATGAAAAAGATCATTGCCGTGGGTTACAGTCCGGCAATCAAAGTGAACTTGCAGAACTCGAGAGCACAGATTCCACGTTTTGAGTGATTTGTCCCACAAGCGCATGGTCATTTGATTGCCGTTTGATTAAATGGCCGGACTGACCAAATGGTTCAGATTTTCTTTCTGTTAATGTGACAAATTCAAATGCTATTGTTTAAAAAAACTATCTTTTTTTCGTGCGGGCGTGCGCGCGCGAGAAAAACTATCTTATCTTCGTGTGTGCGTGTGCGTGCGTGAGTGTGTGCGTGTGCGTGTGTGTGTGTGTGAGAGAGAGAGAGAGAGAGTGAATAAGATCGAGATGATGAGATCATAGAAGCCTGCGATATGTTTTACGATAAAGATTGTTGTATATATATATACTCATGTAATATATATATATATATATATATATATATATATATATATATATATATATTGTAGAGGTTGAAAAGTGTTCCTCTTTTATCTCGTATCACACTTTTGAGAATTATTTATTGGGGAAGAGTAGTCGGTCACTCTAGAAAACTTACAATCATTAGAGAATGACATCATAAGGAGCCCTGTGAGTGATCATAGAAGACAACCCTCCAATATTTAAGTGAGCGAGTTAGAGAAGTAGAAAGAGAGAAGAGTTAAAATAAGAGGAGAGGTGGAGAAGGCAGAATGAGGGAGGCTGAGCGTAGGAGCGAATGCCCAGAGAGTGCTCGAAAGGCTGGGAAAACGCTCGGAGAAGTAGGGGAGAAGAACCCTAAGGGAACCTCTCTAGGCCCACTTCAATTCTCCAATGGAGATTCCTTCCGCCACTGCGTAGATGAGCCTCTCTCTTCTCTTGGTGTAGAGTTATGCTAGCACTAGGGTGTTTCTCTTCTATCTCTATATGCGTAGGTGTGTCTGGAGATGAATTCAGTCGTTCCTTCTTTGTGAGTATGTCTATGGAGTATATGTGTGTCCTCTCGGGATCTGACTGGTGACCTATTTATATGGGCTGCCATGGCACTGATTGGTCACCGGATAGAAAATGTCGTAGATCGTGGAGTAACGTCCCCTTGATTGTGGGGGTTGCCTGTTGCATACTCGCCCGTTCTCGGAAGGGAGGCTTAATGGCGGAGATTTCGGCGGCGTAGGTCTGACTCAGTCCTCGCCGGGGAAAACATTGTGATGGCGGTGGCAACGTTCATTCGTTGGCGAGTTTTACAACATCCGGATCTTACGCACGCAGTAATTCCGCTTGTGGGCTGGTAGAGTTTCTTTGAGCCTCAGTTAGGCCGCATTGAATGGGCCATAGGCTGGTGGGATAATCTATCATGGGCTCGGCTGAACCGGGTCGTAACGAACCTGGCGATGTTGGGTCGCACTGGGCCCGATGAACAATCCGCTCCTCATATATCATTTTTATAAATTGTTAAAAATATCTTAGCACATTTCCTAATGGTTACAAGTATATCTTTGTTGTAACTGAAGTACATTTTAAATGTTTAAACGATGACTTTATACCCTCCGACTAGGTTTTATGGAAGGATGACGAGATTACATATCTTAGGGATGTTTTCGTAACCTTTTTATATTGATTAATATTTTTCATATTATATTTTAATGAGATATTAGAACCGGAAGTGTATAATTACAAGTATTTATAAATAAGTATTCAGTAATATTCTTAACAAATAATTCATAAAAGTAAATATTATACACGTAAATATGAGAAATTGCATAGATACGTATTGAGGAGGGTAAAATCAATTCAACCCACATGCGGCCCACTAACGCTAGGCCTAAGTCGGCCCAAGATTTACCGGGCGCAAAGCGAATCTCCCGAGAGTTAGCGGCCCGCACCAGGCGGGCCAAAAGAGATGGACACGGGATTCGCCGGCCCACAAGGGGCATCGACCCAGACATCTCGGGCGCTAGATGACTCTTCGGCGATCGAGCATTACACTCGAACGTTATTCCCGCCATCGTCAGCCTCTACGAACTCCAGTGAGGATGAGCACGCGCCTAGAACGCCGTAAGACTCGCATGGAGGCCGCACGGCTCGGATGAGTGGACGCATAACGGGAAACTCTCCATGATCGCGGGGAGACGCTACCCCACGACTCACGCCCTTCCCTGTTAAGGGATGTATCTCCACCACTAAGACAACCCGTATAAATAGATCTCCGATTAGATGACAAAGGGACGGACACATACGCGCAGAGACAAACCTATGCACAGACACACAGAGATAGAGAGCCATACATAGAGAAACGTTCAAACCTACTGGAGAGGAAGAGCCATCAGGAGGAGTCAACTTTCGAGCACTCACTGGACACATCGAGTACCCCCAGGAACCCCGCTCTAGCTCCAGGTTTGGTCATTCTCCTCTCACACTCTTCTCATCTCTTCATCTCTTGTTGATCCTTATTCCAAATGGTCCTTATTTAAGCATCGGAATGTTGTCCCTAGGGTAACGCCCAGAGATCCTTCTGATGCATTCTTTCTGATGTTTATAGACTTTCACGGATGATTAGATGTTCTTTCTCAAATAATCAAATCTTAAAAATATGATACGGGATTCGAGAGATCATTTTTCCCCTCCACGTATAATTTTTTTTTTTTACCCCTTGCAGATAGGCTTCCAGAATCCAGACTATGTGAACCATGTCCATGTGTCTTGCATACGAGCCAGTTCTCTCAGACACTACCTTTGTGAAACTTTGGCGAGAAGCACACAAACTGTGAAGCGTGAGGGGGCTGGATGGACGTGGCTTGGGTTGGCCACCGACGTTTTGTGAGTGAAGAGTGAAGAGACTAGCAGGTTTGTGGGGGACAAGCACTCGCAACAGAGCATGGGAAGGCTATCCGCAACAGTAGAACCGATCCCCTCCATCTAGCCTTGCCTTTGAGAAATGCAAATTTCAAAAAAGAACATGTATGCTTTCAAGTGCTTTCTTTGTAAGATGCTCTTCACATTCTCGTCCAACTACCTATCATAAAATGATCTTCGCTTTTAAGACAGTACATGTGTTAGAACATTTAATTCAATAATAATGAAGATATTTCAAGAGTAGAGTAAGCATATCATTGCATATTTTAAGATATATAGGATGTTCAAGGTGGAATCTTGACAAAACTAGTGCTATAATAACGCTTATTGGACACGATTGAGGGACATGAATTCGGTTATACGACCTATAGTTCATGGTTCGTCGACTCGGTCTGGCTTGAGTCGACTTGCGCGTGCCGTACCATATCTGAAAATTTTTGATACGTTGCAGATCACCCCCAGGATCGACCGAGTCGGGCCGAGTCACAGTGTGTGTGTGTGTGTGAGAGAGAGAGAGAGAGAGAGAGAGAGAGAGAGAGGGGAGAGGGAGGAGATGATGCACGTCGAGTCGGGCCAAGTTGATTGTAACTCGGGCGTATCGTACCAGATCAGAGAAGATCCGATCCGATATAGATCACTGAGTCGACGAATCTTGCTATAGTTGACTGTGGACTAACTCGATTATTTGGCGGGATAGTATTTTTTGGGTAATTTTTTTCATTAAATAATGTATAGAGATGACAAACGGGTTTGAACTCTCTGGGAGAGGGTGACGAACCAACTGCATTAGACATTTACTTTGCCAGTTAATATTTTTAGATGAGTTGGAATAAGGTGGGGGGGGGGGGAGAGAGAGAGAGAGAGAGAGTTTCTGTAAGCTTTCGTAGTCCCGTTCCATAAAATGTAGTCCTCGTACATGGACTTTGTTGGAGTCATATTAGGTAGCCAGTCATGTATCTCATGAATGAATGCACTTTGGGACTTTCAGCCCCAAAATAAGTAGCTCACACCTCATGCACTTGGGGCTAAGTGTGCCCCACCAGACAAAGATGAGCAACTTTGTATGACTTTCAATATATAGGGGAGATTAAAAAGAGGCATGGACAAAACTCGATCAATTACTTGAATAATTAAACTACATATAAACTTATAAATATTCCTAACTTTTAACTATGAAGTCCAACAAATTCCTCACTAAAATGATCGAATCCACAGCCATACTTTAACAAGAACTGGAACTTGTGCATCCCCACCCACCCCAAATTCTAGCTTTGGAAGGGCCAGCAACCATCAGATCTCAAAAATTCTTCAATTACTAGCTAGAACCATTTTGTAGCCAGCATGGCCTGCTCTGTTTCACAGTGTACATTACTTGGGTCTTCAGGTTGCCGTTTGGTTGGAGAATATATAAGGCGGGGGAATCTCTGTGGAGAACTCATTCTTCGTTTGGTAGGACCAATTTGGACGGAGACATACAAGAGTAGGGGTTTAGCATAATGAGGTTATCCCATAAATGAGGTTACTAATGGGGGATAGTTGGAATGAATTATCCCCACCTCTCCGATGTCCCTATTTTCTCTCTCCAACATTAGTATTAATTAATCTTATTAATACTGCATAATATTATTAGTGTTAATGAATATTAGTAGTATTGATTAATAAATATATTATTTAACTACCATTAAATAATTAATTATACCAATATTTTTTATTCTTATTAGTGCTAATTAATCATGCTAATTGATCTTATTATGACTAATTAATAATACTAAGTAATATTAACCGTGCTAATTAATATTATTAGTGTTGATAAATCATATTAATTAATTTTTAGTACTAATTAATGGTACTACTAAATCTTATTAGTGGTAATTAATCATGTCAATTAATCATATTAATGCTAATTAATAAATATATTATTTAATTATCATTAGATAGTTAATTATAATAGTGCTACTTAATCTTATTGGCAGTGCTAATTAATGTTATTAGTGTTAATTAGTCATGCTAATTGATCTTATTAGTGCTAATTAATTATGTAAATTAATCTGATTTAATTAGGATAACTAATAAATATATTATTTAATTATAATCATCACATTGTTACTAACAAATAATTAATCATGCTAAAATTAATAATATTAGTGCTAATCATGATTATTAAGAATAAATATGTTAAATAAAATTAATAATATTAGTGTTAATTATAATCATTAAGAATAAATATTAGTGCTAAATATGATCGATAAGAAGGGTAAAATAGTATTTTTTTCAGCATTTATTTTCATTCATATGTCTATGGAGAGGGGGGAAATCGTGACCCACTAATTCTTCTGGCCAAGGGCCCACGAGATACATTCGTCCCAGTAGGTGATATCGATAACCCACTAAAAGTACTTGGGGCCCACCTACCAAAAGCTCAAGTAATAGGGCCCAAGAAATGCTAGCTAGTCTCGGAACGGATGTCCATGCCGAGGACTCCTTAAGTTCGGGAAATGCTCCCCCACAGTACGGATCCGAGTGATCAGAAAGCTACCAAGGGAACCCCCTCGGAAGAGCGCTAGAATAGGAGCGATACTGGGCAACTTCGGCTCTCTAAAGGGGCTAATTCTTTTCCAGAGGAGTATAACCCTATGTCATGGATCTCTCCCTGGACCCCATGAAAGACTTATACTAATTGGACTCCTATCCGATGTACTCGTCGGTGAACTCCGCCAACGGATTAGGTCGGACGCAGAAGGATTAAGATAAGAGTAAGAGTCCCACACCAGTAAGAATTCTTACATGAGGAATACGACTCCCCTCTCGTCGTCTCTTGTGGAATCACAAAGGGAGTTCACAGTTATTTAATCTCAGGGACCCTCTCTAAAGAAGATCATCATGTATTACCCATCTCTAACCCCCAACTTGTGAAAAGCTATCATGGATCCAAATACCCCTCGCTTCCCCTTACTTTAACCCTTACCCCTTCTTGATTTAAGCATCGGAAGATTCTCCCTGAGATCTTCTTCGCAGGCCCCCCGATCTTTGGTTTCCTTTGCATGTCTATTATAGAGGAACCTTGGGGTGAACCTATCGTCAGCTTTCTCATCGGCATCCGACGATCTGCACCCGAGTACGAGATCGAGTCTCTTCGATCTATTTTTTTTACCAAACAAGTAATAATAATACAGTCATAACTATTCCCCGCATATCAAACATACACGAAAATAAGAATCATTATAAATTAATTAGGAATGACTTACATCTATTAATTTTAAAATTTATCCTCAAACAAAATGACACCTAAAAAGACTAAATTCAACTTGCAACGTACTAAAAAAGGAGGGGAAAAACAGAGTCAACCTGAATTGACTCATGCCGTCTAAAGCATATATGAGGGACAATTTCTCTTCACAAATTAATAGATCACGAAACCAATCCGAAGCATATATATATATATATATATATATATATATAGAGAGAGAGAGAGAGAGAGAGAGAGAGAGAGAGAGAGAGAGAGAGAGAGAGAGAGTGTTATGGACTCTTAAAACTGGCAAGCTTTGACATGCGTCGACAAACTATTGTTATTAAGAATCGTTTGACGGTACATATATAGGTTAATGACACCAGAGAGGGTTCCAAGGTTCAAATAGATTTGATGAGAGAGAGAGAGAGAGAGAGAGAGAGAGAGAGAGAGAGAGTTATGGACTCTTAAAACTGGCAAGCTTTGACATGCGTCAACAAACTATTGTTATTAAGAATCGTTTGACGGTACATAAGTTAATGACACCAGAGAGGGTTCCAAGGTTCAAATAGATTTGATGCACAAGTTGGCACGAATGGAAAGAAGCTGTAAAAAAAGTTTAGAATGGGGAAGATAAGAAAAGGGGGCGAGTGGGCTGGGCCACACATTGGTGGCCTCCATGTCACACCTTCCCGCCCCCTCTTGACCACTCCCCTCTCCTCTCTCCGTCGAGCACTCTCGTGTTCCCTTCATCACCATTGTCATGGTCACGATCGTTGCCGCGGCCGGTCGTCGTCGTCGTCATCAATATCTGTGTCTCTCCTCTCTCCATCAAACGTACAAACCCCCCCCTCTTCCCTTCATCACCATCGTCGAGGTCGCGATCGTTGCCGTTGCCGCTGTCGTCGTCGTCATCATCATCTAATGTGTGTGTGTTATGTTCAGGGGGGCAAATTCGTGTACTATATAGTATGGTACCTTTACTTGATCCAGGATATGGACTCGTTACATTTGAGGGAGGCCAGTACTACTTACCCATCACGATAATAGGATAATACTCTTGAAAGGAGGGAAGAAATCCCCTAAAAGGGTTGTGTTTTTCCCCCTCTCTTTTGTTTTGTTTTTTGTTTTTTTTTTTTTGGGGGGGGGGGGGAGTAGTATATTTATAGGTTTCCATTACATCTACTTGCCTTAATTTGTGTACTTCTCTTGCATATATACATATGGTGGCATTTGGGGGCCTTTCTGATATTGCAATGGAACTCTCCCCAACTCTCATTGGTATGCACTTGATTATTATTCACCGGAGTTAGTGAGATGCATGATGATCCTACGTACTCTTATCCAATAAGAGGAGCATTTGCTACGTATCTAGTCACACACTACGTACACTTCAGTAGTCCATGCAGAACGGATGAGATTTGAGGGATAGAAAATGACAGAGAGTAAGTGTGAGCGCATGTGGATCGTTGGTAGGAAGTAAGTATTTTTTTGTCCCACACATCTTTGTGTAGCCTAATAAAAGAGTGATGTGTGATTTATTGCATACCATTAGACATACAACTCGATGATGGGAAAAGGTCGCAAGTTTGACTATCTAGAGAGGTTTATCTGATTCACATTTAATGTTAATTAAGAGACGCGAGTCCGAGATTTATAAGTATTGAAACAAAAGAGATGGATGCACCTGAGTTAGGCCAACGTCGTTGAATTTAAATCTAGATCTTTCACACTTTGTGTAGACCTGAGTATCACCGTACTAAATTCTACGTCATAAAAAATATTTTTATTGTAATAAATGTCCTAATATAAGCATCATGTGTTAGGCCCACTGTTTAGAGGCTCTTGAGAGAGTTACTCACTTTCTACGACCCACTGGTTACGTAACCTAGCCCGCCAAAACACATGTTGGGTTAAGTTAGAGTTAACTCTGAGTTAACCCTGTATTAACTTCTTATCAAGACAGTGCTTAATAGAGAAAATTATCCTCGGTCGATCCGTTTCCCTTTTATGCCCATCACTCTTATTGTTTTTTCCCCCTAATTAATCACCCAAGTTTTGGATGGTTCAAGATCCAAGAAAAGTTATTGAAAGTGTACTGAGATCGTCTTTAAATTACTTTAAAAAGATGCCCTTTTTTTAAAGGTATAAATTTAAATAAAGAGGAATACTAATGTACCACTAGCTCTACATGTTCAGGAGTGACATATATATATATATATATATCATTCTTCATCTCAAATCATCTAATCTTTAAATTAAATAATTGAGATGATGCATATCTTTTGAGAAGTTAAATTTAACATTAACATTCTGATCATTAGAGAAATTTCTCAAAAAGATGACACAAAAGTGACATGCCACTAGTAAATAGAGTGTCAACGTAATTAACTTTTCTCAAAGTAGAAGTTTAGATAGGTGACTAAAAACTACGTACGACGCGTTCCCTCACATCATGTCTCTCTCCCCAACGACGAGACCCCACCTGGCTCATGTGTTTGGGAAACCGTCCACTTGGCTTCTTGATCAATACCATATATGTAAGACGCCAGCAAACTGTCATAAAATACGCAGAAAGACCTCCCCCCAGTTTCCCCTGCTCCATTTCGAGGAAACCCATAATTCCTAGTGGCCGATCGGCTAGAGAGCCCCCCACATACGTACGTATGATCGAAGGCTAGCCAGCTAGGGGGAGCATGCAGCCTGTTGTCAACTTGTCATGGACAAAGGGAAAGAAATTAACAAGCCTTTCTTTTGCTGTCATGGCGTGCCATCGATCGATCCCCTCCCGTGGGAGAGGTGGTACTAATATATTAAACTCTGCTTTAGTTTGGCTAGAGAAAGCGAGCGGCACTGTTAGGGATGAGGTTTTCTATACAAAGATTAAGAGCACTTCAAGCATATCGATCTAACGTCAACATGGAGGGGGGTCGTGCTCAGTGCAAAGCGAGAAAACGAGAGCCGGACGACAGGAATAACAGACCCACCACACATGACACATCACATCCCCGCCTATATATTTTATATGCCGCTTGCACGATGGCGGCCTCTCACTATATTTGTAGTACGAGAAAGTTCCTCCTGCCAGCCAGAGTTTCTTCACAAGGTGGGTTCTTAATTTGCAGGGCCTACACGTACCGACAGCAGGGAGAGGACAGGGAGAAGGAGATCAACAAGAGGCCAGAGCTTCATCCAACAGGGAGGGGGGAGGGGAGATGGTGATGGTGAAGCAAGAGACGCGCAAGGGGCCGTGGACGGAGCAGGAGGACCTGCAGCTGGTGTGCACCGTGGGGCTGCTCGGAGACCGGCGTTGGGACTTCATAGCCAAAGTCTCAGGTTCGAGGGGTGGCGGGGAAAAATCAAAAGTATACACATCTAATTATCAGTTATCTAATCTATATGTAGCTAGCTAGCTGGGCAGGCATATTCGGAGAAGGAGGGTAAGGGGGGAAAGCTCCCTTCTAACTCGATCGTCTCTTCTCTTTCATAGGTCTCAATAGGACAGGGAAGAGTTGCAGGCTGCGCTGGGTCAATTACCTCCACCCCGGTCTCAAGCGCGGCCGCATGACTCCCCAGGAAGAGCGCCTCGTCCTGGACCTCCATTCTCGCTGGGGAAACAGGTTTAGATTTGGCAGATATTTCTTCTTAATTAATTATTTCTTACCATTGAGTACTTGCTAGATCATTTAAGTCAAATTTCAAAGACAACGAGTGGAGTGTGTTTTCTAATTAATATATTCTACATGTATATGTGGCTTTGGATTTTGTTACACGAATAATTAATGACAAACATAATTAAGATTCATGGTTCTCATCATAACTATGAATTCTGATACTACTATAGCATCTATGCATTAGATCATCCAACTTAATATCTTAAAAGAAAAAAGTATAGAGGACTCCACCATGTCGATGCCTAATAGTACATATATATATATATATATATATATATATATATATATATATATATATATATATATATATATATATATATGTCTGTTTGGCTACTGCTTGCAGGTGGTCTCGCATCGCTCGGAGATTGCCGGGGAGAACTGACAACGAGATCAAGAACTACTGGAGGACCCATATGAGGAAGAAGGCTCAGGAGAGGAGGACGTCCTCCCCGGCGCCGTCGTCCTCCACCTCCTCGTGCCTGCTCGACGAGCCCCAGCTGGCTGAGGCCAGCACCGGCGCCGAGACGGCCGCGCTGCAGGGCGCTGGAGGGGGCAGCGCTAGCGGCGGGTCGTCGGCGGCCTTCATCATGAGGAAAGATGTAGAGAAGGTGCTGGCTGGGTTCCCCATGGATCAGATATGGATGAGCGAGATCCCCCCGCCGGAGAGGAGCGGGCTGGAGTGTTACGAAGAGCACCATGACGGGGCATGCAGCCTTCCCTGCCCTCCCATGGGGTCTCCGTCATGGGGTGGCTACTCCTGTGACTCGCTGTGGAAGATAGACGACGAGGAGTTCAAGATGTTCCTTCGGCAGGGTGAGCTCTCCGCTTCCAACTGCGACCATGGGAGGGAACCTTAGCTTTGTGTTGGACCCGGCTCCTCCCCCATACGTACACAACCCGCCCTCCTTCTCATCTGCCTCCATCTCCATGCATATCTATACTCTCCATCCCTCTACATATTATTATAAAAGGTTTACCCAAGATGGCTGCATTATATATATCACCACGTACGGAGTCCTTTCACTTGTGAGTTTACTGTGCTGTGCCGCTGCATGCATGCCATGGCGACCTATGCATGTGTGTGGAGGCCTTTCACACGGCATCAGTCCTCCCATCTATCGCCTTTGCTCTCTTTATCATTCTCTATTCTGTTCTCGCTAAAATGTGAGAGTGCTCGTCTACCTTATATATATATATATATATACATATACATATATATATATATGTATATGTATATATATATATATGTGTGTATCTATATCTATATCTATAATGTGTGTGTGCTAAAACTCAGTCAAGTAAGTAAAGGACCGGCTTCTTAATTATCAGGATGAAATCTTTGTGTAGTATATATGTTACAGCAATGAGAAACATAGTGAGATGAATATTGTGAAATTCCAATATATATATATATATATATATATATATATATTAAGACTGCGAAATATTTTCAAGTATTACAAATTGATTTGACTAACTGCACCCCTTGTGAAGCTAAAACTACTCTCCTAAGAGTTCGCACTCCACATGAAGAGGGGACACCGAGATCCTACGACCATATGAGCTAATCTTAACCGACCAAGTTAATTTATTATCTAAGATTACATGCATGGATCAACAAAGCTAATGACTTCTCTAACATTAACAAATTAAGTTACCCTGCAGTCACAACCTTCTCTTCCCCCAACAAAAGGAGGAAGTCAACTTTTCTTTCACCATATATAGCATGGTCATATTGTTCCTTCCATTTGTGCAAAAACCTCCCAACATTTAAACCATGGGGGAAGGACAGGGTTGGTGGTCGGTTCAAAAGGTGTCCCAAGTCACAAGAATAGGGTTTTGAGATGAGAATAGCTTGTGGCACACTTTGGGTTAGTGTTTTAAAACCCGACTCGATCCGGCCGATATGATAAGATAATTCGTCGTCCGATCTCAAAATCGAGTTAAAATAATATTTAGACCGTTCAAGACCTAAAACTCGTTCAAATCTGATTAACTTGACTTTTTTTTGTCCATACATCCCATATGCTCATGGGACGGTTCACATAGTCTATTTTTTTTGAAATGTTTTGGACAGTTTGATGATAAGTTAGGTGAGGTGGCCCCCATCTCATATTTTTTTTATTTTTTTTGAAAACTTGTTGCACACGCTCAGTGTGTAATAAACTAGGGTGAGCAGCAAGCCTTTTTATCATTGGGGATTAGTGGATCTGATAGGTCGGTTACAAGTGGTGTGATGCGGGGGTGATCTGTGGAGGGGGGGGGGGGGGTGGTACTGGAAGTGGGTGCTCACGGGCCCTCCTAGTTTTGCTGGTGGGAACGGTCCCCCTTAATTACTCTCCCATTATCTTGTAATCAAAAACAAAGCCCAGTGCGTCGCTGTCCACACCCTCCTCACCGTCCCAAGACCCCTCTCTCTATCATAATTAGTACTGGACAAGAAACTCCAGGGGATATATATGTTCTAATTAATCAAGGCCTTTCCACTTCTGCACGGATCCCTAATTTCAGAGCTAGGGCCAATCTTCATTAGACCTCTAAGATCTAATTTAGAAAAATAAATTGTGAAATTAACTTTTAATGTTTGCATTTAAATGAGCTTTAAACTATAATAATTTTAGTTGCAGTTATTGTCGTTTTCCTATAATGTTTGCATACCACACTCTCTTTGGCCACAATCTGATCATAAAGATTTGACGGTAAAGAACGCAGAACTTGAATTAGGTGTTCTCCAAAAAAGAGCACCAAGCTCAAGTTTAATCTCCTGACCATCTTAACCGTTCGATTTTCAGATCAGATGGTGATTAAGGAGAGCCGTACGCCACACTCCAATGGGCATGGCACTGTAGCTTCCTCCTAAACTTTATGTAACCCTGCAAGTAAGCATTTCAAGCGTAACCCAACTTATAGTTTGATGGTTCACTCCTCTCTTTGCAGCACGGGGAAGGTTGCGGGCTCATCAAATCTTGTAAGCGTCAGTGAGAGTTGTAATTTCTTTCACCTCTGCTATGAAATTATCTAAAAAAATATTTCAAACGATACTATGTGATTCCATGGCAGTTGCAGAAGGACTGACCTCTAATTAATGTTGGTGTGGGGGCAAACAATAATACATATGGAAATCTCTAAGCATAACCCTAATAAGTTATTAGGTAGAGAAGAATAGGAATAAGGGTGCGTGAAACCGGATACAGGTTCGTTAAGTTATCAGACTTTACGGTGTGTTAGCACGTACCTTGAGTTGATGGGGTTTTATTTTGGGGACGAAAACATGGGTCAGCGCCGGTTTAAGAACTGCAAGAATCGGTGACGTCTCCTAATGTCCGATGTGCCATTTGGTTGAAAGTACTCGTATTTATACTGACGTTTTTAGAGTCTAAAGTATTAATGTGACAATTGTGGATGACAATCGAATGGAAAATTAAGAGAGAAAACTAAAAGGATGTCTGGGAACATTTTTTTTTTGAAGTCTATTTCTTCTCTGAAAAATATGGTGAAACAAAGTCATAATTTTATGTACTATCACACTTTGTGAGGACACAATTTAACGTGACTTAGACAAAACTTGAATTGTTCTAGATTTCAACCAAACCCTTTTTACCCTTTCCAAGCAACAATACTGAACTGGAAAAAAGTGTCCCAACCCTGTATAACTTGGGCAGGAAATGCCCTACAAGGATTAATTATGTAGAAGTTTAAGAATGGGACTCAAAAGATCTCATATTAGAAATTCTAAAGATGGACATGTGTTTATAAACAAGACTCAAGTCTTCTCCTTAAAGAACTCTTTTAATCGCCCCCGGACATAACAGGGACACGATTCCCCGGACATAACAGGGACACGATACCTCAAAAGATACACTCCAAATTTGTACGCCTTAGAGGACCTTTTTACACCTACACTAATGGCGTGGCTGGTTAATCACTTGGGGATGCTCCTCCTCTCCTAGGTGAAGAAGCTCGATCCTTATCTAGATGCCTGTGAGCTTCTATGGGCCTCCATCATTTTGGGGTGCTTTTGATACTGCGTGACATATGTTGCATGCAAATTTTTTCACAAAAGCTGATCAAAATATGGATGCTGAAATCCACATCTGAAGACAGCAATGTGTGTGCGTGTGTTTTGGTAGTCTGAATTATTTGAATCACCGAACATTGTTCCAAAAAAGGATCCAGATACCATACACTTGTGAAAACTACAGAATCTGACTGAGTTACACCACTGAGACAGTGTTTGGGTAACATTTTGGACTTTGACTTGTGGTCAAAAGTCTTGAGAGAGAGAGAGAGAGGAAGCTCCCTTTGAGGAGCTTTTTGGGCTTTTGAAAATGGTGACTTTTCCTTTCCATCTCTCTCTACAAGTGAAAAGATGGTTTTGGAGAAATTAAGGCAGCGTTTGAAAATGAGATGGTCAAAGCACATTTTATTAAAATCCATCCGCCGTACTAATACACAATATGTCGGTGATTTGGAATCATTTAAAATTCTCAGAATCCATTATGAGAGTGCTTCGACAGATTACGAGAACTCGACACGTTTGTGCCTAGTTCTCTTTTCTCCTCATTTTTTTTTTCACGGAAGTCAAGAATGACTCTACCCATTTGAAAAAAAATTAAAAGTTGTCAGACAATAGTATCTCGAAAGTCATGTCTGGATGCATTTTCAAACGGAGCCTAAATGTGACTCATGCTCATTTTCTTTTATTGGGGTGAGATTTTCAAGGCAAAAAATCACCCCCTCAAGACGTTTCCCAAATGCAGCCTTAAAAGTACTGACAAAAATCTATGTGCTTGTGGGCTTCGCTTGTGGGCCAGTAAACTTTAAGCGTAAGGCCTCAAAGCCATTGGGCCAGGCCTGGCCCGACAAACAAGCAATCAACCACGTGCACTGAGCCACCGAAGGTAGTGTGAATACTTTCTCAACTTTAAAATGGATTTTGCAAGAGGGAGCTCCATATTCGTTTAAACGACCTTCTGGTATTTTCGTTTTGAGCATTGGAGACAACTCGTCTAGATTCAGAATAATTTACATGTCCCAAGTCTAGATTGAAATTTATTAGTTAATTAAGAGGTTGAAATTCATCGTATGTCCGATTTTATAATTCACTAAATGAACTTAAGAAATATTGTTCAAATTTATTAGTTTAAGGACACCTAAAACATCTTACACTTCATGGTACGCGTTGCAGTCTAGTACTTACCTACTTTCTTAAATGTGACAAAACTCCTTTAAAATCTTGAAGAGAATTCTGAATTTCTAGAAAATTGACTAATGTACGTTATGACTTATGAGAGAGAGAGAGAGAGAGAGAGAGGTGGAATCCAACAATTTCTTCTTTGGGCAGCCTGTATAAGAAGCTTCTCTAATTAATTAGCCATTTTGGCACCTAACCCAGCGGCCTATTTAAACCCTAGCCACTTAATTCAGCGACGAAGATTCAGCATCAGCCAAATCAGCAGATAAACAAACATTAGCTCGTATAAGTTAGGGATAATTATAAACACATCTTCAAAAACTGTTATATTGTATTCTATACCTTGGCATTGTTTACGTTGTCTTACGAGGAGTGCTACTAAGTCTGCTTTTTGTCATCCCACTTTGTTACTCACATCTTAGTCATTTAACGGTGAGATCAGAAAGGTGAAGATGAAGTCGTCCGGAACTTAAATTCGATATTCGATACTTTTGAGTTTGGCCAAAATTATGTTACGATATTATGTTGAATCTACAAAATCATAGTGTTGAGATACACAGATCCATGATCATAAGTATATGAATCATAACTCATTTAACTAATACGAGATTATTATCCAAAGGAGATTATACTCAAATATTTCAACAGTACCGGACTAAGTTCACCTTTTTTTTGCCGTCTCATTTTCAAATTGGATGGAGACAGAAAGAGTGTGACAAATTAGATGAGAAATTAAGTGTACATGTGGTAGCATAGCGTCCTCTTATCTTATATATGTATATCTTCATAATTAGTCATATTCCATGTATATGATCTTACTGTTATCTGTCACTTGTTCAACTTAACTTCGGATAGACTGCAAGAGAAAAGAGTAATCTATATTTTTAAGATATGTTTATGAAGTTGTAATGATAATTGAAGAGGGTAAAATCGGTTCGACCTATGTAAGGTCCATTTTTATTAGGTCCAATTTAGCGTAAGGTCTACAATGTGTCTAGTGGCCCCGACAGTCACAGCCCGGGACGGACATGCCTCGGATTTGCCAGTGCACGAAGGGCATGAACCCAGACGCAACGGCCGTCGGATGGCCCCCTGACGACTGAACGTTACCTCCCACGACGTCGGCCTCAACCACACTAAAGGCGAGCACGCCTCACGGGCGCCGCAAGACTCGCCAGAGAACCGTCTGACTCGATCTGGAGGAACAGACTCTCAACGGAAAACTCCCTACGATCGCGGGGAGACGTTACTCCATGACTTGCACCCTTCCCTGCTAAGGGATAGTCCCTCGCCACCTAGACAACCCCTATTAATGGGCCTTCGACAGAGATGGAGAGGGACACCCAGAGCCAGGCTTGAGAGAGACAAAAGAACCGACTTGCCACTACAGCAAGAAAGGCCTCGACTGTCCACTATAGCAAGAAAGGCTTCGACTGTTCACCCCTCGGGAGTTAATCCCATGAAGGAGAGCGCAGGAGATCTTCTGAGCACCCTTACCGCCCAGCGAGCACTCTCTGGGTGCCCACTGGATACATCGAGCACTCCTCCGGAAGGCAGACCGCCCCTCCAGATCCACGCAGACGATCTCCAGCTCTCTCTCTATATTTCTCTTCTTTATTTGTCACCTCCCTAAGTGCTGACTTAAACATCGGGGGATTGTCCCCTGGGATAACTCCCATATATAGGTCTTTCTGACGCCCGTTTCTTCTGGTGTTTGCATACTTTCACGGGTGTCGGACGATCCTTCTCCAATAAATAAATTTAAGTGTGATACGAGACCTAAGAACCAATTTTCCATCTCTACAATAATATATATATATATATATATATATATATATATATCTTATATAAATATATACCTAAGACTTTATGCATGTTTTTTATTTTCAACAAATTTTTGTCAATTATGACATGAAAAAGTATAATCAACAAAACAAAATTACTTATTCGGAGAGTGTAAATGACAATATAAAATATTTGAGAATAGAGAATAGAGCATAAAAAAATGTAGAGACGGACATGTAATTGATTCTATAATCTAATCTTTTGTGCCTTTGCCTTCGGCCAACGACGAGTGGTGGACAAGGTGACGCTGAGTGCCGCCGGCCGGCTGCCCTGTCCCCCCCGCCCCAATTCATGTGCTCTCCCCCGGAAGAAGACATCCCGGGTGCACTCATGATTTGGACGTTCCTAAGCACAGCGCGTATGATGTATTATTAAATTAAAGTGACTAATATCTTGTGAAGAGATCATTGATTGCGAGGGGGGGGGGGGGACATGAACTTAGGTTGTTTGAAAATAATGGCCTAATGATGATAGGTCCGGCGTGGTAAACACGATGCAACTGTTGTGGCACACTGCAGTTTGGGCACATGACATCTTATAAAAAATCACAATTGAACGTATATTTACAAATATATTATATCTGGTTTTATATTAATAAATTAAGATATCTCTGATTTCGTTAGAATAGTATAAAAATATTAGAGGGTGAGAGATGCCATCAAGATCCATCGACGTCTGCCGCTGACCGTGAGAGAGAGAGAGGGGGGGAGAGAGAGTAGAGAGGTGAGGTGAGAGAGATATAGATAGTCGAGGTGGGGTGGGGGTTGGAGAGAGAGGGAGGTGGGAAGGAAGAGAGGGGAAAGGGGGAGAGAGAGGTGAGAGAGAGAGATGGCCGGGGTGGGGTGGAGGTTTGAGAGAGAGAGAGAGAGGGATGAGAGAGGTGAGAGAGAGATGATCCACTCGTCGACGGGTTAGGTGAAGATGCAGGCGTGCCAGCGTGGGGCATGGGCAAGGGAGAGGAGATGGGCGACGCGGCGGTGGCGGGTGCGGCGGCGTGGAGCATGAGACAGGGAGTGGTAGGTCGGTGATGGAGGACGGAGGCAGCCACGGTCCGTCAGGTGGGGTGGGGATCTGAGAGAGAGAGAGGGGAGGGAGAAAGAGCATAGGGGGGAGAGAGAAAAAGATGGT
This sequence comes from Amorphophallus konjac, assembly GCA_022559845.1. Classification (NCBI taxonomy): domain Eukaryota; kingdom Viridiplantae; phylum Streptophyta; class Magnoliopsida; order Alismatales; family Araceae; genus Amorphophallus; species Amorphophallus konjac. The sequence continues at coordinate 441,058,156 of CM040126.1, forward strand.
TGGGTTGGGGGTATGAGAGAGAGAGGAGGAGAATGAGCAGGGAGGTGAGAGAGAAAGAGATGATTGGGGTGGGAGGTTCCCAGAGAGAGGGAGAGAGACATCACATAGAGGAGAAATAGAAATCACTTCGTATGAGAACGATTTTATTGATAAGTAGTTCTTACCATGGTTTGTCGACTCGGTCCGACTCGGACGTATCGTATCAGGGTAAGCTCGGTACACTTAGGATCACCTCCAGGATTTGCCGAGTTGGACCGAGTGACAGTGAGAGAGAGAGAGAGAGGAGGGGGAGAGGGGGGAGAGAGAGGGTCGAATCGGATCCGAGTCGGATGTGACTCGGCCGTATTATATCGGATCAGAAAAGAACTGATCTGATATAGATCATCGAGTCGACAAATCTTAATTCCTACACGGACTTTCCTCTGTTTCAAAGAAAATAAGTGGCGAGACGACCACGGCAAGTAATGTGAGCTCCAAGTTGAATATCTCTATTGAAATTGAAGTGACTACTTTAAAATGCGTGAAAATAAATGATCGTAAAATCCATATCTTGTGACAAGTTTATCGTACTTACGATTCGTATCGATTTATTCGAGTCAACATATAATATAATACGATCTAATTTTTATTGATTTGAAAAAAACTTGTTCATAAATCAAGTTGATCATTTTTTATATAAATATTATTTTTTAATAAAAAACTGAGATAAAACTTGAGATCTCACTCTCTGTCAATCTCTCTCTCTCAAAAAAAGAAAAAGGAAAAAGGACGATGAAACTACCGCGGCAAATAATGTGGGCCAGAGAGTTGGTCAACTATACTCAATGCAATTACAATTTATGATTAAGACCGGCTCGGTGAAAATAGCACCGATATCCAAACCATGCCTAGCGATGTAGGCAGGTGGGGTGCTTGTCCGTACGTAATAAATACTTTCCTAGCTAGTTGTGCCCTTCGTCGTTTTTTGGCATTGCAGGGGCACGTGATGAGGTCGACCGGTAGAGCCGTTTGGGGGGGATGGCCGGGCGGAGGTGACTGAGGACAAGGCGACGCCTCTTTTGAGGGCCGGCCCTCCGGTCACCTCCGCGTTAAGCCGACACCTGAAAAACGCACAAAAAGCGAACCTGGAGATTTGGGCGGTCACAGTTGTTTGTTTTGTTTTATTTGTTCGGGGGGGGGGGGCGGAAATTTTAATGACATAAAATCAAGTAGGTAAGTGTATATATATATATATATATATTAAAGAGAGATGAATTATAATAGAAATGCTCATGAGACGAAATTTTAAAATGTGTTCAGATAGATAAACGCCTGAATTAAGTTTTATTTTTGAAGGGGGTTAACGATACAAGCGACTGTGTGTCACGTAACAGGTGTTGGAAGTCTTTGAGAGGAGGCCGCAACTCATGAGGGTGCTAGATGTGACCCCATTGCAATCACCAAGGGGTGGACTGGATCCATTTTTTTTAAAGATATTGTTGTCGATATTGACAACATTAATTCCAATGTTAGTTTTGAAAAGAAGTATTATTGATATTTTTAAACCTTTTATAACTCTTGAGATATATATATATATATATATATAGAGAGAGAGAGAGAGAGAGAGAGAGAGAGATGTTAGAAATACGATATACAAGACATGCATAAAAATACAACTTCACATGTGATGGATCAAATATAGTGTGATTATGTCGACATCGAATATAAGAACATATCCAACGAGAGATTAAGAATCAAACATATAAATAATAATGCAACAAAAGAGAAAAATAAGATCAAAAGACAGACTTAGACGAAACGCCCATCTCTTTGTTATCTTTAGAAAAGAAATCACCCTCGTAATATCGGTGCGTAGGAGTAGTCACGATCTTTTCACTGGATATGACAGTTACAACAACCTCCAAGGAAAGGTTAAGAATCAAACACATGCATTGAAATGACGCAACAAAAGAGAAAAATAAGATCAAAAGATTTATCCGAAATGTTCATCTCTAAATTATCTTTAGAGAAAAAATCATCCTCACAATATTGATGCGTGGGAGCTGTTGCGATATTTTCATTAGATATCTACATGCATGTTTACCATAACCTCTTTTTATTCTTTGAAAACAGTTACTAAGCAGTCTTGGGATTATAATCACTCACATTTTTTTAATTTTTAATGTGGAACAAATATTTCCCGGGTACCCATCAAGAGATAAGCTCTATTGACTAATTAATTAAGAAGATATTGAATTTTCTTTACATTATCTCGATCTCCCTCTTCCAACAAGAGAATCAGCAAAGCCTCTCAAAATCACGTTTTTCATTTTGTGTTCTCGAAATAACCCAAAGTAAATTCGAAGTAAACTACATAAAATTTGGATCGTACTGGACCGGCTTTGCAAAGTATTAATACTAATAAGTTCTTAACTAGAATTTTATGCCTAGGGCACCGATTCTTATGACACAAAAAATGGACATGCATGCGATCTGACACCAAAAAGGAATAACCTATTATATCTTAAAATTATATGCATATTTTGAGTGTAATATAAAAGAATATCATTTTCAACATTCTGAATTATGTGCGTTCATCCAATTGCATGCGTTACACGAATTAAATGGAGTGATCTCAAAGCTCATCGTCATAGATTTGTTGGGCATGCGTACATTTGTGTAAACTCATTCTTGATTATTTTGCATAAATATAATTGAGTTTGTTGATAAATTATATTTATGGGAGGCATCTTCAGAATAAACTAATTATCCTAAGTATATATATATATATATACCTTTGGAAAAAACACATTTCTATATGGTGATCGAGATTTCAGGCTCATGGTAAATTCAAACGAATTTTGTGATAAATCTATTTTTATCACAGAATGAGTTTATTCTCTCACATCTGAAGAGGCCCATATGGACTCGTTCTTTTCCAGAACATGCACATTATTATTCACTTGAGACGGGGGATTGTGTGTAGCTGGAGTGTCACATCCATGGCTAGGTTAATCCGAATGTATACAGAAAACTGTCTTCGGCAACACCGACGACGGGGAGATCCCAACGACGTAGGCCCCTCCGGCATCCGAATCAGTGAAACTTTGTCGCCTTGGATCTCACAGTTTTAAAAAAGACGGGGGACTTAAACGACGTTGCCCACTGACGTCGATGGCACAGAAGAACAGAGAGTGACACGTGGGAATAATTAAGGCTGTGTCCGTTTCGCGATTAGGATGGAATAACGGACGAGAGAGAGAGCGAGAGAGCAATGTAGATCTCATCGCTCCCTCACACGTAAAATATATTAATCGGAGTTCATTAGCGCACTCAATCTCCCGGAGACGTTTGCGCTAACTATATCGATTAGCAAACATCCCATAATTAATATATTTACGTGAGAAATGTGGATAGAATTACTGCAATGAGAAGAATCATGCCATCCTTTGTTACAATCTGTGTCTACAGAGTAGTTATGTTATCATCTTTCACTATGTAATTAATATTTTTATTTTATTCTCACGTTTGATGGGCGTCATCCCTATATATATAGAGAGAGATATATATATATATATAGAGAGAGAGAGAGAGAGAGAGAGAAAAAAGATTCTCTTATCTCAATGTCTAAATTTTAAATTAGAGTTTACAATTTTATTATGGTGTCAGTCCATCAGAGGCGGCCCCTACTTGTTTTTTTTGGAAGCATGACATGATATTCATTCATAATAAATTGTCGCCATAGTACATAGACACATTGGACACAGAAACAATAACATAAGCGGCCCAGTCGGGCCCGAACAGACGACAACCCATCCGGGTGACAGGAAACATAAGAGAACATAAGAGATAACAGACGCCAAACATAGTTGTGAGATCTTCGAGACACCGAGGAGGAGGCAGCTGCAGTCGACGATGGCGGATCTCGTACTCGCAGAGCACTTGGCTTCTGAACTGTGCTGAAAAAAGGCGGTGATAATAGGATACTCGGGAGGCCAGCATCGCGAAGGATGCATGGGGGTAATGCTCAGAATCTCCGAGTCCTAATGAGTTCGAGGATGAGAACCCGATACCGGCGCCGCGGAGTTGACCCTGGCTACGACGGAAGCTCTGAAGATGCCCAACGCCAAAAGACCTGCACAGGGAGAGAAAGAAGTGGGGGGGGGGGGGAGGTGGGACGGAGGCTGGCGGAATGGGGGGCAGCCGGCGGAATGAGACGAAGGGAGGGGGGAGGGGGAGGCGGAGGGGACAAACTGCAGGAGGGCGGGGGGGAGCGCGGGCTGGGAAGGGGGAACCCCAGGGGAAGGAACGGCGCAGCGGGGGGGAGGCAGGGAGTGACATAGGCGGAGGGGGGGAGGATGGGGGGGGCGGCACAGGGACCCAGGGGGAAGGGGGAACAGGAGGGGCAGAGAAGAGGGGGGGCGGCGGATGGAACGGGCCACTGTGCGGGGGGATGGGGGCGGCGGGTGGGTTGGCTGGGAGAGGGCGGAGGGCCGACGGGGTAGGGGGAGGAGGGGGGGAAGGAGCAGAGGGGCCGCCGGAGACGGTAAGGGAGGCGAGAGGGGAAGGGGCCAACGATCGGGGAGGACGCCGCGGAGGGGGGGGCGTGGGGGGACGGAAGCAGGCGGTGGAGGAAAACGTCGGGGGGCTAAAGGGGGGAAGAAAAGGGAAAGGAGGGGGGGGGGGGGGGGGGAGGGAGGTACCACAACGGAGACGCAGGGGTGAGGAAGAGGAGAGGAGGAGGTAGACAGGGGGGACGGAGGGAGCAGACGGGGATGGAAGAGCAGGGGGGATTCGGGTGAGATCTCCCCCCACCCCAACGTTCCACCGACAGTAAAACCTGGATCCTCCATTTTAAACATAGGTCACTCACTTTATACGTTCAATTACGTCGTACATAACGTGGTCATCTAAGTTCTAGAACAGAGAGGTGTAAGTATTAATCTCATATTGAAGTTTTACGGGCGAATTCTCTTTTTTTTGGTGACGAGGAATCTAATGAATCAGAAAATCTTGAGTCACGTACTCCTCGAAGATTGAACACGTGATCAGATAAAATCTTTTTGAAATAAATTGAATGTAAGACATTCTTCTTTGACATAGATCTTCTATCATTCGACTCACCCCGAACCCTTTCCATGGACGCATTCTCTCTATGCACGTTGAGGATTCTATCCAACTCAATGCTTCAATTTTATGAGCCTTTAATAATAAAGAATTAAGCTTAATGTAAGACATCAAGAGTACTACTCACTTTTATAGCCTTTCCTTTCCAAATGCAACTTAGGCAAGAGTTTAATCATAACATGTAAGAAAAGCTACAATTTAAAGTCAATATCATTCTACCTTCCTCTCAGATGACAGGGTGATCGTGTATTTATACATCCTCTACGCTTAATATCCACCTCTTTATAAAGAGTCACGGATAATATTTGGATCTACGACTCTCGCTGATAAAAATACTCACATGCACCGAGTATGCAAACCGCATAAGAAACTATTATTATTGTAAAAAACAGAGAACATTAGAAGAGAGGTCCAGATCATTTTGGATGGTACTGGCCGTCCCATGATCTCATCATATTTATTTTACCCTGTCATGAAAATCTGACTGATGTGATTCTAATTCGCGCAACTTCAGTCACTTCATGAGTCCCATCAACTCGCGTAGGCATGCACATCTGACTGCGCCTGATGAGCTTTAGCAGTTGGATGCCACACCGGCGTGGCGCGGCCGGACCATCAAGCTGGAGGTGGCACGCTGGCAGGTGGAACGTAACGCACCCCAAGGTAGCATCGGGGTTGTGTCGCTGTCAGGCCGCAGCCCCGTGCCTACAAACAACATCTTGCGCGGCTACGCAGAGTATGGTCGGCGTCGGGGATGATGCCGGTGAGCCCACCACATGACGAGAAGTTTGATGGGCACCATGTTTGCACACTCGTTGAGTGTGTGGTAGCACATCATCGTCAACATGTAACTTTTGAAATTTTAAGGAAAAATACTTTTTTATTTCTCTCTCGTTTTTTTTGTGTGAAGTAATACTAGACAAGGAATGCGACCGAGTCACAATTTTCACCTCAGTTAAGTGTTTCAACGGTCTGATTTCACGATCAATTGATCAAAACGAGAATGGCAATGAGTATAATAAATTTTTCTGAGTTTGAGAAGTGTTTCGATAGTTCAATATCTCCTCTCACGACGAGAAAGTCGCGAATTCGATTTTATTCATTCACCCTCGAATATATTATTCTCATACGTAAGACTGTTAATTAGGGAGATATCTCACTCTCTATTTATGAAAAATTGTGGAACATCAATTTCAAACTTTGGTCTCCCCGTTTCCCTCCCTCTATTTTCTTGGCCCAGACCTTTAAGTCACGTAAAAAAATGATAAAAAATAATATTTTTTACATGAAAATTATTGTTAGAGATTAATTTGTAAAAAAATATTCTTAAAAATATATTAACAGGTATATCACTGTGTACATTTAAATTACGTAAAAATATCATATTTATTTATTTACATATTTTTTCTTTTTATCAATAACTTATAAAAAATCACGTTTAAATGATATGTATACACTATTTAAATTAATCCAGTGATATGTTTGTTAACGTATTTTTAAGAATATTTTTTTCACAAATTTATCTCCAACAATAATTTTTATGTAAAATTTCTTAAAAATTATAACACTTAATTCCGTGTCGCTCAATGTTAGAATATAAATAGAATGTTGCCTTCTAATTTTCACTTCCAATCTAGAAAATTTATTGGATGTGAATCTAACCAACTCGGATAGTACTCTCTCTCTCTCTCTCTCTCTCATGGCCGAAGTTGCACAAAGGACGAGAGGCTGGTAACACGCTTGTGCTAAGCTCATGATAGAAAAGGAAATATTGCACGGATCCCACAATGCCATTAATCCATGGCTCAGCAACAAATAGCAATCGAGATAACTGTACGTCTCAATTAACTAAACAGAGTACATTGCTCTGAACAAGTTCTTCTTATTACGACGGACGCTGGACTTCGGCCCCACTCACGGTCGCCGTACTCCGCCACCTTGGTCGGTGCTCTTTCTTATCTAATCACACCCTGCCCACATCCACAACAGGAGAGGCTACAAAGACTCAGTGGGGGTCCTCTCGCCCCATCATCCCCACCTAACCACACGAGCTTACAATATACATCAATTATCAAAATAACATAATCAGTTAATTAAAATGTGCTTTCTCAAGTGACAAGTACCTCACAATTAACTTAGCATGTTAATTATAATCAATACTATATATATATCACATTCTAATTTCAAATGAAATTCTATAGTTATCTAAGAGTAATATTTTATGCACCGAATTCGATGCACAAAGTCATGTCAACTTATAACATTTATTCTCATTAACTTAAGAAAGGTAAAAGGATCACTCTTATGTAAAAAAAGACGTCATGCGTCAGACTCATACGACGTGCATTTTTATGGATTAAACACGTAATGCACTCGACGAGAAAATACATGATTGAAATATTTTGTAGAAGAATAAAATAATTTGTTACATGAATAAAATATTTAATATAGAATTGAAACATTTTATTAGGTTTATTTCTTATAACAAAATATTTCATTTGTGTAGTATTTTATCTTTATAACAAATGTTTCGTTCATGTAACAAATTATTTCATTTCTGAAGTGTTTAATCCTTATAATAGATATTTTATTTATGTAACAAGATGTTTTATTTATACAAAATATTTCATTGGTTTATTTGTGAAGTCAAATAAAATATTTCATTCTTGTAACAAAATATTTCATTCATATGTAAAATATTTTAATCTTATAAAATATTTCAATTATGTACTTTTCTGTCAAGTGCGCTCCGTCTTTAATGTGTAAAAATTGGGCCGTGACATTATGACGCGGGATGTCCTTTATGCACAGAAATGATTTATTAACTTTTTTTTTGAGCCAATGAAAACATAGATTACACGTTGACATAGTTTTGTGCTTCGAATTTGGTGCACAAAGTATTACTCTTTATATAAGCATAATAGTCTATCGATTTCAGAAATTTCAGCTATTCACATTTTTAATAATTTCGTAATTAACAAGCACACTTCCGCATGATATTCTAGATTAATTCTATAAATAAGATTATAGATCAATCAATACTTCAGCACAATGTTAACAGAGGCACTCTATTCTATTATTACTAGCAATAGTTCACATGCTATTAATTCTGATGTTCAAATCACAATGTAAACTCTATATCAACGTCCACAATGGTACAATTAGAGGTCACACTAGCATAAAAAATTCGCAGCCAAAGTTCACATTCGATGTTCCAATTAAACACAACAAAGCTAGCAGGAATTTCAACATATGTATGTATACAAAGTACACAATACTCAAGAGAGATTAAGCCACTAACACTGGCGTCACAAGTCACAAGAGCTAGCGTAGGCGTCCACGGACAAGCATGTCTAGTACCATCGACCCACCCTATTGGACTCCGGACTCCCTCTCGGTGAGGTGGATTAGAAAGGTTAGATGGGGGCAAGGCTCTCCAATAGCCCGTAGTCCAATGCCTAATCACTTGTGTGCACAAGTGACTCCTGCACCGCCTATGGTCAAGTTTTTCCCAATTGGACTCTTAACACATACGGGGTGCCTCGAGTTTGAAGAAAAAAAATGAGAGAGGCGAGTGGAATTGAGACTCCGGCAACGGGGGTTCTCACAAGTTCATCTTATATCCATTCTGATGGATTTACCCATCTTTTTATAGGGGCTTCGCCCCCCATCCCCTCCATCCAAATGTGTAATCACCCTCTTTTAATGTTCTTCCGTTTCGAAATCTAACTTTGATGATCTCTTTCCGTTTAGATCCATGATTTCTGCGATCTTAATCTATTTTTTGGATTTATTTCTGACCATTTCTATCTTCCAAATCCATGATCAGTGGGGCGTTGTCGGTTTCATTGTTAGTCACTCTCTGACATCTCTCACTTGACTAACAAATCATCATATTCTCACTATTGGTCGACAACTATATGTGAGAAGTATTTTTATATTCTTTCATTATTCGTGAGTGATATTCCGTCACACTCTCACTGTCCATGAGATGTATCACTATTTTTATTGTTCATAAAAATATTCCTTTCTGATTGTACGTTCCTAAGCCCCATTAAATAAGATGTTTAATAAACTTTTTCTGTTAAGATATTTTTTTGTCAAAGAATCAACGATCATATCACTAGTGAGGATCTGACCAAGAGGGAAGAAGAGTTTCTAACCACCTGAGTCTTATCTAGTATCCAAAAAGCCAACATACATGAAAAAGAGTTGCACATAGAGGGAGAATTTACGAATATACCACATGGATATCAAGATAGAGACAAAAAATGACGTGCATGCATCGAGGGTCATGGATCTCCAAAGAAAGCCGTTGGGTGAGGCTCAAATCTTAACAAAAGGCAGAAGGTAGAACGAAGATGGTGATGACCAAGGGGATTTTGCAAATAAACTATGGATATTGCAAACAAAACGGAACATCGGAGTTCATTTAATCTAATTATCCAAATCTGGTTCAGCCAAATCAAAAGAAGTTGACTTCGTATTAAAACAAGGAGTAACTCGGGGATAACTTTGAAATAAAGTGAAGTAAAATGTGTCGTGGATCCTTATCCCTATAGGTGAAAGGCGTCAGATTAATCTGACGCAATTAAGAGTGAACATATCTATTAGAATCACATCAGTCGGACTCAATGTGTTTAGCTCCACTTTGGTTAGAGATTAATTTTAACCCAGATTAAGTTAAGTGAGTTAAGTTAACTCACTTTTATTCCTATTTATTTTGATTGTGCATCGGATTAACTTAACCCACCAATGGAGGTGAGATAAGTTAACCCGAGTTAATCCGAGTTAACTCACTTTTAACCCGATTATCTAAATTCATTTCCGTCAAATTAAAATGAGTTAACTTTGAGTTAAAGAAAGGTCAACTTATAAATAACCCTGAAACAAAGCGGGTAAAGGATAGGCTTCAATCTATCCCAATGCGTTTAAGACTAGACAAGAAATCAATAAGACATACATATATTAAGTAGTTTATTTCCCTAAATATTATTTAATTAAATGGTTTATATTCGTTTAGTTTTGCTTACTTGAGATATTACACGTAAATAAGCAAAGCCCCCCCTCCCATTTGAATTTAATAAAAAATTCAAAAAAATCATATCTCTTATCAAATAAAAGTCAACTCTCTTATCCCGGAACAAAAATCACAAGTTCAACGATTCTATCAAACCATCGATTTTACAAAATCTAAAAAAACAACAATCTTTTGGTTCATCTAAAACTTCTTAATTTAAATTAATCATATTGAACACTAAAAACCAAAAGTCCAGTGAAATAACTCATGTACACGTATGAATTCTCCAAAGAGCCCACTCTCCTGTTGATAACACTCGATTCTCCTGGGTCCCTCATACCAGGCTATCCCCACATATCGCTGGTGCCCCGCCACGCATCCCCCTCCGCCTCGTACCACCAACGCACCGCCGGCCACACCCCATCACTAGTACGTGTATTGATAGGCGTTCCACCATTGCTCAACTGCGCCGCGCATGCCCCTTCGGTGTCCCCCACCGGTGCATGTCCCTTGTTGCCCCACCGGTCCCCCCTTCCGTCTCCCTCTCCTCTTCCGACACTTGTCAGCTGTTGCCCCACCGGTGCCCCCTTCCCTCTCCCTCTCTCTTCCGGCGTGCTCTCTCCCCTCTTTCGGCGTTCCGCCGGCAGACTCCCTTCCTAGCTGCCCCTCCTCCCCAGGTGCCGCCAACGGCCTCACTTCCCCGTTCCCCCTCTTCTGGCACATTCGCCGTTGCCGGACCCTATTAGATAAACTCCTCTGTTCTGTGATAAACTCCTCTGAGTGATGAATATTATTCCCCTACTCGATAAACGCCTTGCTTATTCTATCTAAGTTATGTATTCATTCACGAGTTTCCTCCTTCGTATGCATGTGTGTATATTTTGTAACTATATAATATGTGTATTAATTTATATTTGTGTACTTGTGTGTGTATTTTGTAACTAGGTGTACGTGTATTTTATGTTCAAGATACCAAGTTCTACTGTGTAATGAATCAGCTGATTATGTATTTTGGAGAATTAATATTTTAATACATAGCAGATATGTGATCTTAAATACAAGTATCTTCTGATGTTAAAAAAGTAACGAGACGTTGTCGGTTAAATAGGTCTACATAAATTTTAAAAATTATGACACTTCTATCAAATAAGAAGTGCCAATTTTTATCAATTTTAATACTCTTCAACAAGTTGTCTTAATGAATTGTTATTTTCACTGTAATAATTAAAAAATAATAATGAGGAGTTGTCGGCCAAACATGTCTACACAAAGTTTTAAAAATTACGACACTTATATCAAATAAGAAATGTCAATTTTTATCAATTTTAATATTTAAATAAAAAAATTAACATAATGTAACTTTTTAGATAAAAATGGCTTTTAAAAAAGGTGTTCCCAAACATCTTATATACGTGATGAGAAAATATGTAGCCTCTAACTGATATGTGATGTCTCGGAGTGACACATTCTCGAGATCGTGACAGTTACACCGTCACCTTTTAGCAAAGAGAAATGTTAGTTGTCCATCTTAGACAGAGAGATTTCTTATCCGTTCTAGACAGAATTAGTTCACGTGGGTGTCTGAGCCCGTTGATCAGCACTCACTACGCGTCCGAGCACCCACATGGACTGATTCCATCTTAGATGGGTATAAAATCTACCCATCCAGAACATATATTAAACATTTGTCTTTAACAATTTAGCCTAAGGTTCACCGCTAACTTATAATTGATTCAAAATTACTTTAGGCCTATCACATATTGTCTCAACATTCCCAATTAATTATTGAAGCTTCCTACACATGATGACTGTAAACTACCGTTTACTACCCGCCCAACATGGCTATTAAGCATTTCTCTTTATCAATTTAGCTAACTCATAATTGGTTCAAAATTACTTTAGGCCTATCGCATTCTGTCTAAACATTCTTAATTAATTAAGAGTACTATTTAGTGCACTAATTACATAACATTTATTATTTTTTTAAATTTTTCTAGTGATCTTTATCTCAAATTTATTTAGCCTCCACACCATGTCACCAGGTGACATGACATAGAGGTCAAGTAAAAATAAATTTACTTATCTATAAATAGTAAAAGAATATACTATTCATAAGATATGATTTTTATTTTTATTTGGCTTTTACGCCACATCTTCTGACCCGATGTGAAGACTAAATAAACTTGAGGTGAAGACTACTCAAAAAAATAAAAAAAATAATAGGTACACTAAACATTACTCGTTAATTAATTACTGAAGCGTCCTGCACATTATGACAACGAACTACCAAATTCTCCTGTTCATTAGCTAACTATAAAAATTAAATAAATTACTTAATTAACCCCCTGTCGTGGGGAAAAACGCAGCACAGTCACACAGACCCCATGCCAGTGAGAAATCACATGGAATTCGATAATAAACATGCTATAAAAAAATCTACCAAAATTAAACATAGTTCTAAAGCCTGTCTAGGAACCAAAATCAGGATAAGAACTCAATTATCTATGTATATTACAGCACATAAATTCCCCAGATTAAGCCACAATCGCAAACACATCATGCCAAACACTCGATATCAGGAGAAACTGGGTCGGATCCTATTTTAAGAGTTCTAAAAGGCATGCAACAGAAATGGGTCACCCTCGGGTATCACAGTGACACCATGGGGTTCGTGGGTCTTGACCACAGAGACCATCGCTCAACCCCAGCTCGTCCCACAGAATCACAAAAAAGAGCATAAAAATAGAAACACGTCAAGATGAGGTCAGCTCAGGCAGCATCCAACTTAATTTTCTTTTTTTCCCTCCAATTTTTATAAAGAAAGTATAGCAAATTAGGCAACATAAAAGTGGGACACCATAACAGTGTTCATTATATTACAGAAACATCACAATTATGAGTAAGTACTCTTCAGTCTTCACGTTAATTGTATACCCATCTCTTCCTATAATTGTCAATATACAATAATAAAACCTTCCTATTTTTTTCAAAGGAGAACGCTTGCTAGTTGCTATAAATAACGGCAGAAAGGAGGAGGAGGAAGAAGGTGTATCCTATGAACGGCGCCCCCGTCAAAGGAGAAAAGCGCCACAGTGACAGAAAGGGCCAATGCAATGGCACAGCATTGGCACCATCACCTGCAGCGGCTAGAGGAGTGGAGCGCCGGCCAGCAGTACCCACCGCGGCAGCTCTGCGCCCTCTCCACCACGGGGTGTGAACCCCTGAATCCCGTCCACGGACGGGGCAAGAGTTACTTCACCCCCACGGGCGTGGAAGACTCCCCCGGGGACTTCTGGACCGCCGGGGGGGGCAACGTCTGGCTGGACTGCAGGGGACCGCGCCTGCTCCCGGCGACCCTCCCCCCGGACCACCGTCAACCCCAGCGGCACCACGGTTTCGTGTCCTGCATGCCCTTCTGCCCCCGGCGCCAGAACCAGCATCCTCTCCACCAGCACCACCGGCAGAGCCAGAATGGGATGCCCATCTTCCCCATGGCGTCCGAACGTGTATTTGGCCAGACAACCCGTATGGGTGGCCGGAACCACCGCAACAGCGGGAGCATCGCCGACAGCCCATGCCATCAGCCCGGTCTCCACCATCAGCAACGGGAAGGAGGAGCTAATCTGGCTATGAATACCACTTGTAATGTGGAGAAGACCAATGGCAAAGACTCCAGCGGTGGGCTGTGTCAAGGAGGAAGAGGTGGGCGTGGGAGGATGGCCGATGTCCAGATGGGGGGAGGATCACCAAAGAGCTCGGTCTCATCTGAGGACTCTGCAGAAGGCGTGGTGGGGAACAGCCCAACCGCTGTGTGGGATGTGGGGATGCGACGAGAGGGAGGAGGGGGTGGTGGCAGTGGCGGCAGTGTTGGAAGGAAGATGTCCTCAGCTGATGCGAATGCCGTTGCTCTGATCCAACCACGGACGAGCACAACCCAGGACGCAATGGTGGGTTTCATCTCTTCCTGTTCTACGACTCTCTATCTCTGGCAGCTTGTAACTTAATTTGCTTTCCCATGTTAGTGTTTTGTCGATTGCTCACCTGTTCTGGTTTTCCTGCTGAGAACAGAGCATCGATGAGCTCAAGCAGCTCCTCCTGTGCACCGGCATGGAGCTGCAATCCGCAAGAGCCAGTGCCGGGGAAGAGGGCAGGAACGGAGAGGAGAACCTGAAGCAGCTGCTTCAGTTCATAAAGATAACCTTGTTGGAAAGAGACGAAGCGAAGGAACAGCTGCAGAAGCTACATGCCGAGATGGCCGCACAGCCTCGCCCAAATGAGCACAACCCATCACCCCCACACCTCCACCATGGGTTGGCCTCCTCTCTGGAGCTCCCCACCCTAAACAAGACCCATTGCGGCGACACAGCGCCGGGGCAGCGGCCAACTCTCCACGAAGGCGGCGCCTTCACGCCGCCGATGAGCTCCTCAGAGACGGCCAAGTTTGATCTCGCCTCGGCAGTGATCGATCGCTTGGCCGTGAACAGGGCCTTGCCGGAGAAGGGGAAGCTGCTGCAGGCGGTGCTGGACGCGGGCCCGCTGCTGCAGACGCTTCTCGTAGCAGGAGCGCTCCCGCGGTGGCGCAACCCTCCGCCACTGCAGCCCGTTCAAGTGCCTCCTCTTTCCGCAACTCGCAATCAGAATGCGTTCTTGAATCAACAAGTTTTGGTCCGTATGTCTCCAAGCATGTTTCATCGTCAGAACCCAGGTGTGGCATCTCAGATTTCTCCTGCATATCCCTTGGTCTCCCCGAGTTTGAGAGCTTTGTGTATGAGCGGGCCATTGATGCCCGCCTGCGCCGGCAGCTACCAGGACACCGCTGGGAAAAGGAAAAGTTTTAACTAGGGAACCACAGTAGCGATTTTGGCACAAACCGTTTTCAGCTCCCAGTGTACTCTGTATTATTCACGTTTTTTTTTTTACGTTGTTACGACTCAAACCTCCACTAAATATTATGGTATCGTATCAAGGTGATCAATTTAATATAAAATATTTTTGAGTTAACTCTAAATCTACACGCCCAATTTGGAGTCCCTCAATATCATAAATCATAATCTTTTAAGTTATATTTGTATATTTTTAGTCTGTTTCTTGTGAACTTTAAAACTTAGGTGTTAAGGTTGAAGGGATTCATGATTATAAATTCAAGGAATCCACGTGTATTTTTTGATATGAGATTTATTCTCTCGTTTAAGATTCTAACACTTCTCCTCACGATCAAGATAGACTGTGAAAATTAGATTAGAAAGGAGGCGACGCAAATATCATAGTAGGTCTTGACCTATTTTGATACCATGTTACAAATCTTAAAACTTAAGTGTTGAAGTTGAAGAGGTTTAAGACTATAAATTCAAAGAACTCACGTGTGTTTTTTTATATAAAATTTATTCTATCGTTCTAAACTCCAACACTATTCGTGACTACACATTGGATGGATTTTTTCTCTTGTTTCGAGAAAATTGATGCCAAACTTTGTTAAAAGATGCATCTAGTTGATGGGATCTTCTGTTTCAGTACAACATGTTTCCCTATGTTAGCATTTGTATGTTTTGATGTAACTCATGAATATTAATCTCAAAATAATAATAAAAGATTCGTAAGGTAATTTTATTAATCGAGCACGATTAACACGAGTGATTCTCGAAGGTCGTTTATGTTAACCAAGCTCGATTAAGATGTTTATGTGTGAGGAGAGAGTGGGGCTCATAGCTCTCTCTCTCTCGTAGGCTCCAGTGACCTACCTAGATGTCAAAGCGGCCCTTTGGGTATTTCAATCCACTGCAGGTAGGTCACAAGACTATTCGAAGTGCATTTTCAAGATTAGAAGACGAGAATTCTTGACGACTGGGTCAGTGCCGGAACGCCGTGTTGAACTTTAAATGCTGTGTCTTTTTTTCTTTATCAGTGAGTCTAGTTACTAAGTATTTATATTTTCACGTTGTCAATACTTTCCTTTCAGTAGGTATATATGCTTATGTTTTCGAGGAACGTGAACATGAGGTTTACTAGTCTTTAAAAAAAATTTAAAAAAGAGTATGTACGTGACTGTGACTTGACGTCGTTGGATTTAAACCTAACTCTCTTCCACTCCGTGTACGCTCAAAGTACCCTGTGTTAGATTCCCCGTCGTGAGAAAAAAATAAAAAGATACAACATATACCGACGTAACAGCGGTTAACTATATTTTGTATCTGTACGGGCTATGTTTGCAACATTAAGGACGACATCGGAAGAAATGATCATGTGAATCACCCAATCTACAAGAGTGAGCACTGTCATGTAGCTAATGCTCTTTAGTTCTGTGTTTCTCTCCATTTGAAGAGGACGTGAGGAACCGGCGGAGTCACCCTCACCCAATCTACAGGATCTGGTCTACTTCTTGATCTTTTACAGTGAAGATGCAGAAATTTTGGTTTCCTTTTTTTTTTTTGGGGGGGGGGTAGATTTTTTTATTTTTTTAACGGGAAAAAATTAATTAAATTCGAACTCGAGATCTCCCTCGCATGAAATAGGACGACGAACTAACTGTAATAAACAACTAAAGTTCTAATTTCTAATCAAATATGTTGTGGGTGCGGCTTTTTTAGGTTGCATGTCATTTTCTATACAGGATACGGCCAAACAGTAGCATAACGTGTATTTGGTCAGATGTAACGTGATGGTGGACACCTAAAAGCAGACACCATTCGTTGTCTGATTCGAATCAACACTATCAATTCCAGAGGTCTGTCGAGAAGGCAAGGAATACTTTAATCAGATTTTTACATATACATCCTTATAAAGTTTGATTTTATCAAATATATCTTTCATCGGAGTATATTATCATAAATATCTTTAAAATGTGAATAATGTCACGATTATACTCTCGTCGTAACTCCCGTGTGTTTAACTCTAGTTAAGTGTGAATTAAAGAGTTAAGATTTTTATATATATACCTTTGTAAAATTTGATTTTGTCAAATATATCTTAAATCGAACGATCGTAGATGACATATTTTACGGAATATTCTCCTCCGTCAACTGTAATAAATTAAAAAGATATAACCGTAATATTTCTATCTAAAAGAGAGATATTCATGATAATGCACTCAAATGAGAGATATATTTGACAATCAAACTTTATAGAGGTATATAAGTAAAAATCCCTACTTTAATAAAAGCCGCTGGTTTGTTAAGACATTTTCTTGGCATAATCTTCAGATAAGCGACTAAACAAGTGTCGTGATCCCACTGGTTTGGCTCACCTTTTGAATTAGACGAAGATGCCATCCTTTAATTTATTTTTTCACAATCTTAATCGAGAGATTATTTTCCCAAACTCCAGTTCAATTTTAAAATTAAAAAATTTAAGAACATGTATGAACAAAGTGGACAGGAGAGTAATAAAAGATACAACCTCCCTGAACATCAGGGTGTAAAGTCCCGAGCACATAACTCAGTGGACACCGACTCCCCTAATGGAGAAGTTCCGAGTTCAATCTCACTAAGGATGTGTTTGATAATAGGGTGAGGTGAATTACCGGCGTCCTTGAACACGAATAACTCACCTCACCCTGATTAACGGGGCATGAGTGTGAAGAGAAACTGTTTGCCATCCCGATTTTTTTATTCAGAAATCAAACACGCTCTTACACCCTTTTTGATAGAGGGATAGACAAACAAAAAGATATCTCTTGTGAATTAATTTATCTTGAAATTTAACTCCATTTACTTTAGTAGATAATGAATTAAAAGTGAGGACAAATTATTTCACCAATTTTACTGGATCACTTTAACCAGGATACATTACGATTATCCGTCGTGATAACCGGATTAATTTTATTATCTTATCAAACTAAAAAATAGATAAAATGTGACTTATCTTCAGAATAAACAAGTGATATCCATCTATTAAAGAGGGACTTATTCCGTGTTTGATTGCTATTTTTTTTCTTTTTTTTCTCTCAAATTTAAAAAAGATAATAAGAGATCCTTTAATCTCATTTGATGTTCTTTTTCTAAAATTTAAAGAGAAAATCTCGTGACGTATAAATCTTCCTAAAAAAAAATAAGTCTAGAGTAATTTTAAAAAAAAAACAGTCACGACGTCTCGAGACTCCCCCCTCCCCCGCGGCCGGAGTCCCCTCCCCTCCCCTCCCCACAGCCCCCCTTCCCCGCGGCTCCCCCTCCCATCCCCTCTCCCGTCCCCTCTCCTCTCTTCCTCCTCCTCCTTCCTCTTCCTACTATGCTCCTTCTGTGGCGCCAGGAGCAGCTGCTGCTGCTGCTGCTGCAGGGGAGCCTTGGAGAAGAAGGGCTTGCAGAGCTCCTCCAGCTCGTGGAGGGCTATCTGTGTGGGGAAGAGCTCCGGAACGTAAAGCAAAGGTTGTCCTCTTCTCCCCTCCCTTCCTGTGGGACGACAGAGGGGAACGAAGAGAAAGGAACCGCCTTCGCCATCGTCGTTGTCGTCGCCGCCCTCGCCGGCCCGCAGCACCCTCTAACCACCGCCGGTGAGAGTGCTGCCGATGCGATGGCAGACCCGTGGCTACGACGTGCCGGAAGGGCCTGGCAGCAGCAGGATGGGTCGTTGCGAGCCGGACGGGCTGCCTGGCATGCGGCGACGGTGGAGCTCGACGGCGGCGTGGACTGTGGCAGCGGTGCTAGCTCGCGGTGAACAGCAGAAGGTGGCCGGCTGTGGACAGGTTTGCATGTGGGGTTGCTCACCGCGAACGAAGGAGAACAGAGATGTAAGGGGGGGAAGACTTCCGTAAATGAAAGAGGAATAGGCAGGAAAGGGGTGTACGGGGACGTCGGGGAGGGTGAGGGAGGGAGAGGGGAGGGGGACGGGAACGCCGGGGAGGGTGAGGGAGGGAGAGGGGAGGGGGACGTGCCGGGACATCGGGGAGAGGGGAGGGGGACGCCGGGGAGGGTGAGGGGAGGGGGACGTGCCGGGACATCGGGGAGAGGGGAGGGGGACGCCGGGGAGGGAAAGAAGAACAGGTGGTGGGAAGATGGAGGAGAGAGGAGGGAAAGAAGAACCGATGGAGAATCCGGCCAAGAAGAAGAACGTAGAGATAAAATACTATTTTGAGATGGATCGGATCCGGGTCGGATCTTTTGAGATCCGAATCTGGATCCGATAAGATCAGATCCGAACAGGATCCAAATCTAAAATAAAATATTATTTCGGATTCGGATCTGATCCGAATCCGAATTTAAATTTTCGGATTCGGATCTAAACCGAAATCCAAATTTATATACATCTTCGGTAGATAGAGTAAGAGGATCCGAATATACATGTTGGGTTGAATTTGGATCCGAATTTTCAGATCTCAATACTAAACAAGATATTATACCTAAATGGATATCTTTATAGGTAAATAATAAGCACAAATTTTTAGATCCGAATTTTCGGATCTAAATATTAAATATTGTTACAAATTAAAAGGGAAGATAGTTTAAAATCTCCTCAACCATAGAACCTATTACAATACAACTTGGACAATCTAAATATTAAACAATATTAAGCACTGTTGCAAACTGTTGCAATCGGATACCTAACTCTGTGAACTCTGCCCTTGCTTCAAAATCTCCTCAACCACAGAGAGAAATCCAACTAGATCCATTATCCCTTTGGCATCTGTACGAGGACTGAAGGAGAGCTGATGAATCTGAGAACAAAAGTTTTCTTAGAAGGCGTACATGATACATTTGTCAGCAATGTTGAAGGCTATGCCATGCTTGCAGACTTGCAATTTGACCACGAAGAACCCTTTTACATAACAGAGTAAATTATATTAGCTCCTAAGAAGCACCAAAAGCAGAGCAAGAGCACCATGAAAAATTTGCAGGGAAAATATATAGCATGATCTCAATAGATGCAAACTAGCTTGGTCATCACCAGGGATGCTAGTTTGATTATTTGTGCATTCAACAGCTGCCTAACATGGAATAGACTTGGTTTTCAGGCTGTCAATGCATCTAAATCAAGGAACTAAAAATTAGTTTTGGGAACAAGTCCAGTTCTCACTGGTTCCAATTATGGTTCCAGTTGTACAGTCAGCTTTGCTAAAAAACCAACCAGTTCTAGCCATCAACTGCCCACTGGAACCAGACTAATTCTACCCAGTTCCAATCCAGTTCTGCTGGTTCTGTTCTAAGTTGGCCAGTCTTTAATAGCATGATCGAAATGGGCTGCTTAAGCCCCATGGACTCACCTTTTATGCAATGGTTTTGAAAATGGACAGCCTAGAATCAGTTATAGATTGAATGGGAGATATCACCTAAGGATGAAGCAAATATTTGGTAGAGTCAGATATCTTTTACAGTGTTGTCTGGTCATAGAAGTTGTGGTTTTGAAAGTAGATAAAAAGAAGCAATGCTAGATTTAATTGAGAGGGTGAAGAATGACTAGATTTAATTGATAGGACAGTCATTTCCTGAGCACACCAAGGCTTTAATTGATGTGTGCATATTTGGAGAAATATTATCAGTCCAAGGCTTTAATTCTTAAACAAGAATGACACAATGAGAAAACATATATGGGTTCTACATCTAAAGGTCAGTCATTAACTTAGCAGTTAGCATGTAGTCTGAATCAATTTTTTTCTGAAAAGATTGGACAAGGGACTTGCCTGTACCCAGATTGAGAAACAGGGTAGCTAACTGGATTCTCCTCTTGATTGTTATATTCAGGTTCACTCATTTCCTTCTCCTCCTCTGAAGTGGTCGCACTGGAATCTTTTGAGAGCTCATCAGAGCTTGTGGAATTCAGGTTTCTAGTAGAACTCCCTCAAGCCTGAAAGGATTAGTTATATCCAATTTGAAGAGGACAAAAAATGGAAGCAAATCATTATGGATATGAATAACAGCTCCCAAAAGGAAAAAGAAAAACATTTTGCTCAAACTTGAAGAGCAGATGGATGTTTCTCAATTAAGATAAAAGAGCATGTGGATTTAGTACATGCATTTTACATCCAGGTACCCTAAAAATCAGCTCTTCAAGGTCCAACTCAGACCAGACATCATCAAGGACCACCAAAACTGGCCCCGATACCTCGGCCTTGGTCACCATCTGATGGGACCATTGAAGAAGTAGATCATATACATCAGCTGTAGCAGGAATAGTGGCCATCTCCATCCACAGCTCCCGCTTCAACCTTCCCTGTAGATCCTAATAAATCCACTTAAAGGAAAAATTAAGAATATGAATAAATAAGCATGAAATAGCACGAGGTGCTAAGGGGAATTTGTGATCGCCAGATACGCGAGGCCTCAAAAGATATAACAAATAATAAACATAGAGGGATTGCGAAAAATACCTTGAATGCGGGGATTGTGAGTGCTCCTTTCTCTTCTAGATCGGCCGGCCGATGAAGAGAGTTCTTCTTTAATTACCCTTGCAAACAAAGACAAACACCAATAAAGATATGGATTAGAACATGGTGAGTGTAGCATCAAATCCTAAATAAAAATATGAGCATGATAACATAGTGAAGAACACACCTTAAGGGTGGTTGCCCTTAAACCCCTATGCAAAGAGGGTGGGAAAATATATGATGAATGCTATGGGTAAAATAAGGAGATGTGCAAGAGTGCATTGTGGGTGACTTTCTCAACACGGTTGAGCAATAAAGAAAATCAATAGGAGATGGGCATGCATGCATATGAACGATGCAATAAACAAAAGAAAATAAAAATAAAGAGGAGGAGCCTGTGCGTTGGCTTTGATGTTCAAGGGGGAGGAAGCCTTCAAAAGATGAAGCTTGATGCAACGTGCAGCTTCTCCTTCAGCCAAACAATAGAAGCAACAACCTGCAAGAAAAAAAAAACAGAAGAAGAAGAAAAGCGGAGGGGAAGGAAGGGAATCGAAAAAGGGATCCAACCTAATTAACAGAGCCGCCGGCTCTATTAAATAGAACAGATCAAATATAGGAGAAGATAAGAATGGCAAGAGCCCTACGGAGGCAAGACTCCAGTCCCCAATCAAGGAAGGTGTCTAACGAAGCAAGGACTCTCTGGGGAAAGGGCTGCGAAGACAGAAGATGAAACACGCCCTGGGTCAGGGCGTCAATTCAAGAATTGACGACCTACCATAGGGCGTTAATTCAAAACACGACATGGCCAAGGGCGTCAACTCCCAGATCAATTTTGGAAATAAATATTTCTTTTATTTGGAAATTCTGAAACACGCCTCCGGGAGAGGCGTTAATTAAAACACGCCCCCAAGAAGGGCGTTAATTAACATTTTTCAAATATTTATTCTTTTTCGAAAATTGGATAATGCCAGGAATTGACGCCCTTTTCAGAGGTCGTCACTTCTTTAAAAGGCGCCCTAGGTCCGGTCGTGCATCAAAACGCGCCCTTGATCAAGGCGTGAATTCATAAAAATGGAGATAAATGCCAAAAAAATCCAGAAAAATAGAAAAAAATAGGAAAAATAGGAAAAAATAGGAAAAATTCAAGAAAAGTGGGAAAAACCACTCAAATAAGCCGATTTGAGGGTCAAATGGGGCATCACATTGCGATATGAAATATACTCAAAATAATGTCAATTTTGGCGTGTCTACAGCTGCCCCGCCTTGGCGTCTGCTTTGCAAGGGAGCAGAGCAAACTGAAAAGTAGATGCCAAGGTGTGATGAGACACGCAATCAACATCACTTGATGAGAATGAAATCAAAAGCTCGAGACGAAGCAATCCCGGAAAATTCAAAGAAATCAACAATGTTTGGATAAAAAAGGGGGAGTGTGCACGCGGTGCACGAAGGAGATAAAACAAATGATCAACTTCCAACGCGGTAGAAGTACCCCAGGTCACAAACCTGTAAGTTTTACCATTGGGGAGCGGTTACCAGCCAGTGGACGTGCTGCAGCCAAGGTGGATCAAAGGAAAGGATTGAAATAAGATGATAAAAATCCAAACAATGAGCTTTCGAGAAAATCACCCAAAACAGCAACAAAACGAACTGAAGATTTAATCCGGCATGAAATATCTCATATCTGGAAAGATTAAGATCAACTTCAACCCTCAAAGTCAGCTCATCAGAATGATTTTTCAACAATTGTTTCAAATTCCTACATGAATGCATGCTGGGTTTAAAAGGAAAAATTAAATCAAATGAAAATATAAGATAATCAAGGATAATATTGCTAAGCTGCCAAGACTGAGTCAAGAAACCGATTTCACGAGCTGATACTAAGCCGAAGCCCGTTTATCCACGCACCAACTCATAAAAAGGAACCATCGTCCCCAGTCTCGGACGGCTCAACGGCCTATCCGTATGACTAAGATGCCTCTGGAATCGTCATCGTTTTTGATGAAGGGGAACTCAAATTTCAGATTTACCAAAGCCACAAGGTCCTTGATATAATCTAGTAGCATATGTAACATATAGTAAAATGCATACAGGAGATGGTGGGGCAATGAGCATGGGAACTGAGAACTGAGTTGCAAGCACCGTGGGGCTTGGATGATGATGCCCAGTCGGTGGGACCAAGAGCTTCTTATCCTGCGCTCAAAAATTTATCAGCCAAGATATAAAAGATAACAAGCAATGAATAAGGCATTTAAGCGTAGCAAGCATAGCATGAATCAAAGCATCAATAGCATGTCACAACATAGTAACCATTATGAGTTGAATCATGATATTGCAAAGCATCATTGTTTGTTATTTTGTCATGAGGATGCCAACTTGGCTAATCAAGATTTGGAGTTGAATGATCAAGATCTGATAATGCCCATCGGCAGAATTGATCAAGAGAAATTAGTAGGAGTTGATTGAAAGATCTGGAGATGAATAATCAGAATGATAATCAGGAGATATAACCAAAATGATATAAGGAGGTGATAACCAAAAATGCCTAGGGTGACATGTCATGAGAATATCGGGAGAATCAATAGATTGATAGCAATGAGTGGAGATAGGACTCATCCCGTGCTCTTGGTCCTTGCAAAGCTGTTCCTGCAAAACACCATCAGAAAATACAATGCAATTTTTATGGAGTTTTTTTTTTTGAAATATGCAAATTTTTATGTGATTTTTTTGAAAATATACTCAAATTTTTATGAATTTTGGAAAAATATGCAAATTTTTATGGGTTTTGAAAAATATTTCAATTTTTATGAATTTTGGGAAAGATATTCAAATTTTTATAGATTTTGGACAAGAAATATTCAATTTTGTTTGATTTTGGTTAGACATTGCTAAAGCAGCATCAAAGGGTGTCTTAAACCACTGGCTAGGGGTCCTCGTTCCTTCCCCTTTTGCTAAAAACAGCCCAGAGCTGGGCGTGCATTGAAGGGTGACGCCCTATAACTGACTGCCCTAGATCAACGGTACCCCTACCAAGGCCATACCTGAGAAATGTTCGGTCTTGGAAGGAGAAGAGAAGAATAATTGGAGATAAGTTTTATGCAGGATGGGAGATGTCGGGACTTGAATTCTTTCCAAGGTGTTCCCCCTCAAAGAGGTAGTCTGTTGCGCCGGGACTTTGTGCCTTTGATTTTTAGACCCTTGACATGCATACGACCAGGATTTTCCCTGCGGGGACTTTGCCACTCTTGTCATGCCATAATTCATAATTTTGCATTTATCGAAATTCTGACTTGATTTTCATAATAGCCCTTTTGGCGAGATGTATATCATGAAATTCATATTTAGTTTGGGTCAAGACTGCCCCTATTTGAGACTCCTCTCGTATTGGGGATTACCAAGGTTGGTCATCTTGTCCGTCAACCTCTTGCCCCTGCATGTGGCCGAGTAAAGAAGAGAAAAGACTTTCAGATATACTCATGGCATGGCCAAGGTAGCAACGGTGTTTAACCAAAGGAGCCGGCTAAGGACGCCGTGAAGTGTGTGAGGTGCCCAGCTGAGGGTTGATCTTAACAAGCAGGGAGAGAATGTTGAATTCCCAGCGCGGGGTTCTTATTAACCAAGGTGATGCATAAGCAAGCCTAAAGACTCTTTTTAACAATGATTTAATTTAACAAAAGCCTAAGATAAAGATCTAAAACACCACTCTTAATCTTGTTAGGAAGCACTTCATTTTGAAAATCACGCGTGAAGTAATGAGGTAATGATATCATATAAATGCTTACTTACGCCAATATATTACCTTGCAACCTTTGTAGAAGCAGCTGCCGCGAGAGGTTGATCATCGTGGGATAGTCCTCTTAGGCAGATAAAGGATTGGAAGCAAAGGATTGAAATTGGCTTAACAAGAAGGAGTGGTGCCAAGACCAGACTCAGACGAATAAGGAGAAAAGGAAAAGAGGCGAGGGCTAGAACTCCCTCACTAAGGCGCGGAGACCCTGATCACATGGAACAGTCTACAGAAGGAGAGGAGAATTAGAAGGAGGAGTGAGGACTAAAGCCTCGAAAGCAGTGGGAGAAAGGGCAGATGCCCAAGGTAGTGGATGTGGAAGAAGTTGGGTCGGACCCAGAATCAGGAGGAATTAGAAGAAGAAATTGGTAGATAGAAAGAGGCGGATCCGGAGGGTCCGGAGGCAGAGGAGAATCATGAGAGGAAAAATCCGAAGGCTCCGGAGGGATGACAAAAGAAGGGACGCGATGCCCTGAGACGAAATAGGGAAAAAGA
Source organism: Amorphophallus konjac (assembly GCA_022559845.1). NCBI lineage: Eukaryota > Viridiplantae > Streptophyta > Magnoliopsida > Alismatales > Araceae > Amorphophallus > Amorphophallus konjac. The sequence continues at coordinate 441,083,851 of CM040126.1, forward strand.
TGATGGAAAAGGAAGAAAAAAATGAAGGATGTGATGTTCAGGAATATTAGAAAGATGAATCGGAAGAAAGATGGAGGGTCCGGAGGTTCCGGAGGAAGCAAATGCCGAGGGACGCGATGTCCAGGGAGGAGAGAAAAATCTGGAGGTTCCGGAGGAATGAAATCAGGAAGGAGAAGGTGGAAAGGGGCGTCGTGCCCGAGGGAAAAGTCCGGAGGTTCCGGAGGAAGAAAATGCCGAGGGACGCGATGCCCTGGGATGAAGGGAGAGAAATCTGGGAGATGAAAAGGTTGGAAAGGGGCGCGATGCCCGAGTAATGAAGATGAATATGAATAAGATGGGAAGTGCGGAGGATCCGGCGGTGCCGGAAGGCGGGGAAGATACGGGTTTGGAGACCCGGGAAGCAGGAGGTGCAAATGCATATGAATGCAATAGAATGGACGTGATGAATGCAGTGAATGCATGAACGCAATGAAATGCAAAGAAGATGAGGAATGTGAAGGGTGAGAGGGTGAGATCCTCCTCTTTCCCCTGGGAGTGGCCCATGAAGAAAACGTGATAGACAAGAATATGGATGGAGTGGGATAGAGGGTGGATAAAGGAGTGGAAGACCCTTAGCGCCAAAATAACCGCCCCTCCATGGCAGCGAAAGTGTATAGCCAATTGGCCCAATGGAAGAAGCTTCAGTAATAAATAACAACCTCCTTGGAAGGCAAAGAACAACAATGTGAGAGGATTGGAAAGTTGGAACATGAAGCATTGTGCTACCCATTAACTGTGGCATATATGGAGTGTTGAACAAAATGGGCATTCGCCCCTTGCATGGAAGAATGGATTCAGGATTTGGAAATTGGAACAAGGGGCGCCCTGCCCGGCCCTTGGATGGCATCAGTGCTTGGCATTCTTCTCTGGCGAACAGCAGCGGCGGTAACTTGGCCTCTTCGACCGTGCTCGGAATAATTACCCGGATTGGCATCCGGCAAATGAACTCTTGCGTCTTGAATAGCATGGCCATGGCCAAATTCTTCTTACCCGGCTCTTGCTTATCTTCAGCACAAGTATTTCTAGCAGCGCTCCCCTTCCGAGTGGTAAAAGGAGGTGAGGCGGAGGCGGAAGGCTTCGTGGAGGGTGGAGGTATAATAGAAAGTGTTGGCGGAGGTGGAAGCGGAGGTTCAAACACATCAAGTTTCTCCCTTTGCTCGGAAGCAGTCGGGGTTGGCTCGAGTGCAAAAAGTGGTGGATCCTGCTCAGGATTAACCATGGGTAAAGATGAAGGGTTAAGTGGGGGAATAGGTAAGGTGGGTTGAGGCGGTGATAATGGGATAACGGAAGGTTGAATTGGGGAAGGTTTAATGGTAGGCTCGGTGAAGGCTAAAGGCTCAATATGTAGAGGTTTTATAGTGGAAGGCTCGGGGGAGGCTGATGTCATGAAGGTTGATGGTATAGTGGGTGGAGGTGTAATTGGTGGAGGGTTAATGGGTGAAGGTTTGGTGCGTAGGAAATGCCGAATGGGGCGAGCGGTGTTTGGAGTGGGGAAAGACTCAAGATGCGCCGGCGCGGGTGATTGGAGTATCGACCCATCGTCGTAATACCAAGAAGTCTCGGAAATAGGGGTTGAATTGAGAGTGGTGGCTTCATCCTGAGCAGGAGGTTCATCGAATGAAAGTGGGGAAAGTGGGAAACGAAGGAAACTCGGAAGGGGTGCCTGCGCAGCTTCATCATCGTATACTGCCTCGGATTCTTCAAATGCCGGCTCTTGCTCGCTTGGAATGCTGACGCCATAATCCTCTCTCCTATCTTTCCATTCTCTCTCCATCTTAGTAATCTCGTCCAAAGCGGCATGGAGAGGATTGACCGGAGTAGGAGGAGCCATGACCCTTTTTAATTGCTCCTCCATCAAAGTAATCTTATCAAGCAGAGTTTGCTGGAGGGGTGTAATATGAACAACCGAGGGTTGGCAGGGCCTTGAAGGAGGAGGGGCCGCATAAAAAGGCCGTGGAGGGGAGTTAACGGGATGACCCGTAAAAGAACCTGGATGGGCCGGATTACAAGGAATATAAGGGCCTCGGGGCCGTGATGTAGGAGGAATAGAAGAAGGCGGGTGTCGGACCACCCGAGGAGGAGTGTGAATAGAAGGAGATGGGTAGTGGGCTACCCGATTAGTAGGAACATGAGTGGAAGAGGGAGGTGGGTGATGGGCCACCCGTGGAGGGTTGTGAATAGAAAAGGGAGGTGGGTGATGGGTCACCCGCATAGGATTGGAAGGAGGATGAGATGCAGGAGATGCGCCCTCAACGGCGGCCTTAAGGGCTTGGATCTGTTGAGGGGTGAGATGATCTAATGCATGCAAGATTCGGGAGACCTTCTCATCGTTAGGACGAGACGGTCCCGTAGGAATAGTGGCTCGAACTTGAGTAGGGGGACCATGAGGATGGACATTGCCCATGGGTCGGGCATGACCGTAAGAATGAGCATGCGGTCCTTTGAAAGAATGGTGAGAATTTTGATGAACATGTTGAAATTGAGGGGAATAAGATGTGCTAGGTTGATCATCCTCATGAACATTAATTGAATTGAACATGTTATTTTGTCTATCAAAGTAAGCCATTCAAGCAGTTTAATGTGCAAACAATTTGCAAAGAAACACACAAGTTGTGATGGTTACCTTGATTTCTTATGTTTGAACCTTGGTGAATTAATGAATTTATACAAATTGATATGATTCACACAAGGGAGGATCCTAGTTTCAATATGATTTAACTCCAATGCCAACTAGGAACACTCTCTCACCACGTATAGGCCAACTAAACTCGGGAACTTCAAGGGTACAACCTGCCCGGCGTCCGTGAGGGAATCCACGGGTGCGGGGGCTTATGGAGGCTTGGTTTAGGAATTTCCAATCCAAAGAGACGGAATGCTCAATGGAGGGTCGTTCCTTCACCAAGGGGGTGTGTGGAATCCTAGTGAGGAGAGAGGAGGTCTCCCAAACCAATGCAAAGAAATGAATGAATGCAATGCAAGGAGATATAAACAAATCCACCAATAGAGCCAAGTAAATGGTATAATCAATGTAAAATCAATGCACAGATAAGCACGGGCTCTGTGAAAACTCAGGAAAGACACGACCTGGGTAAGGTCGCTATCAGAAAAGAGACGCCCTGGGCAGGGCGTGAATCACTGTGGAGGGCCCACAGGCAGAGAAAAACGCGCCCTGATATGGGGCGCTACAAACCAAAGAAACGCCTCCTGGTGAGGGCGTCAAAACCCAGGGGTAGCAAAGAAACGCCTTTGTGTGAGGCGTTACCAAATAAAAGGACGCCCTCCAGAAGGGCGTGAATTCAGAAACCAGCTGCACACCGCAATATAATAATTTCCAGTAAAAGACACCCTGAAAGGGGGCGCTATAAATCAAATGGACGCCTCGGGGTGAGGGCGTCAACTCTCAGGGGATGCACGGCCAAAACAAGACACGCCCCTGAGTGAGGCGTTCTGCAATAAAAAGGCGCCCTGTGGTAGGGCGTTAATTCACAAAGCACCAGGGACGCGCTAGAAAACGCCCTGCTGGAAGGCGTTATAGAATCAAAAAGCGCCCTGTATAGGGGCGTTAATTTTAAACACGCCCCAGGTTGAGGCGTTAATTCACAGGAAGCTCAACGACCGGCAAAATGAAAACACTCACAGTCACACAAATAAGGCAATCAACAGGATATCATGCTCATTAAGATTTTTTTATTTTTAGGAGGATAAGTGGAATTTCTAAAAAGAAGATCTAATAAACTAGCCAATCACTAGTGGGGAGAGTGCAAAGCACAATAGAGGGTGCCCGTGGGACACAAGGGAAAGGGTACCGAGGGTACCAAGGGGAAAGGGCACGCGAGGGTGCCAAAGGGGAAAGGGGTAATCAAAAAAGAGAACAATAGGGGTCCCACCGTGATCGCCAATTTGTATATCCTAATAAATCCACTTAAGGAAAAATTAAGAATATGAATAAATAAGCATGAAATAGCACGAGGTGCTAAGGGGAATTTGTGATCACCAGAGACGCGAGACCTCAAAAGATATAACAAATAATAAACATGGAGGGATCGCGAAAAATACCTTGAATGCGGGGATTGTGAGTGCTCCTTTCTCTTCTAGATCGGCCGACCGATGAAGAGAGTTCTTCTTTAATTACCCTTGCAAACAAAGACAAACACCAATAAAGATATGGATTAGAACATGGTGAGTGTAGCATCAAATCCTAAATAAAAATATGAGCATGATAACATGGTGAAGAACACACCTTAAGGGTGGTTGCCCTTAAACCCCTATGCAAAGAGGGTGGGAAAATATATGATGAATGCTATGGGTAAAATAAGGAGATGTGCAAGAGTGCATTGTGGGTGACTTTCTCAACACTGTTGAGCAATAAAGAAAATCAATAGGAGATGGGCATGCATGCATATGAACGATGCAATAAACAAAAGAAAATAAAAATAAAGAGGAGGAGCCTGTGCGTTGGCTTTGATGTTCAAGGGGGAGGAAGCCTTCAAAAGATGAAGCTTGATGCAACGTGCAGCTTCTCCTTCAGCCAAACAATAGAAGCAACAACCTGCAAGAAAAAAAAAACAGAAGAAGAAGAAAAGCGGAGGGGAAGGAAGGGAATCGGAAAAGGGATCCAACCTAATTAACAGAGCCGCCGGCTCTATTAAATAGAACAGATCAAATATAGGAGAAGATAAGAATGGCAAGAGCCCTACGGAGGCAAGACTCCAGTCCCCAATCAAGGAAGGTGTCTAACGAAGCAAGGACTCTCTGGGGAAAGGGCTGCGAAGACAGAAGATGAAACACGCCCTGGGTCAGGGCGTCAATTCAAGAATTGACAACCTATCATAGGGCGTTAATTCAAAACACGACATGGCCAAGGGCGTCAACTCCCAAATCAATTTTGGAAATAAATATTTCTTTTATTTGGAAATTCTGAAACACGCCTCCGGGAGAGGCGTTAATTAAAACACGCCCCCAAGAAGGGCGTTAATTAACATTTTTCAAACATTTATTCTTTTTCGAAAATTAGATAATGTCAGGAGTTGACGCCCTTTCCAGAGGTCGTCACTTCTTTAAAAGGCGCCCTAGGTCCGGTCGTGCATCAAAACGCGCCCTTGATCAAGGCGTGAATTCATAAAAATGGAGATAAATGCCAAAAAAAATCCAGAAAAATAGAAAAAAATAGGAAAAATAGGGAAAAATAGGGAAAATTCAAGAAAAGTGAGAAAAACCACTCAAATAAGCCGATTTGAGGGTCAAATGGGGCATCACATTGCGATATGAAATATACTCAAAATAATGTCAATTTTGGCGTGTCTACATTCCCAGGTCCGGGGTCTGTGACAGACTTGAAAAAAATTCTGTTGTTGAAATAACCTAGAGCAACATAATCAGCCATTCTTCAAAATGCCTGGAAAGACAGCCAGTAGGGCCAAGCTTCCAAATCACTGCTGTGGAAGTCCACTAGTTTATAAAACTAAGGGAAACATAAGATCTGAGAGGTAACCCACAAAAGAGGAAGAGCAGGAGATTTCAGAAATCCGATAGATCCAGAATTTGTGTCTGTAACCTGAGGTAACTAATCAAAGGAAAGGCTCATAACAAAAAGATCTCATAACAATCAGACATCCACACAAGATCTCATAACAAATAGACCCCAAAAAAACAAAAAAAAAGGAAAGGCTCTCTTTACCATATGAATCTGATAAGAACAACAAATAAAATATAGGGAACAGGCACCCGTCATTATGATGTATGAACAATGTTTGGATCAAGACTTATTCTTGAGGACGGTGGTGATGGTAACACTGCTTGAGAACCCAGAAATTTTTTTAATGATATACGAAAAGGTATATTATATACTAGTAAATATACTTAAAGATGCCCAATTAAAGACATCCAGACCAGATCCCTTACCAACTAGAAAAAATGGATCAAGGACGGTAAATAAAAAGATAGAACATATGTCCATGACATATTATAACATATGAACAATGTTTGGATCAAGACTTATTCTTGACGATGGTGGTGATGGTAACACTGCTTGATAACCCAGAATTTTTTAAATGATATATGAAAAGATATATTATATACTGGTAAATATACTTAAAGATGCTTAGTTAAACTCTCATGCATCCACACCAGATCTCTAAGCAGATCGGAAAAGAAAGGATCAAGAACATAAAATAAAAGACAGAACAGACATCCACATCATCTCGTTATAACATATGAAATCAAGCCTTCTTCCTGACGATTGATGATGACGAGAACACTGCCTGAAACTCATAAATACTTTAACATTTTAGTGATCCACGAGAAGGCATATTATATACCGATAAAGATACGTAATAAGACACCCAGTGGAACATTTAAAACATCAACACCACATCTCTAAGAAAATAGATACCAGATGAAGCAGATCAATGAACAGAAAACAAATGCCAGAACCGACATCCATCTTCTAATAGCAACATACGAACAATGATTGGATCAAGATTTCCTTTTTTAGATGACCCCAAAAACATATCAATGAACAGAACTAAAACCCAGAAATATTTTAATGACCCCAAAAGCAAGGCAAAAGTGTTGCCTTGCAACACGTGAACAGCTTTGCCGGACATAAGAGGGGGAGACGAGGGTTCTTATCAGTACTGTCGTCGGAGTTCTTTGCGTCGGTTTGTGGCGCGGGTGAGAAGTGACGAGGAGAAGTGTTGGCCGACTGCTGCTGTGGCGAGTACCCGAACGACCCTTACGATCGCATCTGGTTCACCCCTTTGAACGTCACGGGGTGGATACCCATCTGAGAACTGGAAAAAACAAAAAAGTCTCACAAGGATGAAGAACGGAAAAGCCATCTGAGATCTCACGACCGACTTGATCCAACAAACAACAAGAAAAACCAAAAACCTACCTTGATCAACAAACCACAAGACAACCCCGTGCAGACATGAAGCCCTTTCCTGTCACCCTAAACATGGGTTTCGAGAAGGCCGATCGCGAGAACGTCGCCATCGCAGGTGGGTGAAGGGATCGCCGTCGTTGAGATGCCGTCGACGTCGCAGGTGGCTGAGGAGATCGACGTCGTTGAGATGCTGCTCCTGCCCTAGACAGAGGAGCGGAAGGAGAGCGCTGTGGGGATGCCGGAGGAACCCTAGAGGGAGGCCGCTGCGCTGAACGAGGCCGATGAGATTTGCTCGCCCCGAAAGAAATTTTATGGCGCCCCGATAACCTGATCCGGATCAAAAAACGGCGCCCCGAATCCACACAACAGTCCCGCTTCGATGTAAATAAGATGCTCCGAATCCGATTTCTTTTTCGGATTCAGATCGGGTCGGCGGATCCAACCGATCCGTTGACACTCCTACGTAGAGAGAGGGTTTTGACCGCTCCCTTATTGTATGTATTTTTTTATCTCCCAAACAAATTTATTTAAAATTTAAAAATTATGATATTTTTGTCAAACAAAGAGTGAGTCATTTTGGTCAATTTTAAAAATTGAGTTAAAAATTGATGTCATAATTTTTAAGATAGAAAAAAATTAAAAAAAAGTGCCACCAAACACCCTATTAATGTGCGAGAGCAAGACTCCCCGCGACACCCGCGCCCCTTGCTGGGGCTGGATTTCTAACCACCCACCCTGGTTTCCCAGGACTGCCCAATCATTAGGCCAGTTGTCCAACCCCACAACCTCACAACCCCCCCCCCCCAACAAAAAAAAATGATAGATTAAGCTCAATGATCGAAGACCAAGACTCAGTTATAATTTAAACAAGAAACCAAACAATAACACGGAGACAAGAGAAGCATCACGCAACTAAGCCTTTCCGGATGCAACTGACGGGAGAAAATCTTTTCAAACACTGGCACCAAGATAACATTCAATTTAAACAAACGACATGTCTATTAAACGAAATGCAAGTTCTGCACCCTGTCCCCCCCAAACAAAACAAAGAAATACAAGTTCTGCTGGCACCATAGACTTAACTCTGCAGTTGTCAAACTACTTATTCAAGTAGGAAGTGAATAAATGTATGGAGCGGCGTTTCATAGGATTAACTAAATACGCATCCACATGGGATATCACACATTAGTTATGGGCAAAAATGAAGGAAGATGGACATCGGAGTAAAACAAAAACAGTGGCGGGCTTTTAAGAACACTGGACATAACAAAAAGGTAGGTAATAGCCGTGACTTGGATGCAGTTTCCCAATTTTTGCCAGCAAAATGGTACATTGTGTTCGTGCATCTCCCAGCATCATGTGTATAGGATGACAAAACTCACTAACCCGCAGCCAAAAGTGACTGATGCAAGATAAGTACAAGCTCTAGATTAACAGAAAAGTATTCCCTGGTTTGAACCTTTCTAAGCAGCCTCTTTCAAACAACAGGTACACCACTGAATTTAATATCCAAGACAAGATTTCGGGGAAAATAGAAGATAACCAGTTTTTACCCAGCAATGAGACTACCATGTGAGTTTCTGGCAAATCTTTCACACTAGTGAGGTACTACAGAGAAATCAAAGTAATTGCTTAAATTATGCCAATCTTGTTAGCCACATCCAAAGCATCATAATCAGGAGTCAGCCTCACATAAGCCTTTTTGGTTCCATCAGGCCTGAAATTGCCAAACAGAAAGTGACATGAGAAGGTGAAAGCGCAGAGTGCTGCTCTTTTAAAGTTCCTTCAAGTTTAGAACAAGGTGCTGAATATTTACCTTACTAGAGTGTTAACTTTCTTTGCTTGAATGTCATACATCTTCTTGACGGCACCCTTGATCTTCTTCTTATCCGCACGAATGTCAACAATAAAAACAAGCGTGTTGTTATCCTCAATCTTCTTCATTGCAGATTCAGTTGTAAGTGGATATTTGAGAATCTGGAACTGATCAAGTTTATTCCTTCCTGGTGCACTGATGCGGGGATACTTAGGGTTCCTATCCTTCTTCAGTGTCTTGGGCCTATGAAATGTGACGGATGTCCTGATCTTCTTGGCCTTCTTCTTCAAGGAGGCAGTACCTGACTTCACAGCCTTTGCAACCTTCAATGCCTGGGATTTTGGATCGCCTTTCTTAGCAGCAGCGGCTGTGCAAAAAAAAAATTGTCAGATATGGCTGGGAAAGGAAAATGATGACTAGAACATCCTGAGTGCATAATATATAAGAGAACCAAGCACATCATTTGGAGTACTTATTAAGAACAATCACAGCCGAAACCCCTCAGATCAGTTGGACATTTTGATCATGTCCCTTCATTATCCCTCATAAAGCAATCCCAAAAATTTAAGATGGGAAATTCCCACGTTCATTAAATGTGTATGTCCTAAGTTCAGCAATAAAGAGACAACAGCCTAGCAAAAACTTAGATGCCACCAAAATCAGCATGAGGAACTAAATTAATGTAACCATACTGCAGGGAAGAAACATTGAAAAATTACAGATGGAGTTCACCTATACACTCATCTCAAGTAAGTAAAACTTAAGATGTTAGTCAGCATGCGGTGAACGAGGGGCTTTGATCTGTCTTCTGACGTCGGTTTCTGAGGAGCCCCGATCTCCGGGAGGGGACCTTGTGGCGGAGGCGGAGGTGGCAGTCTTGCTGCTGGAAGGAGTCACAGCCAGTAGGCGCTCTTAGCTCTGCCTCCCCCACCCAAGGAGTCAGATGTTGTTCCTTTCTGCACGGAGATGGATCAAGTCCAGGACCCCATCTAGAGGGGGGATAGATGCTTATGGGAAGGGTGAGGGGAGCATCACTAAGGAGGAGGTCAAAGAAATCTTAACTAAGGTGGGGAGTTTCACGGAGACCCAAGCGAGTGAGGTTGCTAGTCTGATTGGCATGTCCTATGCCGGTGTGGATATAGGTTTGAAGTCCTCTCTGTGCTTGTTCCAACGTAGATGGCAAGGGGATATAACAAGGAAGGCGAAGGCAGTAAAACCCAGCAGAAAAGGGGTGGCGGAGTTGGCGATGATTGGTGGTGGACCTAATGTATGGGTTTAAGCTTGGGGGCTAGAGGTCTGTTGTTTCTTTTTTGCTCCCGCGGCAGTCTTTTCTGCCGCCTTCTGTTTTTGGGAGTTGTGTGGGAGCACTCCCCCCCTACTTGTATATCCTCTTTTCCTTTATATATCCAGTGGTACTATCCACATTAAAAAAAAAAATGTTAGTCTACAAGGATGGAGCAAACTATGACCTCTATATAATTCCCTTAGGTATTTGCCGATGTATTGAAATCCACACATAGACACATGTGGGTTGGCTCAGGATTTCACGTGAGAACGTGAGGTCTTGGATTCAATTCCTCTTAGGGGCACGGGTGATGAACTGGATCCTGCGGGCCCGCGCGCTCCCCGTGGTAGGATCTCCGAGGTGGGTTTGACCTTCATGCTCCCCTCGGCACTCCACTAACTCGGACCGTACACGGTTGCGACTGGGGTGGAGGTCAAGTAAGTGGGTAGCCGAGGTGAGTTGGACCTCAAAAATAAAAAAAAACACTCTGAGAAAGGAGAGATTTTCTCCTTGCATTAAGTTTCTCCTTCAGTCCAGAAGAGAAGCTAATGATAGGAAGGACACCAGACAACCCCTATTTTTGGGAAGTCATTCTCTAATAGAAGTAATTTAGACGGATTTCTTCAAGGTTCTCAAACAAAGACTTAGGCTTTAGAGCTGCAGTCTTCTGAGAAATTCGAAGCACGGACATGATAGTCTATCTATTATTTATCTATCTATCAATCCATGTATACATATATATATATATATATATATATACTATACTAGAATATTAGATGATAAATACATAGAGAAAGAATGAATCAATCCCAAATGGAGAGGACACAGAAAGTATTCATTTCCTAGGTCAAAACTTTCAAAATATTTGTATCCTTGGGCAAAGATTTATCAGTTTTTGGGTTGCCTTTTGGATCCTTAGATTCAACTCTGAAAATGTATATTATGAATGGGTATCAAACATATGGCACATGGAATGGTTCTCAAGAACAGAAATCATATTAAACACTTGATAACTACCCACATGAGGAGTATACACCTAAAATATTTTATGTTTTGAAGATGAACACTTTTGACAATTTTGAGAAACCATAGCCAAACTCATATTGAAAACTGATAGGAAATGCATATCCATGTTTGTCTAAAATCAATCCAGTTGTGAATAGATATTGGTAAATCCAGCTTTGCCTACATCCCTATAAAATTTGGAATTGGTTTCATCCAATTGTAATCCAGTGTGAACTTAATCCTGTTGTAAAAGCAGCAAGAATCAAAATAGATGGTAATGCAAAATGTTAACTGAATGCAGCAAAATTGTACCTTTAGCTGGGGGAGCCATTGTTCCAAAAGCAGCTGCAAGGCCTCAATCAGATAACCCTGTTATGAAATCTCCATTATAAGTAGCAGCAAGCAATATGTCAAAAAGGAAAAGACAACAGCCAAAACAGTAAGCCCATGTCTCCTGATGTTTGGCAGCAATAGTTGTCTGGGAAAGCAAAAGTCGCAATCAAACCTGCATAGGATTCAATGATGTAGGGAGTAGTGGGCTACCTTGTCGACCCCAGGCTTGCCTTGTGCAAGCTAGGGTTCTCACAATCCAAACACAAGGAAAAGGAAAGTAAAGTAGAAACCATTTAGGTAACAACACTGTAACTATTTGCAGACTACATTAAGTCCGTACCTCTTTACCTTGGTTATGGATAAAATAACAAAACAATCGCATGATGATATTCCTTGGTGTATGCTATTTGCAGATAATATTATTTTAATTGATAAATATTGATCGTTTAAATGCTAAATTATAATGTTGGAGGTATATCTTGGATTTTAAAAGTTTTAGAATTAAGAGGAGTAAGTTAGAAGTTGTGCACTGCAATTTTAGTAATAGGAGAATAGCATAGGAAGATGCAATCCTAATTGATGGACAAAGCATTCCTAAAAGTACTGGTTTTCCGTACTTAGGGTCTATTAGTCAAAAGAATGGGGAGCTCTATGATGATGTTGCACATAATATTAAGGTAGGTTAGGTAAAATAGAGAAGCACATCAGTAGTCCTTTGTGATCATCGTAAACTTGTGAAACTTAAAGAGAAGTTTTATAGAATAGCTGTGAGACCTACTTTGTTATATGGTACCGAGTGTTGAGCAGTAAGAAAGAAACACATTCACAAAATGTGTGTGGCGGAGATGAGGATGTTGAGATAGATGTGTGGTAAAATTAAGAAAGATAAGATTAGGAATGAACTCATCTATGAGAACTTGGGTATACCTCTAATTGATGGTAAAATGAGGGAAAATAGGTTCAGATGGTTTGGTCATGCACATTGTCACCCTAACTCAGTGCCAATTAAAAGATGTGACCAAATCTTAGTGGATATTAGTAAAAGAGCTCGTGAAAATCCTAAAAAGAGATGGTGTGATGTTATTAGAAGAGACATTGACTTCTTGGCTTTAAATACGAATTTAACACTTGATAGACTTCTTTGGCGGAACAAGATTCATATAGTCGACCCCAAGCAATGGGATAAGACTAATGATGATCATGATGATGACTGTAACCGTTTGCAAACACACATTCATGATTCAATGGATGCTTAACATTTTTGCATCCCTTTTCCTGAATGGATACCTGATGTTTTCCTAAGTAACTTGGCAAATCAACATATCCAAGTTGCTAAAGATGCTGTCTCATTTTGTAGCTTTATTTTGGGAAAAGAATGATCAACTTATCTCATTACAAATCACAATTTGCAATTTTCAATATACTGTCAAAGGCATTGGCTAGGGGGGTTACCACACACCCCCATCCCACCTAGTTTCACCATCACTTCTAGTTCACATTATTTTTCATAATAAATTCAAAGTGGACTAGAGTTCATGAGGGTTAGTCACTCCCGGCCTATACTTCTGAGAAGCAGTTCAATTTCAGATGCCAAGAGCAGGAGATAAAAGGATTCCTGGAACATATAACAAAAGACCCTGGAATCCACAATATCAGTACTGAAAAAAGCAAATGAGAAAGTATCAATAACTTTAAAAAAAAAGAGAGAGTATCAAGGACTTTCTTAAACATTTAATAATAACTGCAAATCATGCGGCAAAACTGTTACAATCGTGTTGAAGCAGGAAGTGCTTTAACTTGCTTTAACTTAAGACTTGTGAACCCGGTATATCTACTTTGAAGCTGTTAAATACAGTGACGATTTGTTCTCACTTCTAAGCAGCCACCCCTTTCTTCACAGACACAGGCAAGTACAACCAAAACACATCAGAGGCTGTGGTACTATAGTTACCACAATGTTCACTGTTTGGGAATTGGTTTCACAAAAGATAATGGTATGGGGAGAATCATTCAGCCATTAGATTTGGCAAACCTTTATTGGCCTAGGCACTACTAAAGCCAACAAAGCCCATGTAGAAAGAAATACTGTAATTTCTAGAGGTTTTGTGAATCATGTTACAACGGCCCTGAACTTGAGAAACATTACGATGTTCATACGGTGTTTTCTCGCATTCACAGTGCAACCTAGCTTAGTCATTATTACACACCCGTATAAAGCAATGGAATTTTTAGATCCGTAGATCCCAATTAACTGCACGTCTAGAGTTATGCATAAGCTTCAAATAGTAACCAGCCTCCCCACAGTCTCAGCTCATGTTCGGTCTGAAAAGACAATAATTACAAGAGGTGGAGAAGAATCCGAGCCAGCTTGCGTTCCTGCAAGACGTTTCTGCTGTACCAATCCACAACAAAACGAACAATAACAGCAAGAATATGCGGATCTGCAGGTGGGAAGGAGCAATCATAACATACAGACTTCGCCACAGTTCAAATACTCGAAACTAGTAACGAATGAGGTGGAAAAAAAAAACAACCAACAAGTTTCTGCGCTGCCGCGAGGATGTGCAGCGGATCTGGCAGCACCGAAAGAGAACAACAGGCTTGCAAGAAAACACAGATGTGGAGAGGAACACGGGAAACACGGAGAGGGAGAAGCAGGAAAACGCGAGTGCCATCCACGGAGGCGGCCACTTCGGGTTTCTTCCGATCCACCATCTCTCTTTATCTTCTCCGGAGAGATGAGAGCTGAGAAAGAGTAAGACTCACCTCTGAGAAGGGGGCGAGGTCGGCGCCGGCGGCAGCTACTGTGTTCTATGGCCGGTGCGGCTAGAAGAGAAGGGTTTTATGGGAATGGCGAAGTGACTGGGAAACACCCCGAACAATGGTTTATTCACATCTGTGTCCCGTAACTGCAGGACGTACATGCCCCCGCTTTGTTTGGGGCTTAAAACTGGATTATCTATTTTTTAATCTAAAGTTAAATCATTTTAATTTTACAAAGATTTAAATAATCGAGTTAAATGAGAATTAACTTAAATTTAATTTGAATTAATCTATCTCATCTTTGCATATGAGTTAAATTATGGAGAGGGGGATTTCTATAGCCCATCTAAGAATAGCCAAACCAGGTCCATCAGGACCAAACGAGGCCCAACTCATCCAAGTGACAGTCCATAGGGTCCACTTGGGCTAAAAAGCCCAATAAGATTACTCGGAATCTAATCCTTCCTCGGCGGCCCTTAGGCTCGGAAGGCCCGAGCGTCGGTCAGAACGGAGGAAGACCTATGTCCGAGTTATCCCCTCATCGGGATAGAGGCAAGCGCTCAACGCCCACTCCGACCTATCTTCATCCGAGCTATGCCTATCGTCCGGACAGGGTTGGCACCTTTTATGCTCGGATCGACCGACGATTGCTTATCCACGCTGCCGTTGAGAGCCCTTTATAAGCAGGAGTTTATGAGGATAAGGGACCCATGATCCCTCAAGGCTATAAAGATCCCACGATGAGGACGTAAAGACCCCACGATGAGAACGTAACTCCCGCCTGAAACTCCTCAGCTTACGGGACTCATGAGGCGAGCACACTATATAAACCTGGGACTCCCTCCAGTGAAAGGTAAGGTCAATACACGCCTAAAATCCCCTGAGCAGGAACCACTTCACCACCTTGGTGTAGGGGGATCTCGTGCACCTCTTTCAACCTCCCTCCCTATCTTCCACCATTGCTCTACTGACTTAAGCATCGGAGGATTTTCCCCAATGAACCTCCCCTGGGCCCCCTGATCCGTTTCCCTTTCTCTACAGTTCACTGTTCGGTGATCATCTACCCCGCTCAGGAGCCGCGCGAGATCACGCCCCTTCATCTGGCGCCATGTGTGGGAAACGACCGAAGAGTCAGTATGGTGCGAAGAAGTTCAGGGAGGAGGTCCGCCGGCGACAGGGGAAAGACCATGGTGGCGGCGGGAGAGGGCCCTTCTCAAGCCTCACAAAATCTCCCCTCAAATGCCAGCACCCCCGCCGACGGACCGCCCCCTCCCGCCGCCGCGGTAGGGGTACCGCTTAACGGCGGCACTGACGCCTTCCAAGCCCTCAACGTAAAATTGGATGTCCTCGTTGAACTCATGAGGACTCAGGCGGCCAGGGATGGAAGGTCACGCGCCCCTCCGGAAAGCCCCCCCCCCCCCCCACGAGAACGTGTCCCAGCACACCGCCGGAGGTCGCTTCACCCTCCGAGGGCAGCAGCTTATTCGCAACAAGGCAGGAGGACCCTCACAAGCCCCCCCTCCGGAGCAAGAGGCCTCCTCCACACCGAAGCGGGGTAAACATGGGGCACACCGTCCACTCCCGGAGACCGAAATCCCCAGGGCGCGCCAGGACAGCCTGCCATCACGCCCCCTTAGCCCTACGGCGCAACAACAGCCGAAGTTGTCCCTCCGTCTACGAGAGTTCGAGAGGCGCTTCGCAGCACAGGAGCGCGCCTTACGAGCCTTGCAGAAGACCTCTCCACCAGAGGATGAGGAGAGATCCCCGTTCTCCGACTATATCTTGAAGGCAGAGGTATCTCCCAGAACCTCCATCCCGACCTTCAAGTCTTACGACGGCCAAGGCGACCCGGCCGACCACTTCGACAGTTTCGACGCCTTGATGACCCTTCATGGAGCATCCGACGCCATCAAATGCCGAGCCTTTGCGACCACCTTGGTCCAAGGCGCCCAAGCATGGTTCCGGGCCCTCGCCCCCGGATCCATCCGAGACTTCAAATAATTTGGGCAAGTATTCAAGGAGAGTTTCACCGGTAGCGGCCCCCCGAGGTCGGTAGCGGGGCTTTTGGCTCTAAAATAGGCGTAAGGGGAGAGACTCTGGGCCTACATCAACCGATTCAAATCGGAAGCCCTGAGAATCCCCCGCCTGGATGTAGCCTCGGCCGTAACCGCGCTGACCGGAGGCACCCGGGACGAGAACCTCCGCCGCGAACTTGTCCTCCACTGTAATGCCCCGGATTTTTCGGATATTTTTCGGATCATTTTAGTGGGTCTCGGAGTGTATTTTGTGCTTTACACGTGTTTTTCCCTGATGTGCCTTCGGAACTCTTTGCAGGGCAAACCGTGGCGTTCTCCGACTCCAGGACGTTACCACTGCGTTGTGCTCTTCCCGAGGATCGCGGAGGTAATTTTTCATAATTTTCTGAATTTCTGTAATTTTCAGGTTTTCCTATATATACTAACCCTTTTCTCTCTCCCCCTCTCATTTCTCTCTTCCCTCCCTCTCTCTTCTCTCACGCCCTCTTTCTCCCCTCTCTTCTCCGGCGGCCGACGGAGCGAGGCGGGGGCGAGGTGGAGGTGGCGCGGGCGAGGATGCGGGCGAGGACAGGTGAGGATCAAGGCGGAGGAGGCACGTGGAAGCTCGGTGGCGCGATCGCGAGCCGGCGAGGGTTTCGCGACGATTTCTTCATGGATCGGCGTCCACAGCGCGTCGTTTCTTCGGTGGAGGTAGGGAGATGGACCCCCAGCTCGTGCACTTCTTTTTCCGCAAGTTTCGTAGGCCGTGGTGAGCCGAACGGGTGGAATCGGGGTTTTTGGGCAAAACCCATGTTTTAGGGCTTGTGGGCCGATCTCTCGTTTTACGGCATTTTTGGCCGATCCGAGGCCTTAGATGCATGCTAGGGGCTATTTGGGGGCTTCCCCCTTGTTTTCCCCCTCTCCCGTGGAGGTATGAGGGCGTGGGACATTTTTCGGGTCGTTTCCCGCCGTAACATTCTCGGGAGGGTGTGACGGTCACTCTAGTGACCGTTACATGTGTAACGCGCCTGGGTAGGGGCGTTACATTCCCTTTGGCGTTCGTGGGTGTGACGGTCCCACGATAGACCGCCACAGCCGTGTGACGCGCCTGGGTGGGTGCGTCACATCCCCTGTTACCCAGTTGAGGGCTGGGGGTGTAACGGCCCCCGACGGACCGTTACATGCGTGTAACGCGCCCGGGGTGGGCCGTCAGGGCCGTTTTAACCGTTGTTTGGGGTCAGCGCATGTAACGTGCTGGGGCAAGCGCGTTACATTTGTGTAACGCGCTAGGCCAGGCGCGTTACATTCTGCGTTCCCTTGGGCCGTGTAACGGCCTGCGTTAGACCGCCAGGTTGATGTGACGGTCCGGTCTAGACCGTTACAGCCATGTGATGGTCTAGGGTTAGACCGTCAGGCTTTATGTCGTTCCGAGGCGAGTTTTTATGTTTTCCGCCTTGCTCCGCGATGTGTAGATCCCTGGTCGACCCGGTTGGGACCCAGTGGTCGACTTGCGGTCTCGTGAGTGCTAGACACCCATGGGATTCTGTGTCCGTGTTTTGAGGGTGTCTGGAGGACCGTGTTATCTCGTTTAGCGTGCCCATAGGGTTGAGAGTCCGGGTGACTTCTCGCGTGTTAGGCTTTCGTGTTACGCTCGATCGAGTCACCGGGTATCGGTGTGTGTGCGGTGGGATCTCCCCCGCATATTGTGAGTTTCTTTGGAAGGTGATTTCCGTGTGGGCCACGTGTTTGGCCTTGGACTGCGAGTCTAGTTGTCCGGCCTGGGGCTGACGGTTTCCCGCTTGCTTCGAGATGGGAAATCGACATGGCGGCTTGTGTGCTGCCCTGGGAATCGTGCCTCTGTGTTTTTCCGTGTGGCCGTGGTCCCTTGCGTTCCCTTCCTGAGGGAATAGTCTTGGTGGCTTGTGAGCTGTCTCGGTATTCGTGATATCGTGGTTTTAGACCTAGAGATTGGGCTAGATCGACGGCCTTGTGCTGTTGCGTGTAACGGTCTTGACCCCGAGTCTTGTGACTCAAGGACCGTTGGCTGTAGTGTGTCTAGAGGACTGTCCAGAGTCCAATGGCTTAAGTGCCACTCGAGTTTTCTCGACTCTCGCGCACGGTGCGTGCGTGGCCGTGGACTGCGAGTCATGTTTCTTCTCCGACTATGGTCATCGTGCGACGGGGCCGGTACGCGGGGTTGTCCCCGTACGTCATCCGATTCGGACGTTGTTTTCCGTTGAGTTGAGAGTCTACGGTGAGCAAGATCGTGGCTGCGGTGCCATGGTGGATTCTCGCGTTGACTGAGGTGATGCCGGACTATGTCCTTTGGTATATGTCTGCTCTGCTGGCCAGTGTGCTTGGCGCGAGGAGCGAGGTGTTGTGTGTGATTGTGAGTCTGGCTGTGTTCCTCAGGATCCGTGTTTTCGTGAGAATCGAGGTTTTCTGTGCTAGGGCTCTGACAGCGTGTCAGTTGATTCAGTGTTCTTCCCCTGGGACTTCGTGATTGGTCGTGAATTTCGAGAAAAAAATTCCTTTAAGGGGGGAGGGCTGTGATGCCTCGGATTTTTCGGATATTTTTCGGATCATTTTAGTGGGTCTCGGAGTGTATTTTATGCTTTACACGTGTTTTTCCCTGATGTGCCTTCGGAACTCTTTGCAGGGCAAACCGTGGCGTTCTCCGACTTCGGGACATTACCACTGCGTTGTGCTCTTCCCGAGGATCGCGGAGGTAATTTTTCATAATTTTCTGAATTTCTGTAATTTTCAGGTTTTCCTATATATACTAACCCTTTTCTCTCTCCCCCTCTCATTTCTCTCTTCCCTCCCTCTCTCTTCTCTCACGCCCTCTTTCTCCCCTCTCTTCTCCGGCGGCCGACGGAGCGAGGTGGGGGCGAGGTACTGTGCGTGGCCGTGGACTGCGAGTCCTGTTTCTTCTCCGACTGTGGTCACCGTGCGACGGGGCCGGTACGCGGGGTTGTCCCCGTACGTCGTCCGATTCGGACGTTGTTTTCCGTTGAGTTGAGAGTCTACTCCTTCAGTGACCCTCCACTAGTCGTAGCCCACCAGTACGAGGTGCTGGTCTCACCTGGGAGTGGTGTACGGGCACTCACCTTTGAGGCGGTTTGTGGACCGGTTACCGTAGGCCCCTCGTCGGTAGCCAGAGTCCGGCTACGGGGGAAAATCGGTCAGAGGGCCAGACCTAGTGACGCGTGGTCTGTGTGTGCACATGTGGTTGGGGGCGGTTGGACCCACGTCGACGGGCGTGACCCCAGCTAGTCACTTATTTGTGGTTACTTGTACGGTGTTTGCGCCTTTCGTAGGAGCTACCACGTCAGGCGGTTCACCTGCGGCGCGGTGTAAGACGTCAGGGGACGCTACCGGCTGTGCTTCTAGTGGGTGGTATTCCTGTCGAGTTGGGAGTGACAGACTGTCAGTTTCCGTAACTTTGACCTTCGGGTTTTCGGTCGTGTCAACCGTTGAGTTTTCGGTTGTTTCACCGTGGCGCATGTGTTGGTTTTCGCGCCGTGAGACTAGTGCTAGTGGTTTTACCTTGGTTGCGTCTTGTTGTGTGGTACCTGCGATCGGATGGTCGGGGTTGCACCTTGGATAGTGTGTCCAGGTCGGCTGTGTCCGGGGGACAGGCCTCTACGGCGTGGTTGCCGTGGGTTTTTACTTCGGCAGGTGGTGCTAGCGTGGTTCTTCGACTGTGTGATCGAGGTGTGCCTTCTGGTACAGTAGGAGTAGCTGTAGTGCTGAGTTTTGACCGGCCACCGGTTTGTTGTTCCTGCTGTAGTTGTAACTTCCTTTCCGCTACTGCCGTTGTTTCCGGTTGGGGTTCCGCGGGATCCCTGCTGAGTCTCTGTTTTGGAGACTCATTCCCTGCTTTTCAGGTGTGGCGGTTCTTCCTCGAGGTTCGAGGGTGCGGAGCGGAGGTTCTCAGTTGCCAGCTTGCCGGGCCGAGTGTTCACTTGGCATGTGGTACGCTTTACTGCTTTAGACTGTACTTTCTGTTGGACTGGACTCTGTTGTAGTTATTTATTTATTTCTGTTAATTGTTGAGTTATCCTGCTTTATTTCCTATTTCTTTGTGCCTCCACACTCCTTTTAGCCCTTCCGAACCCTCCCAGCTCGTGGGCGGCAGTGCGAGTCTCGGGTTATCGGGCCTTCCCGGTAATCGGATTCTCGGGTCGTTACATCCACCCCCCCTCGACCCTTGCCGAGCTAGTGACTCTGGCATTGCGCCATGCTGAGTGCGAAGAAGTTCTCAGCGCATGCCGAGGCGCAACCGGCTCAGGTCGGGAAGGGGACAAGAAGCGAGCACCCGAGTCAAGCTCGGGCCAAGGAAAGAGGCGGAACCGAGATGGGGAGCACAAAGAACCGTCCAGGAAGTACGAGCGGTACACTCCCCTAACCGCTCCAGTGTACGAAATATATGAAGACATCAAAGGCTCGGGCCTCCACCGCCAACCCGAGCCAATGAGGTCGAAAAGCCGCACTCGCAGCAAACATTGCCTGTTCCACAGCGATCACGGGCATCACACCGGCGATTGTCATCAGCTCCAGGATGAGATCGAGCGCCTCGTCCGCCAGGGACACCTATCCCGGTTTGTGGCCGGGCATAAGGAGGACCAAGGCGCCCGAGAGGAAATCGACAACGCCCCTCGCGGGGTCCATATCAACGTCATCGCCGGAGGAGCTGCATGAGGAGGGGACAGTGGCTGAGGAAGGAAGCGTCATGCTGAGCGGGCGAGCCAAGCCGTCGAGCCTCCCAAGGCCCCGCCGAGTGAGCCTCAGGTCATAGTCTTCTCCGACCGAGACCTGGAAGGACTGACCACCCTGCATGACGACGCCCTAGTCATATCGGCCACAATAAACCATTGTAACGTAGACAGGATTTTAGTTGACAATGGAAGTACCCCTGATGTATTATCCTATGAATGTTTCCTTAAGATGGGGGAGGATCTGTCTAAACTCCGCCCGATCCGAACTCCCCTGTGCGGGTTCAATGGCCATGCCACTTATCCCGAGGGAGCCCTCAACCTGCCAGTTACTCTTGGCACCCCACCCAAGACCATTACGGTTATGGCGGACTTCATAGTGATCAAGGGTATGATAGCGTACAATGCAATCTTCGGCCGAGGGATCCTCAGCCGAATGAAAGCTGTGATATCCTGGACCTTTCGGATCCTTCTTCATGAGTCCCGGATCTAGTTTTCGGAGTGTCCGACTCTGTTGTGTCCGAAATTTCGTTACGGACATCTTTCGTGTTTGGATCGGCGCGATCCGGAGTCATTTCGGAGGCCCGGAGGCGTTCCACGGCTTTTCCGCGTGTGTTTTCCGATTCTCGGCGTGTGTTTCGGCTTTTTCTTCGGAAGCTCGCTGCGGGCGAACCGGGCGGTTCACCCGGGCACGAGTGGTACCGTTGCGATCGGTGCGTTTCGAGGATTCCGGAAATATATTTTTCTATTTTTCGGTATTTTTCCAAAAAATTGGATTTTCTATGTAACCCTATTTCTTTTCTTCTTTCTCTTTCTTCTTCTTCCTCCCTTCTCTCCCGTGCGTTTCCACCGTGACCGCCCTCTCTCCCGGTGCTAGCCCCGGCGCCACCCCCTTCGGCTGCGGATTGTGGCGAGGCGACGGCGTCGTGGCGTAGGCGGCGGTGTGGCGATCGCGGCAGTGTTCGGTGCTCGGTGAGGGTGTGGGGAGTTCGTGAAGCATCGAACGATTCTTAAGGATCGGCGGCGATCCGCCGCGTTTCGGACAACCCCGAGGTAGGGTGACGTTCCTTAGCCTCTTGCCGTTCGTTTCCGTGATTTGTGGGCCGCGGGGAGGCCGAGAGAGGCTTATTTGAGCGGGTTTGGGGTTTTCCATGATTTGGGGAGTGCTCGCCCGATCTATGGTTTTAGTCCGCTATTTCATGTTTTGGTGGCTTAGAAGCATGCTAGGGGTCCTTAGGGGTCATTCCCCTTGATTTCCCCCTCTCCGGTGGAGGCATGGGGGCGTGGTTGGAGCCTTTGAGAGTTTCCACCATTTTTCGGGCGCGGACTGAGAACGCGATATACTCCAGTAGCGCGTTCTTGATGGTCGCGCTGCCCCGATGGGGCGCGTTCATCGGAGAAGATGAGCTGTAGGGCAGTTTCTGTCGCGCTATGGGTCCTAGCGCGATCTGCCTTGTCGCACTAGGGGTCCCTAGCGCGAGCTGTCTTGTCGCGCTAGGAGGCCCTAGCGCGATCTTCCTTGTCGCGCTAGGAGGCCCTAGCGCCATCTTCCCTGTCGCGCTAGGGGGTCCTAGCGCGTTCTTCCTTGTCGCGCTAGGGGTCCCTAGCGCGATCTGTCCTGTCGTCGGGTGTTCCTCTTGGGCCGTGTGTGTGTCCTGGACACCCCGTGGAGTTCCGGGACTGTGTCTTTGGGTGTCCGGAGGTTCCGTTTGCCTTGGTCATGCGTTTGGCCGTGGGCGGTGCGTCCGTTTCTTCTCCGACCGTGGTCACCGTGCGATGGTGATGGTACGTGGGACGGCCCCCGTACTTCATCAGGTTCGGACGTTATTTTCCGTGGTCTTGAGAGTCTACTCCTTCAGTGACCCTCCACTAGTCGTAGCCCACCAGTACGAGATGCTGGTCTCACCTGGGAGTTGTGTACGGGCACTCACCTTGAGACGGTTTGTGGACCGGTTACCGTAGGCCCCTCGTCGGTAGCCAGAGTCTGGCTACGGGGGAAAACCGGTCAGAGGACCAGACCTAGTGACGCAAGGTCTGTGTGTGCACACCTGGTTGGGGGCGGTTGGACCCACGTCGACGGGCGTGACCCCAGCTAGTTACTTGTTTGTGGTTACTTGTACGGTGTCTGCGCCTCGGGTAGGACCTAACACGTCAGGCGGTTCACCTGCGGCGCGGTGTAAGACGTCAGGGGACGCTACCGACTGTGCTTCTAGTGGGTGGTACTCCTGTCGAGTACGGAGTGACAGACTGTCAGTCGTGTGTTTCCGACCTTCGGGTTTTACGGTTCGACCGTTGAGTTTCGCTCTTGTACCGTGGCACATGTGTCGGTTTGCATGCCGTAGGGCCTGGTTCTGTAGAGTACAGGGCTTTCCTTTCCGAGGTACTTTCCTACCGCTAGTGTAGTGGTTTCTCGTTTTACGAGGTAGGGTTCGAGTGATCCCTACTGAGTCTGGTTCCGAGACTCATTCCCTGCGTGTTTTCACCGTGTTTCAGGTGAGGCGCCACCTTCGGGGAGCGCGTCAGGAGTGCATCGTGGTGCGGGTGCCCAGAGGTAGTGCCAGAGGTCAGAGCCGGGGTATGTCCCGTGTAGCTGTACTTTTCTTTCTTGTCACTGTACTAGTCGTGGACTACTGTTACTGTTGTTGTTATTTTATTGTGGACCATGTAAAATGTTAATTTATTTCCTGCTTGATATTATAACTGTTTAATTTCTGTAATTATTTGTGATGCTTGTGTAGTTTCCACACCATCCTTTTAACCCTTCCGAGTCTTCGGGCTCGTGGGTGGCGGTGCGAGTCTCGGGTTATCGGGCCTTCCCGGTAATCGGATTCTCGGGTCGTTACAAAAGCAGTGCCTTCTACCTATCACCAAAGATGAAGTTCCCCACCAAAAATGGGTTGGGGGAGGTCCGAGGTAACCAGACCATGGCCAGAAGGTGCTACAATATCTCGGTTGAAGCCACAAGGCCAGACGGGAAGAACAGGGGCCCCCGGAAAGTCGAGGAAAAATCCGCAACCGCCGAGCCTGGAGGCGAATTGCTAGCGGTTTTCCTAAACGACGACCCGACCCTGGGAGTAAAGATTGGAGCCGACCTAACATCTGAAGCCCAACAGCAATACAAAGAGTTTCTTTCCGCGTACGTCCGAGTCTTTGCATGGTCTGATGATCAACTCTCTGGGATACTAGAGGAGACGGTGATGCATAAGCTCAACCTCAATCCAACCATCAAAGCCGTACAACAGCGCAGAAGGAAGCACGCGCCAGAGAAGCACGCGATCATCAAGGAGCAAGTCACCAATAGGCGAAAGACTGGTCTTTTCAGACCGGTCCTGTACCCGACATGGCTGGCTAACGTCATCCTAGTATCAAAAGCTTTGGGAAAGTGGCAAATGTGCGTGGACTTCACCGAATTGAACAAGGCTACTCCAAAGGACTGCTATCTGTTACCGAGCATCGACCAACTAGTTGACTCAATCTCGGGCAACGAGATACTCAACTTCCTAGACACCTATTCAGGTTACCATCAAATCAGAATGAACCTAGAAGACATCGAGAAGACCGCCTTTATCACCGACTTCGGTGTATACTGCTACACCCGGATGCCTTTCGGGTTGAAGAACGCTGGAGCCACATACCAGAGGCTGGTCAATCATATGTTCGAGAGACAGCTCGGTCGGAACGTCGATGCCTATATTGACGACATGCTCGTGAAGACCCCCAAGGCCAAGGACCACTTCGCCGACCTAGCTGAAACCTTCGACACCCTCCTAAAGTACAACATGAAGCTCAACCCTGCCAAGTGCGCCTTCGGGGTGAGGTCCGGGAAAGTCTTGGGCTTCTTAGTCACCCAGCGTGGGATCGAGGCCAACTCCGACAAGGTCCAGGCCATCCTGGACATGGGCCCACCCACCTGCATCAAAGATGTTCAACGCCTTACCGGGCGCATTGCCGCGCTTAGCAGATTCCTGTCCCGCGCGGCTGAACGATGCCTACCCTTCTTCAAACTATTGAGGAGGCCTAAAATGGCATCTGCTATATTCGCGTGGGATGAGGAATGTCAAAAAGCATTCGCCGAGCTTAAGGAGTTCCTGGCTTCGCCTCCGGTGCTTTCCAAGCCTGTCCCAGGTGAAACCTTGCATCTCTATCTCTCGGCGACTCCATCTACAGTTAGCTCGGTCCTACTCAAAAATGACTCGGGAGTCGAGAGACCAATCTACTACACCAGCAAGGTGCTCAATGAGGCTGAAAGAAGGTACCCCGCAACCGAGAGACTCGTGTTAGCGTTGGTTACCTCGGCCAACCGCCTCCGACCCTATTTCCAAGGGCACTCCATCACCGTGCTAACCGACGAACCATTAAAGAGGACCCTCGCTCACCCTGAAGCCTCGGGTCGCCTCGTCAAGTGGGCCATCATGCTAGGGGCCTACGATATATCGTATCGGCCTCGCTCGGCTATCAAAGGCCAGGCGCTCGCTGACTTCATCACCGAGAGCACCATCTCGACTGAAGAAAGATCTCCATCCGCGCCCGGGCCAACCTGGGAACTGTTCGTCGACGGATCCTCCAACTCAGCCGGGAGCAGCGCCGGGATCCTCCTGAAGTCCCCCGAAGGAGCAGAGCTACAGTACGCCCTGAAGTTCAACTTCCAAGCATCTAACAACGCTTCCGAGTATGAGGCCCTCATATCGAGAGCCCGCATGGCCCGACGGTTGGGGGCTGAGCGAGTCAGGATTCACACTGACTCTCAACTGGTCGCTAGCCAGGTCAACGGCGGTTATTGTAACGACCCAGAGTTCAGGATACTGATATACCGATAACATCGATACACCGATACCAAGAACTGGGGAAGCCACCCAAGAGGCTGATGAGGCCCCTGAAGGGTTAGTAAGGTTATGTCGAGGGAATGTATAACGAACTGCAATTTGGAACGCGTAGATTACAATTAAGTAATAAAATTAAAACAAGTGCGGAAGCAATTCAAAATAACCAGAGTGATATATATATATATACTAGTCAAGATAAACAAAAGTACTAGTCCACAAGGGTACAACTACACGGGGCATACCCCGGCAAAGGTACAACAAAAACCTCAAAAGGCGGCTCGACTAAAGCTGGCAGCTAGACGCGGTCTCCGAAACAGCTCACGAAGCTCTGGGAGACGACGGGTGCGGCTCACCTGAAAGGAGAAGGGTGAGTCACAGCCAGACTCAGTAGGGGTCACGCGGATCCCTACCTCGCACTAATCATGCATTCATGCATAAATAAAGGCAATTAGAGCATGCATTTAATTGAACTAACAGGCATTGGCATGAATAAACTACTCAAGTAAAGCTGTAAACTCTAACTAAGCAGGTATAACAGCTAACACATGCCAAAGCTGAATAAATGCAAGCGACTGAAACTAAATCTACCAAAATAGAATAAGCCTTAACTAATCCAAACAATAAGGAAGGACAACCACGGGAGCAGAAACCAGATGCGTCCACTGATGACTTACACCGCGTCTCAAGCACTCGCAGTCGGTAAACGACAAGCTGAGCGCGTAAACAGTACCAAACCAAGTGACCAGTCGGAGTGGCACCCGTCGGTGTCCGTCCATAGTCTCCGACCACGTGTGCACACACTAACTCTAGCCTGAGCCAGGCCCTCTAGCTAGTTTTCTCCCTTGGTAGGACGCTACCATTGGCTGGGAGCCCACGGAACTAGCTTACAAACCGTGTATGGAAAACACCCCTCCGCTAACCTCAAGCGGGTCGGCACTCAACAGACCTTAGGGCAACAACAGTGGCTCTATTGCATGGAAAGAAAAGCTATTCTATTGGTATAAGAAACATGCCATCGAACAATGAAACAACATAAACATGGCACATTTACGTAAAGGAACGCATAACAAAAGGTTGGCAGCTTATTAAACCCAACAGGCAAGCGGCGGTCGGATGCCCACGCGCTACATGAAAGTAACGGTCGAAGGCTAGTGCGTTACACCAAGAACGACGCGTCTGTCTCCGTCCGTCACTCCCGCCTGAGTTCCAGCTCAAAAAGTCCAAAAGGGAATGTGACGGTAGGGGCCCTGTGCGTTACATCGATGTAACGCGTTGGGTCACCGCCGTTACATCCACCCGAGGCCAAAAACCAACGTACATCGTTCGAAATCAGACGCAGGCGAAGTGACGCGCTCGCTCAGGCGCGTCGGACGGAAGCGACGGCCGGCCGACCGGCCGTCGGGCTAACTGCCTCACCCGGTCAACGTAAAATGACGGACGAGTAACGGATGGGGATCCCACCGTTACTCTCCAAATAACGCACCCTCATCGGGCCGTTGTTCGGAAATGACGCGTCCACTAAGGACTGTCAGGCGTGTGACGGTTGCTGGCAGAACCGTCACACCACCTGGAACACGGGCGGGTACGGTTTGAAAACCGGAGCCCTCCCGGACGATAAAAATCGTCGGGTAACGTCGTAGAAACCTGTAACCTGTCAAACCATACAACCCAAACAACAAAATAACGCCCAAATACCACGCATGCAAAGCCCACAATGCATCAAATTCAAGAATTAAGCTAAAACCGCAAAGTTATGAAATATGAACATTAAGCATGTTACGGGGTTCTAATCAAACGAACGAGCTATAGGAAATGATCCTAGCGAGATCAGGATTCCATCCCCCTACCTTTTGCGAGCCGAAACCGGCGAAAGGGCCGCATGCAAGGAGGCAGGCTCACCGGGCCTTCAAGCTCCACCTCGCTCCCACGATCACCGAACCACGCCGAGATGGGTACCCACGCGTTCCACTCGACGCGAGGAATCCAACGGCGCTAACCACGCTTCGAACCGACGTCGTCTCGCCCGAATCCCAAGAGAGAGGGGGAGAGGCGATCGGCCTAGGGAGAGAGAGCGTGAGGGTGAGTGAGATCGACGAGAGAGAGAGAGGGGGTGAGGGTGAGAGATTAAAAGAAAAAAATAAAATTAAAAAATATATAATATAATTATATATATATATTAAAACCTTATTGATTTCTAATAACCCTCAAAGCTCCAAATAAATCCAGAAAAATATTAGAAAAATTCCTAAAAATCCAGGAAAATAGCCGGAAATTCCAGAACAAATACTAGAACAAAGTCCATTACGGATCCATTAAGGCACGGGCCTTACAGTTATGAAGCTCGAGAAGCACCGATGATCAAATACCTCCAGCTGGTCAAGACCGTGGCACAACAGTTCGAGAGTTTTGAGGTAGTCCGAATAGCTCGGGAAGAAAACTCCCGAGCGGACGTCCTCTCTCGGCTGGTGGTGGGGACAGCGGGCCCACTACAGGACGCCGCACCCCCGCACCGAGCTTGTGGCTCGGAGATTCGACTACCTGAACACTCGGCGTCACGTATTTATGTATTGCGTATGCATTGTGTGTAAAATACATGTAGTAATACATGTATTTTTACTTTCGTCTTATTAGGCCAAGTCATAGTCAATAAACATGTGTGTTTTATATATTTTATTTGGTTAAAACCCCCAAGTCAAAAGTTAGGTGGGTGAGTTTGTTTTATAAGGCTAAGGACATATATGCTATTTGTAAAAGATTATGGGTATGAGTGTTATAGCCTCCTCCTATATAAGGAAGGCTAAGGGTGTATGTTATGATATGATGAAATTGAAAGAAGTTGCATTACGTGAGAGGCATTTCCCTCTTATGTGTTTCCTTCCCTCCTTTCTCACTTGTGAGATTTGAGTGTCGCCCGGTGTGAGACCGTCCGGCGTGAGGCCGAGCTGCGCGAGGTAGCAAGTTATCCATCCTATTCGTGATATCGGGGTGCCGTCGATCCTGCCCCCGACACCGTCCCGCGTCAGATTTGATATCAGAGCCTAACACGGCGCCTCCCTCGATTCCAACGTCCCCGACGTCTCTCTCTTTCTCTTTCTCGATTGCTAGAAGTGAAAAAAAAAAGATTAGCAGAAAAAGATCTTACTTGAGAGGAGAAGAGTGAAGAACATTAGGTTCTTCTCTTGGCAGAAAAGAAGTTGAAGAAAAAAAAATTTGAATAGAAAGCTCGGCTCAGAAGAGTTGAGAGAGAACAGAGGTCGAAAAAAAAATTTTAAAAAAAGAATTTCTCTGTTCGCAGTGGCACGGGCCTCGTCGCATGTGCCCATTTCAAAAGCAGGAGGTTGGCCGCAACGGCCAACCCCCCCAGCGCCCTGCTGCCGCGCCAGAGCCGCCACCCGCGGCAGCGTTCCGCCGCCACCTGTGGCCGCGCTCCGCGCCCGAGACACTGCCCCCCCCCCCCCCCGCCTTGCGCCATCCGCGCCCGAGCCACGTGCGCGACTGCCCGCGAGCGCGCCCGACCGCACCGCCTGCCGCGCCTGCCCTGCGCCCGAGCCCGAGCATGCGCCCGTCCGGCCCCTGCATCGTCGCCCGTGCCCAATAGTTTAAAACTCTTGGGCCGCAACAGTCGGCCACTGTGCTCGCCGCTACCGATGCCCGCGGCCGCCACCGCGTGCTGTCCCCACCGCCTGCGAGCACCCCGCCACCGCGTCGCTTGCTCCTCGTCGCCCGCGCCCGAGCCCGCAGGTGCCCCTACGCCGCCCCCGTGGGCCGGCCCTTCCACCCGCGTGCGCCCGCGTGCGCACCTGTTGCAGCGCCCGCCTGCGCCCCTCCCCACCTGGCCGTCCACCAGCCACTACGTGGCCGCCCTCGTTGACCCAGGCCCCGCCAACCTTCTTGACCCACCCCGCGTAAAGCACGCACAAGTGTTGAAAAGAAAACGTGTGAAAATTTGAAAAGCGGTTTGAAAAAAAAAAGAGAGAAATAAGTTTGAGGAAAAAAAAGTCAAAAAAAAGAGTAGGTTGAAGGTTTGAAAAGAAAAAAAAGTTAAATATAATATATATATATATATATATATATATTTGAGATATATATAATCTTATATATATATATATATTTTTTAACTTATTGAGGTGGCACCCGAAGTCCACAACGACGGCTCGATCGGCGCCCAAGTCACCCGGCCGTCGACACACGGTCCGTAAATTACGGAATGTGGGTACCTCAGAGTCTCCCTGCGCGGAGAAAATTTTAAATTGATTTGTTCCTTTGCGCGAGAAATTTTAAGTGGTCTGTAATAATCCTCCCTGCGTGGAGTAAATTCTTTGTAACCGGTCAAGCTTCATCGACGTCGTGCGGGCACGCACGTCCCTGCTCGCCTTCGTCTCCGGTCGGAGTTAGACTTTTCAGTCTAGCTAGGTACGTGCTCCCCCCACTTACTTATTTAGTATCTTTTTAATTGCCGCGCGAAGTGAGAGAGAGCCCGATCCATGCAGCCAGTCCCATGAGTGCATCGATGTGGACGGAAAGTGAGAGCTTGCTTGCACCCATCCTTAGGCCCTAAACTGCCGCATTAGAGCACCCTAATTGTCAGGAGGTAGTTCCGCAACTACTTCGCCTATGGGCAAGCAACTTTTCCCTGACCGATCCCTTCAAATTGACCATTTGCATATTAGCTGGGTCCATAACTTGTTAATTTTTGATCCCAGGATTGCATCATCTAGGTCCAAGCTCGTGCATGTCACGTTGGTCTAGGAATTCATCAGGTCATCTAGAACGCATGGAACAGGAAAGATATATGGCCGATCCTAACCTCATCGCCCAGTTTGAGGAAATGGATGTAATATTTGATGGCACGCGTGTCGAGTACACGCAGGTTGGAGACATTGCCGAGAGTTCTAGCCAGAAAAGATTGGGTGTAGTTCGATGTATCTCAACACCCCAGTAGGACGATTGGCGTCGAACCTCCATCTTCCAAACCTACATCTTGGTGAACTTTTATCCTTGCAAGGTAATCCTTGACAACGAGAGCTGTATCAATACAGTCTCTTCAGACTTTGTCTCCCGTTTAGGTATACCTACGCACCCTCATCCAAGGCCATACAACGTGCCTTGGGTTGATGACACTTCTATCCTAGTCATCACCACATGTGTCATTCCCATCCAATTCCTGTCCTACCAAGGACAAATCTTATGTGACGTAATGCCTATGAAGGCCGGGAGCGTCATCTTAGGACGACCATGGATCTATGATGTAGACTTCGCTACCTTTGGTCGGTCCAATCAGTGTTCCTTCTCCTACAACGGGAAGAAGATTCAGTTGTACCCGGCACCCCCAAAGGTGACCCCGGGAAAGAGTTCCACCTCCACCCCCACCGAAACTCCCAAAATTCAGGAGAATCCCCAAACTCCCACTGAAGGGAAACCTCCCCTTCCCTCTTCTCATGCATCTATCACACCCGTTTCTGAGGCCCCTAAGGTTAGCCATGACCTAGTTAGGTGCCTTGACTCCATAAATGTCGGTGAGTTAAACATAGGGGTTGCTGAGGGTGCTCCGGTTTTGGCTGTTGACGTCACCATCACACCTGAGGAGTCTCGAGTCTCAGTCCCAACTGAAGACACGGCCATACAGCCGGACTTCGAAGGCATCATCCCCGAGGACTTGCCTTCTCAACTCCCCTCCCATGCGTGATGTATAACACGCTATTGAGCTTGCCCTTGGGTCCACCCTACCCAACCTTCCCCTCGAGTCTAGACTGTCCAAGTCAGCCGAAGAGTTTGCACATCACGTCATTAGTCTGCATGAGTCAACTGATTCGCATAGGCGTCACCATGAATCTCAAGAAGGTTACTTGGTTATGATACGGGCCCGGCTCGAACGACTCCCCTCGGGAGCCGTTAAGAGGTTACAAGCCTGTAGTGATGGTCCCTTCCCAATCCTGCGGAAGATTGGCGCCAATGCCTATGTTGTGGACTTACCTCCCGAAGAGGGGATTAGCTCGACCTTTAATGTGGCAGACCTAGTGGCCTACAAGTAACCCACAGCAATTCCTAGTGACCCTTTCGAGCCTTCTCCTCCCCTTGAGAGTGAGCCCACCCCTGTGCGTCCCACATCCTTGAGAGCACCGCGCGAGCATATTGAGACGATACTGGATGAGCAGGTGACCACTACACGGAGCAGGGAGTACCAGTGCTACCTTGTCCGCTGGCGAGACCGTCCACCATCAGATGATTCCTGGATCAGCCGGGAAGATCTTCAGCGCCTCGATCCAGATCTGCTGGAGCACTACCAGCGCGGTGTCCCACCTTACTCGACGGAGTCGAGTTCCAGCCGCCCCGGGAGGGTTGGTGGGGACACCGGGCCCACTACAGGACGCCACACCCCCGCACCGAGCTTGTGGCTCGGAGATTCGACTGCCTGAAGACTCGGAGTCACGTATTTATATATTGCGTATGTATTGTGTGTAAAATACATGTAGTAATACATGTATTTTTACTTTTGTCTTATTAGGCTAAGTCATAGTCAATAAACATGTGTGTTTTGTGTATTTTATTTGGTTAAAACCCCCAAGTCAAAAGTTAGGTATGTGAGTTTGTTTTATAAGGCTAAGGACATATATGCTATTTGTAAAAGATTGTGGGTATGAGTTTTATAGCCTCCTCCTATATAAGGAAGGCTAAGGGTGTATGTTATGATATGATGAAATTGAAAGAAGTTGCATTACGTGAGAAGTATTTCCCTCTTGTGTGTTTCCTTCCTTCCTTTATCCCTTGTGAGATTTGAGTGTCGCCCGGTGTGAGATCATCCGGCGTGAGGCCGAGCTGCGCGAGGTAGCAAGTTATCCGTCCTGTTCGTGATATCGGAGTGCCGTCGATCCTGCCCCCGACGCCGTCCCGCGTCAGCTGGCCTTCTCTCTTGACCCCGAGGGTACTCGATCGGTCCTTCTCGAAGAGCTAGAGCGGCCGAGCATCGATTCGGAGCTCCTAACTGTTGACTCGGCCTCCCCAAGCGATTGGCGTATCCCGTACCTGTCATGGCTCCAAGATTCTCAGGAGTCCCCCGACCCTCAAGAAGCCCGAAGATTGAAGTACCAAGCTCGACGATTCGTCACTCTGGATGGCGCTCTCTACCGGAGATCCTTCTCCGGTCCCCTCTTGAAGTGCCTCAACACCGACAAAGCCAACTGAGCGATCGAAGAAGTTCACAAAGGTCTGTGTGGAGCGCATTTAGGAGGTAGGTCGCTCGCCAGGATCTTGCTACGGCTAGGTTATTGGTGGCCCACTCTGCAGCGCGACTGCTCGACCTACACACAACACTGTGACCGGTGCCAGGGATTTGATGTAATGCCCCAGATTTTTCGGATATTTTTCGGATCATTTTAGTGGGTCTCGGAGTGTATTATGCGCTTTACACGTATTTTTCCCTGATGTGCCTTCGGAACTCTTTGCAGGGCAAACCGTGGCGTTCTTCGACTCCGGGACGTTACCACTGCGCTGTGCTCTTCCCAAGGATCGCGGAGGTAATTTCTCGTAATTTTCTGAATTTCTGTAATTTTTGGATTTTTCTATATATATTAACCCCTTTTCTCTCTCCCCTCTCATTTCTCTCTTCCCTCTCTCTCTCTTCTCTCACGCCCTCTTTCTCCCCTCTCTTCTCCGGTGGCCGACAGAGCAAGGCGGGGGCGAGGCGGAGGCGGCGCGGGCGAGGACGCGGGCGAGGATCGAGGCGGTGGGGGCACGTGGAAGCTCGGCCGTGGATTCGTGGAACGGCGAGGCTTCAACGGCGTTTTCTTCGCGGATCGGCGAGTTCGGGGCGCGAAATCTTCGGTGGAGGTAGGGAGATGGACCCTCAGCTCGTGCATTTCCTTTCCCGCGAGTTTTGTAGGCCGTGGTGAGCCGAGCGGGCGTAATCGGAGATTTTTGAGAAAAATCCATGTTTTAGGGCTCGTGGGCCGATCTCCTGTTTCATTATGTTTTTGGCCGATCCGAGGCCTTAGATGCATGCTAGGGGCTATTTGGGGGCTTCCCCCTTGTTTTCCCCCTCTCCCGTAGAGGTATGGGGGCGTGTGACATTTTTTGGGTCGTTTCTCGCCGTTTCGCACTCGGACGGGTGTGACGGTCCTTCCAGTGACCGTCACAGCCTATGACGCCCCAGAGAGGGTGCGTCACAGGGCCCGTTAGCTTTTTTGGTGGTCTGTGTGTGTGACGGTCCCACGATAGACCGCCACAGCTCTGTGACGCGCCTGGGGTGGGCCGTCAAGACGAGCTGACCGTGTTTTCAGGCATTGGTTTGACCGTTCGGGGTCAAGGCCTGTGACGCACCAAGCCTGGCGCGTCACAGTCTTGTAACGCCCCTGTCGGGGTGCGTCAGAGCAGACGCGTACCGACCTTGTAACTCACCAAGAGTGGTCCGTTACATACTGTAACGCACCGAGTGTGACGTGTTACAGTTGATTTTCCCCGTGTCTTGTAACGCACCTGGACTAGCGCGTCACATGCTGTGACGCACCAGGGCTGGGGCGTTAGAGACTGTGACGCGCCAGAGAGGGTGCGTCACATGCAACTTGTAGCCTGGTGTGTGACGGCCCTTTATGGGTGCGTCAGGGTGGTCGTGACGGTCGAGACTTGGACCGTCACAGACTGTGACGGCCCAAGACTAGACCGTTAGGCTCTGTGTTGCACCGAGGCGAGTTTTTGTGTTCCCCGCATTGTTCCGCGATGTGTGGATCCCCGGTCGACTCGGTTGGGACCCAGTGGTCGACCTGCGGTCTCGTGAGTGTCCCAGACACCCGTGGGATTCTGTGTCCATGTTTTGAGGGTGTCGGAGGACCGTGTTACCTCGTTTAGCATGCACATGGGTTTGAGAGTCTGGGTGACTTCTCGTGCGTCGGGCTTTCGTGTTATGCTAGACTGAGTCACCGTGTATCGGTGTGTGTGCGGTGGGGTTTCCCCGCATGTCGTGAGTTTTCCTGGAATATGATTCCCGAGTGGGCCATGTGTTTGGCCTTGGACTGCGAGTCCAGTTATCGGCATGACAGCTTGTGCGCTGCCTTGGGAATCGTGCTTCTGTGCTTTCCACGTGGGCCGTGTGTGGCCTTGGACTGTGAGTCTAGTTGCTCTGCCTGGGACTGGAAGGCTTCTTAGTTCCCTTCTCGAGGGAATGGTCTCGGCGGCTCATGAGTTGTCTCGATATTCGTGCTACCGTGATTTTAGACCTAGAGATTGGACTAGATTGACGGCCTTGTGCTATCACGTGCAACGGTCTTGACCCCGAGTCTTGTGACTCAAAGACCGTTAGGTGTAGTGCGTCTAGAGGACTGTCCAGAGTCCAGTGACTTAGCGTCACTTGGGTTTTCTCGACTCTCGCGCAGGTGTGTGTGCGACCGTGGACTGTGAGTCCCGTTTCTTCTCCGACTGTGGTCACCGTGCGACGGTGCTAGTACGGGGGATGGTCCCCGTACTTTGTCGGGTTTGGACGCTGTTTTCCTTCGACTTGAGAGTCTACTCCTTCAGTGACCCTCCACTAGTCGTAGCCTACCAGTACGCGGTGCTGGTCGCACCAGGGAGTGGTGTACGGGCTTACTCTTAGAGATGGTTTGTGGACCGGTTGCCGTCGGGCCCCACGTCTTGCAGCCAGAGTCCGACTGAGGGGAAAATCGGTCAGAGGGCCAGACCAGGGACGCGTGGTCTGTGTGTGCACACGTGGTTGGGGGCGGGCGGACCCACGTCGACGGGCGTGACCCCAGCTAGTCACTTGTTTGTGGTTACTTGTACGGTGTTCATGCCTTTGGTAGGAGCTACCACGCCAGGAGGTTCACCTGCCGCGCGGTGTAAGACGTCAGGGGACGCTACCGGCTGTGCTTCTAGTGGGAGGTACTCCTGTCGAGTTGGGAGTGACAGACTGTCAGTTTCCGTGACTTCGACCTTCGGGTTTTCAGTCGTGTTGACCGTTGTGTTTTCAGTTATTTTGCCGCGGCGTGTGTGTTGGTTTTCGCGCCGTGGGACTAGTGCTAGTGGCTCTACCGAGGTTGCGTCTTGTTGTGCGGTACCCGCGATTGGATGGTTGGGGTTGCACCTTGGACAGCGTGTCCAGGTAGGCTGTGTCCAGGGGACATGCCTCTACGGCGTGGTTGCCGTGTATTTTTACTTCGGTAAGCGGTACTAGTGTAGTTCGGTAGCCTCGACCGCGAGGTCAGGGTGTGTTTCTGGTACAGTAGGAGTAGTTGTAGTGCCGTGTTTCGACCGGCCACCGGGTTTACTGTTCCTGCTATTACGGTTGCTCTCGTAGCCTTCCTTTTCGGTACCGCCATTGTTTCCGGTTGGGGTTCTACGGGATCCCTGCTGAGTCTCTGTTTTGGAGACTCATCACCTGCTTTTCAGGTGTGGCGGTTCTTCCTCGAGGTTCGAGGGTGCGGAGCGGAGGTTCTCAGTTGCCAACTCGCTGGGCCGAGTGTTCACTCGGCATGTGGTACGCTTTACTGCTTTAGACTGTACTTTCCGTTGGACCGGGCTCTGTTATAGCTGTAGTTCTTTATTTATTTCTGTTAATTGTTGAATTATCCTGCTTTATTTCTTATTTCTTTGTAGCTCCACACTCCTTTTAGCCCTTCCGAGCCCTCCCGGCTCGTGGGCGGCGGTGCGAGTCTCGGGTTATTGGGCCTTCCCGGTAATCGGATTCTCGGGTCGTTACATTTGACCACTTGGTCCATCAGCCAGCAACGGAGCTCATCACCCTAGCCGAGCCTTATCCTTTCGCTCGCTGGGCAATCGAGATCCTCGGGCCATTCCCCACGGCCCAGGCTCAGAAGAAGTTCATTATCGTCGCCATCGATTACTTCACTAAGTGGATCGAGACCGAAGCCACTGC
The DNA here is from genome assembly GCA_022559845.1 of Amorphophallus konjac. Taxonomy (NCBI): domain Eukaryota; kingdom Viridiplantae; phylum Streptophyta; class Magnoliopsida; order Alismatales; family Araceae; genus Amorphophallus; species Amorphophallus konjac. Next base: position 441,120,395 of record CM040126.1, read on the forward strand.
AAGGATCACCGAGACAGTCATCTGGAATTTCGTCTGGAAGTCGATCACCTATCGTTACGACATCTCCCGAGTGATAGTTAGCGATAATGGTCGGTAATTTTATTCTCGTTATTTCCGAGACAGATGTGCCGACCTGGGCATTCGCAATCACTTCACCTCGGTCGCCCACCCTCAGGCTAACGGGCTGGGTGAAAATGCCAATAAGACTATCTTAAAAGGCATCAAGACTAGGCTCGACAAAGCCAAGGGCAACTGGCTTGAGGAATTGCCCAACGTACTTTGGTCACACAGAACGACTTCCAGAACGTCAACCAGTGAAAGCCCTTTTCAGCTGGTATATGGTACCGAGGCCGTGATCCCGTTGGAGATTGGCAACCCCTCCCTCCGAGTCATCTGCTTCTTGTCCGAGGCAAACGACCAGAAACTGCTCGAAAATCTCGACCTAGCAGATGAGGTCCGAGAGATTGCCAGTATCCGAGCAACGGAATACCAACACCACCTCACTCGATACTACAACGCCAAAGTCCGAGATAGACACTTTCAGCCGGGAGACTTCATCCTCAGGAAAGCCGAAGCCTCTCGACCACTTGAGGCGGCGGGCAAGTTATCCCCTAATTGGGAAGGCCCCTACCGAGTGATCGAGATGCTCGGAAAAGGAGCATACCGTCTATACACGATGGAAGGAGAGATCATCCCTCCGACCTGGAACGCGACTACACTACGCAAGTTCTACTTCTGAATACTGAGCATTGTGTAAATGACATGAGATAAGACAAAGAGATCCTTTCTTTTTATTCAAACAACTCGCTTGTACATCAGGAAGGCCGAAGCCAAGAAAATACATGTCAAAAAAGCAAAAAATCCATCTGGCGCCGCCGTATGAGCCCATCGCTCGGATGACTCGGTTGACCTTCCTGCGTCCAACCACTGACTCTGTCTCGTGTAGAAACTGGCTCGGATAAAGGGTAGTCGACCCCGTTGGCTCGGGCAGCTCGGGACAAAGGTGACAGAGGGATTAGGAAGGAGAAGTCTACCTTCCAAGTTGAACTTGGAAGAGAAAGGGGAGAGGGAACGCATATGAAAGCATCCTCCCCGCCAACCTGCTTATTCTTTGGAAGGAAGAGAGTGCAGGCACCATCCGAAGAGTGAAAGAAATGATAAGAAGAGCAGAAGAGGGAAAAAGAGGCTGCGGGGGAAAAAAAAGAAACCAGCAGAGCTGGACGAGGAGGCAGGGGAAAGCCGAGGAGGGACGGAGCTTAATTGGCTTCCTCCTCCCCTCCATGGAGCGAGCAGGAAGGGACGGGCGATAGGGATGCCTGATGCCCCCATCCGTCCACCATCTCGCCTCCCTGCAAGCGCTGCCGGAACTGATAAAAAGAAGACGACGTGCCTCCACACGTCGGACCTTCTTTAAACCCGTCCGCCGGCCGTCGGACCTCCTTCAAACCCGAAGCAGTAAGGACTCTCTGCCCTTCGTCATCGGTAGCTTCATCTTCCGGGGCGTCTTCCATGCTCCAAATATAATGGCACAACGCTATGTGAAGAAAGAATGGGGAATGACTGTCAGGGAAAATCCTAAGCGGTGGAGAGGAAGGGACGCCCTTCAGACCTTTTGTAGGCGAAGGGAGTCTATTTACCTTAAATGATTATCTCCTCGAAAACACGCCAAAGGGATCTCTCCCTACGAACGGTCACCTTAAACTTCTCATTTCCGCCCCAGCGGGACATACGAAGCGGCCAAACATTCAAAGCATGAGAAAACGGAAAGACACCCTGTCAGACGCTCACCCAACCATCTGGCGAGATCCACGCAGAAAGTATTGGCTCTTTCCAACCACTGCAGATACGCTGAACAAAATACGGTAATGGCGATACGGAACAGGTAAGTCTTCATCATAACGCTATTGCCTTACCTATTTTTCTACACAAAGGATGAAGTTTTTTATTCAAAAAGGAAAAAGACATACAAAAAGAGGAAGCAAAGCAGATACATCAGGCTGCCGGCCCACCTTGAAGCTCGGAAGTGGAGGGCTCAGACGGTCTGCCCCCGGCACTCTCGGCTGACCCCACCGGCATGGAAACTGCCTCGGTTGAGTGCCCTCCCGAGGCATCCGGAGTTGGCGACCCCTCAGACGAAGAGCCCTCGTGATCCTCTTCATCCGGCGCCGAAGCAGAGGAACTAGAGGATGACAAGTCCGAGTCATAGCATTGCCCGGACGGGAAGTCAACTAACCCGGACGCCTACTCCTCGGCATAAGAGATGGCTCGGTCGTAGCCTTGCTTGAACCCCTTGCGGATGCCCCGGCGAAGTGCTGACTCGTAGTAGGGAAGGGCAGCCTTTTTAAGGTCGACCCGACAGGCCTTGTGCTTTTGTACTGCTCGAGAGCCTCCGCCCCGGCCGATCCCACCCTACCAGCGAGCTCGGCCTTCTGCCGCTCCACCTCGGCTAACTTCCGCTTGGCCTCAGCCGTCCACTTTTCAGCCTCCGCCGCCTGCTTCTCCGCCTCGGGCTGATCAACCTCGGCCTCCCGCCGAAGGCATTTAGCTTCCTCCGCTGGGTCCACCAGCTCTGCACGTTCAATCTCCCACCAGCCATCCAGCTCAACATGAGCAAGGCGCTCCTTTTCAAGAAGCATGTTCTTTCTCTCGAGCGATTCGCGGGCCTTAGCTAGCTGCTTGGTTAGCGCCCGGGTCTCCACCTGGCTCGACCGCACCGGCTCCCTGACTGAGGAAAGCTCCCACCAAAGTCCATCACGCTCCTCGACAAGCCGAGCCAACCTCCTGTCAGACCCACCAAGGGTCCAGGCCAGGTTCGCTCGCTCCAACTCCGACCGAGCGTATGCTTCTGCCAGAGCGGCCCCCATCTGGGCCAGAACCAGGCCGCCCTCCATACCCCCAACGAGGGCTGCAGACGGAGAGTACTGCCTACCTCCCCCCCTCACCTTCGCGTCTATACCGCGGCATACCTAGTACAGAGGGCCCGAGATACCAAGCCTCTCCAAGGCTGCCGGAACAGAGAACCCCCCATCGTTCGGCGCCCCACCGAGTGGCTCGGACCAAGCCCCGGCCTCGGTCGCCTCTCGTGCCTCAGTCGGATTTTCTTGCGGCCCCCCAACCTGGACCGGCTCGGCACCTGCACCGCCACCTGAAGCGCCAACCTCAGCCGCGGCCCCAGCATCCTCCGCCTCGTCTACGGACCCCTCGGCTCCTACCTAGGGGAGAGCCGGGCCAGCACCGTTGCCAGTCGCAGGAGCAGCCCCGGCCCCCTCGGCTCCGTCCGAAGGAGGAGCCGAGCCCGCATCGTCGCCGCCCGCAGGAGCAGCCCCAACCTCCTCGGCCACCTCTTGTTCGGCGGGTGGGAGAGCTCACCCGGTAGGGTCGGCCCCATCATGCTCGACGGAGGGGCGAGCCGCGGCAAGGTCGCCTTCGACTACGGGTACGACCCCAGCCTTCTTGACCCGCTTCCTGGCCTTCGCGGCGGCCCGGATCATGCCTTCTACGGGATCCTTGCGTTTGGACCCCCGTAGCCTGGAAGATTCGCCCTACGCCGCCCCCTTGCCCTTATCTCTGGCTCGGGAGTGACCCGTAGGAGCAGCCGATTCATCAGCAACCGAGTTATCCCCAAGCTCGATCACCTTTGCGGCCTCCTCCAAAGCCTGTCGCCGGGTGTCTGCACGAAAAGGAAGACATATTCAGAAAAAGAAAAATGATCTCAAGATCCAAAGGAGAATCTAGCTTGTGGCACCTGAACCCGACGGATGCAGCCGCGTAAGAAGACACCGCTCGATATTTTCTGGAGTAACCAGCTCTTCTGTGGATTGGCGGTGCTTCAGCAAGATAGTCGCATATTTCTCCACATGTGGAGGAAACTCATCTTACCTGGGAGGGATATTCGGGTGGAAATTGGGGATTATTGGACACCTCCATGCTTCCTTCACCGAATAAATCCCCACCTAGAAGAATTGAGTTTTCCACCCCTTATGCGAAGAATCCTTCGCAGCCAAGGAGATACAGCTCCTATTCTGCCTCGCTTGGATGAAATAGAAACCCTTCTCGGCCGAAGGATGTGCTTTCAACTCAAAGAAATAGTAAAAGAGGTCCAAGGAAGGTGACGCGGGACGACGTTGGGGGTAGGATCGACGGCACTCCGATATCACGAACATGACGGATAACTTGCTACCTCGCGCAGCTCGGCCTCACGCCGGACGGTCTCACACCGGACGACACTCAAACTCACAAGGAGAAAGAGGGAAGGAAAAGGCAAGAGGGGAAAGCTCTTACACAAAATAACATTTCATTCATTCTTTCATTCATATCATATCGTAACACACCTTAGCCTCCTTATATAGGAAAGAAAGTTATAACAACAAGACCCTCTAACTTCCACTAATTATGTTTATACCCTAGCCTAACAAGACAAACCCACCCACCTCACTTTGACTTGTGGGTTTTAATCAAATAAAATATAAAAATTACACACATGTTATTTGACTTAGACTAGCCTAATAAGACGAAAGAAAAATACATGTAGGGATACATATATACATACACACAAATACATATACTCAATACGCAATATACTATCGTATCCATAAGCCGAGTCTTTAGGAAGGATCTCCGAGCCATAAGCTCGGTGCAGTGGCGGTGCGGCGTCGGCTCCGAGTAGTGGGCCCGGTAGTGGACCCGGTGTCCCCACCAACCCTCCCGGGGCGGTTGGAACTCGACTCCGTCGAGTAAGGGGGGACACTGCTGTGGTAGTGTTCCAGCAGATTTGGATCGAGGCGCTGGAGATCTTCCCGGCTGATCTAGGAATCATCAGAATGTGGACGGTCTCGCCAGCGGACAAGGTAGCGCTGGTACACCCTGCTCCGTGTAGTGGTCACCTGCTCATCCAGTATCCTCTCAATGTGCTCACACGGTACTCTCGAGGCTGTGGGACGTACATGGGTGGGCTCACTCTCAATGGGAGCAGAAGGCTCGAAAGGGTCACTAGGAATCGCTGTGGATTCCTTATAGGCCACTAGGTCTGCCACATTAAAAGTTGAGCTAATCCCATATTCGGGAGGTAAGCCCACAACATAAGCATTGGAGCCAATCTTCTGCAGAATTGGGAATGGTCCATCACTACGGGCTTGCAACTTCTTAATGGCTCCCGAAGAGAGTCGTTCGGGTCGAACCCGTACCATAACCATGTCACCTTCTTGGAATTCATGGTGACGTCTATGCGAATCAACCAATTTTTTATATGTCTCATTACTGAGGTTGATTTGCTTGCTAATTGACTCATGCAGACTCGTGACATGCTGCGCAAACTCCTCAGCTGACTTGGATATCCTAGACTCGAGGGGAAGGGGAATGAGATCCACAGGTTTCCTAGGTTTGTATCCATGCACGACCTCAAATGGACTCATACCTATGGACCGATTGACCGAACTGTTGTATGCAAATTCGGCTCTGGGCAAAAGAAGGTCCCAAGTGCCAGAATGTTCCCCTACAACACATCTCAATAGATTTTCTAAACTCCTATTGACGACCTCGATTTGCCCATCAGTTTGGGGATGATATGCAGTAAAAAATTTCAGTTTGGTGCCAACTAGGTGCCAAAGTATCTTCCAAAAATAGCTAGTGAACCGAACATCTCGGTTAGACATGATAGTTTGGGGGAGACCATGCAGACGCATGACTTCATCAAAGAATAAATGGGCTACTCTAGATGCATCAGATGTTTTGGAACATGCAATGAAGTGGGCCATCTTAGAGAACCTATCAACAACAACAAAGATGGAATCATGCTTGTGAGCAGTGCGTGGTAACCCAAGGATAAAATCCATGCTCACATCAACTCATGGTCGATAAGGAACGGGGAGAGGAGTGTAGAGACCAGTGTTCTGTTTGACCTGTTTGGCCATTGTGCATGTCCTACACTAGGCTACAATCTTGGTCACATCTCTCTTCGGGTCAGACCAATAGAAGTGTTCCTCCACAGAATGGATGGTTTTGTTGCGGCCAAAGTGACCAACAAGACCTCCAGCATGCATTTCCCAAATCAGGAAGTCCCGAACAGAAGTCCTCGGGACACAGAGTTGCTGCCCTCGAAATAAAAAACCATCCTGGAGTAGATAGTCAGAAAAGGCTATCGAGGGTCCAACAGACAGAGCAGAGTAGGCAGGGCCAAAATCAGGACACTCTCCATAGAGTTCCTTCATGTGGTCAAATCCCGTGACCTCTACCCGAACAGTTGAAAGAAGGGAGAACCTTTGACTCAAGGCGTCGGCCACCTTATTTTCCTTTCCAGCCTTATGCTTTAGGACAAATGTGAAAGACTGGATGAATTCTACCCACCGACCATGCCTAGGGTTTAAGCCCTTCTGAGAGCTAAGGAATTTCAAAGCCTTGTGGTCCGAATATAAGATAAACTCTTGAGGTAAGAGATAGTGTCTCCAGTGCTTGAGGACTTGGACCACGGTATAAAACTCCTTATCATAGGTGGAGTAACGAAGCTTTGCATCAAAAAGCTTCTCACTAAAATAAGCCACGGGGTGGCTTTCCTGGCTAAGCACTCCTCCTATTCTTATGCCAGATGCATCACAGGATATCTCGAAGACTTTGAAAAAGTCTGGCAGGCGGAGGACATGGGCTTTAGTCATGAGCTCCTTTATGGCATGAAAAACCTGGGAGGCGACTTTGGTCCACTCAAAATTTCTCTTACAGATACAATCTATAATGGGTGCCATAATGGTGCTAAAACCCGGAATGAAGCGTCTGTAGAAAGTGGCTAGCCCATGGAAACTTCGAACGTCATGGACATTCTGGGGCTCTGGCCAGTCTACTATGGCTCGGACCTTGGATTGGTCCACAGACACTCAATGACTAGACACCACAAATCCTAGGAAAGTTACCCGGTCTGTCATTAATTCACATTTAGCAAGGTTGACATACAGGGTTTCTCTCCTCAAAGTCTCGCAAACTTCCCTCAAATGGTGGATGTGATCCTGAGGGTTGTGGCTATAGATGAGAATGTCGTCAAAGTAGACGACAACAAAGCGACCAATGAGAGGATGAAGGGCTTCTGTTATAAGCCTCATGAAAGTGCTGGGGGCATTGGATAGCCCAAATGGCATGACAAGCCACTCATACAGACCTTCTTTGGTTTTGAAGGCTGTCTTCCACTCGTCCCCTGGTCGTATTCGGACTTGGTGGTAGCCACTTTTCAAGTCAATCTTGGAAAAGATGGTGGCTCCACTCATCATGTCAAGCATGTCATCAAGACGGGGAATGGGAAACATATACTTGATAGTGATCTTATTGATGGCGCGGCTGTCAACACACATCCGCTAGGTGCCATCCTTCTTGGGTGTGAGCAAGGCAGGGACATCACATGTGCTCTTGCTCACCATGAGGAAACCCTTTTGGATAAGGTCCTCGACAATCCTTTGGAGCTCAGTATGCTCCTTTGGGTTCAATCGGTAATGGGGAAGGTTGGGTAGGGTGGACCCAGGGACAAGATCAATAGCGTGTTGAATGTCACGCATGGGAGGGAGTCTAGAGGGTAAATCCTATGGGAAAATGTATGGGAAGTCCTGCAGAATTGCCTGGACCTCGGGTGGGACTGAGACTCTGGACTCCTCGGGGGTAATGGTGACAACAACAGCCCAGACAGGGGCACCCTCGGCAACCTCCCTATTCAGCTCACGGACACCTATGAAGTTAAGGCGCCTAATCGGGTCGTAACCAACCCTAGGGGCCTTAGGAATGGGTGTGATAGGTGCAGGAGGAGAGGGAATGAGAAGCTTCCCTTCAGTGGGAGTTCGGGGACTCTCTTGAACCTTGGGGGTTCCAGTGGAGGTGGAGGTGGAACTCTTTCCCGGGGTCACCTTTGGGGGTGCCGGGTACAACTGTATCTTCTTCCCATTGTGTGAGAAGGAACACTGATTGGACCGATCGAATGTAGTAAGGTCTACATCATAGATCTACGGTCGTCCTAGGATGATACTACCGACCTTCATTAGCACTACATCGCACAAAATCTATCCTTGATAGGACTGGAATTGGATGGGAATGACACATGTAGTGGTGACTGGGATAGACGTGTCGTCAACCCACGCCACGTTGTACGGCCTCGGATGACGATGGGTAGGTAGACCTAGACGGGAAACAAAGTCTGAACAGACTGCATTGATACAGCTCCCGTTGTCAAAAATCACTTTGCAGGGTTGGGATTTTACCATAATGTATGTTTGGAAGATGGAGGTTCGACGCCAGTCGTCCTCCTGGGGGTGGGTAAGGATGCAACGAACTACACCCAGTCTTCCCTGATTCGAACACTCGGTAATATCTCCCACTTGCATGTACTCGACATGCGTTCCATCATACCCTACATCCATTTCCTCAAACTGGGCGATGAGGTCAGGATCGGCCTCGTATCTCTCAATGAATTCTCCTTCCTGAGGTGGAAGTTCCACAGGCTGGGGGTCGGTGATGACCAAGGCTCGGGTGGGGTAATTGGTGGCAATATGCCCTAGGTTATGACACCGAAAGCAGCGGACTCCCGAGATAGGGGCTGGTTGGGAGGTGCTAGGGACCACTCCCTTTCCCTTGTCATCTCTCCTCTCAGCTGGTGGAGTATACTCCAGCCTAGGCACAGCAGCGGGTGCAGGTAAGGGGTTCCGTGGGAAAGGAGCAGTAGGGGCAACGGCCCTAAGTGGGGTAGCAGTAGGGACGTAGGAGGCGGAGGGGCCAGGCCTCTCAGAGTAGCGGACCATGGGGTTTCGGGACTCGGGTTGGCGGTAGGTGGGGGCCCGAGGTGGGACAACCTTTTGAAACCGCTCGACGTCTCGAGCAACCTTATAGGCATGCTCGAGAGTGTTAATGTAACGACCCGAGAATCCGATTACCGGGAAGGCCCGATAGCCTGAGACTCGAACCGCCGCCCACGAGCCGGGAGGGCTCGGAAGGGCTAAAAGGAGTGTGGAGGCACAAAGAAATAGGAAATAAAGCAGGACAACAATTAACAGAAATAAATAAACACCTACAGCTACAATAGAGTCCAATCCAACAGAAAGTACAGTCTAAAGCAGTAAAAACGTATCACATGCCGAGTGAACACTCGGCCCGACGAGCTGGCTGCTGAGAACCTTCGCATCGCGCCCTCGAACCTCAAGGAAGAAGAACTGCCTCACCTAAAAAGCAGGGAATGAGTCTCCAAAATAGAGACTCAGCAGGGATCCCGAGGAACCCCAACCGGAAACAACGACGGTAGCGGAAAGGAAGGCTACAAGAGCAACCGCAACAGCAAAAATAGTAAACCTGGTGGCCGGTCGAAGCCCGGCACTACAACTACTCCTACTGTACCAGAAACACACCCCGATCTCGTAGTCAAGGCTACCGAACTGCACTAGTACCGCTTACCGAAGTAAAAACCCACGGTAACCACGCCGTAGAGGCATGTCTCTCCGGACACGGCCGACCTGGACACACAGTCGAAAGTGCAACCCCGACCATCCGGTCGCGGGTACCACACAACAAGACGCAACCTCGGTAAAGCCACTAGCACTAGTCTCACGGCGCGAGAGCCGACACACGTGCCACGGTGAAACACCTGGAACTCAACGGTCAACGTCGCCGAAACCCGAAGGTCAAAGTCACATGGAAACTGATAGTCTGTCACTCTCTGTCCAGAACAAGAGTACCTCCCACTAGAAGCAAGGCCGAATGGGTCCACTGACGTCTTAGTCCGCACCTCAGGTGTCTCCCTTCGGCCCAGCGGGAACTGAGACACCATACAAGTAACCACAAACAAGTGACTAGTTGGGGTCATGCCCGTCGACGTGGGTCCAACCACCCCCAACCACGTGTGCACACACAGACCGTGCGTCCCTGGTCTGATCCTCTGACCGGTTTTCCCCTCAGCCGGACTCTGGCTGCTAGACGAGAGGCCCGACGGACTCGGAGAAGAAACGGGACTCACCGCCTACGGGCCGCACACTTGGCCACGCAGACACATAGAAACACGGTTCCCAAAGTAGATCACAGGTCGCCAAACCAAATCCCACTCTTAGGGAAAGGTGGGAACCCTCCAGCCCCAGGCTGGCCACTGGACTCGCAGTCCAAGGCCACCTGCATGGCCCACATGGAAAGCACAGAAGCATGATTCCCAAGGCAACGCACAAGCTGGCACGCTGATAGCTGGACTCACAGTCCAAGGCCAAACACATGGCCCACTTGGGAATCATCTTCCAGGAAAACTCAAGGCATGCGGGGGAGACCCCACTGCACCCCCACCGACACACGGTGACTCGGTCTAGCGTAACACGAAAGCCCGACACGCGAGAAGTCACCCGGACTCTCAAACCCACGGGCACGCTAAATGAGGTAGCACGGTCCTCCCGACACCCTCAAGACACGAACACAAAATCCCACGGGTGTCTGGGGCACTCACAAGACCGCAAGTCGACCATTGGGTCACGACCGGGTCGACTAGGGACCGACACAACGTGCAACGATCGCGGAGAACACGAAAACTCATCTCGGCACCACACAGAGCCTGACGGTCTAACCTTGGGCCGTCCCAGTCTGTAACGGTCTAAGCCTCGACCATCACCGCACTCTAACGGTCCAACATAGGAGCGCCACACGAGAGGGGAAACAACGGCTGTGACGCACCCACCCTGGGGCGTCACAGTCTCTAACGGACCAAGCCTAGTGTGTTAGAAGACGAAACAACACAGGCTGTGACGCTCACCCCTCGGCGCGTCACAGCGTCTGATGGTCCTTCCTGGGTGCGTCAGAAGAATGGGCTGCGTCAGCTCTGACGCTCCCACTCGGGCACGTCACAGTCTCTGACGGCCCTACCTAGGCGCGTCAGAAGACTCGTGACCCCAACGGTCTGAAAACACGAGAAGGCACGTAGCGATCGAATCTAGGCGCGTCACAGCGCCGTGGCGGTCTATCGAGGGACTGTCATACCCACAAACCACCAAAAGGCTAACGGGCCCTGTGACGCATCAACACTGGGGCGTCACAGGCTGTGACGGTCACTGGAAGGACCGTCACACCCGTCCGAGCGCGAAACGGTGGGAAACAGCCCAAAAATCCGATCCACGCCCCGATCATCCCCGGGTGATGGGGAAACAAAGGGGAATCCATCCCCAAGCCCCTAGGCATGCATCTAAACCCCCGGATCGGCCAAAAACGCCGTAAAACGAGAGATCCGGCTCACTCCCCAAAAACATGGATTTTCCCTAAAATGCAAAAATAAACCCGCTCAGCTCGCCACGGCCTACAAAACTCGCGGGAAAGGGAATGCACGAGCTGGGGGTCCATCTCCCTACCTACACCGGAGATTTCGCGCCCCGAGCTCGCCGATCCACGAAGAAAACGCCGTGAAACCCTCGCCGCTTCACGAACCTGCGGCCGAGCTTCCACGCGCCACCGGCCCTCGATCCTCGACCCGTTCCCCGTTCCTCGCCTCCCGCCATCGCCACCTCACCCTCCTCCGCCACCGTCGGCCGCTCGGGGAGAGGGAGAGAGAAAGAGATGAGAGAGAGTGAGAAAGAGAGAATGAGTGGGGAGAGAGAAAAGAGTTAATATATATAGAAAAATCCAAAAAATACAGAAATTCAAAAAATTACGAAAAAATACCTCTGCAATCCTCGGAAGGAACACAACGCAGTGGTACTGTCTCGGAGTCAAGGAACGCCACGGTTCACCCTGCACAGAGTTCCGAAGGCACATCAGGGAAAAACACGTGTAAAGCACAAAATACACTCCGAGACCCACTAAAAGATCGGAAAAAAAACCTGGGGCATTATAGTTAACCTCCCGCAAGAATAATTCCCGCTGAATACTCTCGTGTAGGCCAACCCTAAACCGAGAGAGGGTGACGGAGGCATCCTCCATGACTCGACTCCGAAGGAAGAAGTCATCAAATTTGGTGATGTACTCGTCCACGGACTTTCCATCTTGGGTGAGTTTCTGCCATTGGTCTAAAAGACGCTGATGGTAGGAAGGTGGCAGATACTTCTTGTAATGCCCCGGGTTTTTCAGATCTTTTTGGATCATTTTAGTAGGTCTCGGAGTGTGTTTTGTACTTATCACGTGTTTTTCCCTGATGTGCCTTCGAAACTCTGTGCAGGGCAAACCGTGACGTTCTTCGACTCTGGGACAGTACCACTGCGTTATGTTCCTTCCGAGGACCGCGGAGGTAATTTTTCGTAATTTTCTGAATTTATCAAATTTTTGGGTTTTCCTATATATACTAACCCTTTTCTCTTTCCCCCTCTCATTCTCTCTTTCTCACTCTCTCTCATCTCTTTCTCTCCCCCTCTCCCCGGGAGGCCGACGGTGGCAGAGGAGGACGAGGTGGCGATGGCGGGAGGTGAGGAACGGGGAACGGGTCGTGGATCGAGGGCCGGTGGCGCGTGGAAGCTCAGTCATGGGTTCGTGGAGCGGCGAGGGTTTCACGTCGTTTTCCTCGCAGATCGACGAGCTCGGGGGGTGAAATCTTCGGTGGAGGTAGGGAGATGGACCCCCAGCTCGTGCACTTCCTTTCCCGGGTGTTTTGTAGGCCGTGGTGAGCCGAGCGGGCGTAATCGGGGATTTTTGGGAAAAATCCATGTTTTAGGGCTTGTGGGCCGATCTCCCGTTTCATTGTGTTTTTGACCGATCCGAGGCCTTAGATGCATGCTAGGGGCTATTTGGGGGCTTCCCCCTTGTTTTCCCCCTCTCCCGTGGAGGTATGGGGGCGTGGGACATTTTTCGGGTCGTTTCCCGCCGTTTCGCGCTCGGACGGGTGTGACGGTCCTTCCAGTGACCGTCACAGCCTGTGACGCCCCAGGGTGGGTGCGTCACTAGGCCCGTTAGCCTTTTTAGTGGTTTGTGTGTGTGACGGTCCCGCGATAGACCGCCACAGCTCTGTGACGCGCTTGGGGTGGGCCGTCAGGACGAGCTGACCGTGTTTTTAGGCGTTGGTTTGACCGTTCGGGGTCAAGACCTGTGACGCACTGTGGACACCAAAAAATGCATACCTGGATATCCTGCTCGGCCTCGCGTCAGCAACGGCGCCGAGTGAAGAAACCCCGGAGAAATCAAGCACAAAAGGCCCCACAGCCCGTGGGCCTCAAAGAGAATCAAATGGGCCACGGCTCATGCCCACAATGGGCTCAGAACGGGCCCCGGGTACACACACCCCCTGGGGAGCCCTTCAGCGGCACGCCCAGCCCCAAGGGGGCCTCAACGACACACCCTGGCGGAGCCCCAGCGGCACGCCCTAGAGAGCCCTCCAGCAGCACGCCCCCTTCAGCGGTACGCCTCCTGGGGGGGTTTCAGCGGCACGCCCTGGAGAGCCCTCCAGCGGCACGCCCTTCAGGTCTTCAGCGGCACAGCCCCTTGGGGTCCAGCGGCACACCCCTGGGGGCCTTCAGCGGTACACCCCCTGGGGGTGGCTTCACCGGCACACCCCTGGGAGCCTTCAGCGGTACACCCCCTGGGGGTGGCTTCACCGGCACACCCCCTTTGGGGCTTCAGCGGTACACCCCCTGGGGGTGGCTTCACCGGCACACCCCCTTTGGGGCTTCAGCGGTACACCATCAGGGGCTCCAGCGGCACGCCCATCAGGGGCTCCAGCGGCACGGCTGTTTTGTGTTCAGCGGCACGCCCTTTTGGCTCCCCCACAGCACGCTTGTTCAGCCCGCCAGCGGCACAGCGTGAAGCTTTTCAACGTCAAGGCGACGTGAAGCCCATGCCCTACGCATCCTTGGCGCGCAGTGGAGCCGTCTGAGGTGGCAGCTGATCGTTGGGCCACGTAGCCTACCCCACTGACACCCAGGACGGGGAGGTCAAACCCCATGATCACAAGCCACTTCCCGCCTTCGACGGTCGTCTTCCAAAGGCTCCGGCGGCCCGGGGTATAAAAGAGCCTCTGCTCTCGACAAAAGGAGGAAGAGAGAAGGAAGAAGAGGACACACAGAGACGCACAGAGAGGAAAAGAGAAGAAGAGAGAAGAGAGGAGGAAGCGTTCCGGCGTGAGCTCCCTCCGAGGACCACCGGGAAGAAACAAGTGTAAGGGAGAGAGAGCTTGATGTAATAGGGGAGAGAGTTGGGGGCAGTGGCCGACGCTCAAGTCCCCAACACTTCCTACCCTCTTGTATCCGGTTTCCCCCCCATCACGCTTTGTCATTCTTTGGTTTTCTTTCTCCCCTTGTCCACGGCCTCATCCTGGGCATTTTTATTTTGTAATGTGTATGTAGGGCCTCGCCCTTTTGATTCCCATGAATGAAAACCACCCTCTACGGGTTTCTCTTTGATTTCGTGGCTTATGCTAGTCTTTGAAATTTCCAACGGGTTATCCGTTCCTCCCTCCGTCTCCCCACTTCTCCGGTGTTCTTGAGGCCTCCATGTCGACATGAGTACTCCCCCATGAGCCCTGGGTCTCACAAGCCCTTCAATCCCCTCCACGGCCATCCGCTGTGTCCACTGGCTTAAGGGAGAGGGAGACCCTTACCCTCTCTCCGAATACACCGTAATCAAGTGGCCTACCCCCGGCCTTGAATCTCCTCCCTCCTTCCGTGAATAGCCTATAAAACCTCACAGCCCATACACTTAGCCCTTTCAATCCTCCAACACACCTCTCCGAGCTTTGGCCGGCACCCTAGTTTTGGCCCCCCCAGCAGTACATCTCATTTGCCCTCAGCGGCACACCCCTATGGCCTTCAGCGGCACACCCTTCAGTCCCCCAGCAGCCCACTTCTTGGCCTCGCCCCGAGCCCCTTTCCTTCACGTTTTCTGAGGTGCTATAAAGGTGTTGCTCCCCCGGGGGCCCACCTCCAGTTGTCGGGTTCCGCCACTCCATGTGGGCGCGTTCCCTTTATCTCCCTTACGCCCCGGGTCAAGGGGAGATGCTGCCGAATTTTTGTGAGAAAATAACAAAACATGAAAAGAGGCAAAGGGAAACAATAAACGAATGGAATAATCAATGAACCTTCCAACTAATCAAGCCATTGTCGGCACCATGACGAGAACCGAACTAATCGACTACCCGGTAGCCTGAATGTCCGACCCGCAGAAAAAGACTGAACAGAACAGGGCAAGGGGAGAAGTTTATGTGAAACTACATAAGAATTAAGACAAGAAGAAAAGAAAAGCCTTAAAGCAATAACAAAAGAGTAGCCCTTCAACGGCACACTCCTTCCAGCCTCCAACGGCACACTCCCCCTGGCCCTTTCAGCGGCACACTCCCTCCCTTCGCCGGTACACCCTCAGCCACCGTCTCAACGGGATCCAATGTATAGACTTCGTGCCCCAGTGTATAGACTTGGGCCAGCCAACGTGTAGACTTCGTGATGGCCAGTGTATAGACTTGGACCAGCCAACGTACAGACTTCACGTTGCAATGTATAGACTTGTCCAACGTACAGACTTTGGGCTTGGCAACGTATAGACTTCAAGCTGCAGACCCAGGGGCAATGTACAGACTTCATGTCTTGGCCAATGTATAGACTTTGGGGCCAGCCAACGTATAGACTTCATGATGGCCAGTGTATAGACTTGGGCCAGCCAACGTATAGACTTCATGGTGGCCAGTGTATAGACTTGGGGCTGGCCAATGTATAGACTTGGCCAATGTATAGACTTGGGGTTGGCCAATGTATAGACCTGGCCAATGTATAGACTTTGGGCCAGCCAATGTACAGACTCTATGCTACAACGTACAGACTTTGGGCTTGGCACCGTATAGACTTTGAACAGCAACGTGCAGACTTGGAGCTGGCCAATGTACAGACTTTGGGCTGGCCAATGTATGGACTTTGAGCTCCAATGTATAGACTTTGAGCTGCAATGTACAGACTTTGAGCAGCCAATGTACAGACTTCGAGCTGCGGTCAATAGGCAATGTGCAGACTTTAGACTAAAGGACGCATAGACTTTGTGTGCTGGTTGAATAGGCAATGTATAGACTTGAGGCTGGGGAACGTATAGACTTTATATCACCCCCCCCTCCTTCACCGACACACTCTCCAGCTATGGCCCCAGCGGTACACCCTCGCCGTTGCAGCCTTCAGCGGCACACCCCAAGCAGCCTTCAGCGGCACACTCCAAATAGCCCCCAGCGGTACACCCCTTCAAACCTTCAGTGGTACACCCCCTTTTTGAGCCTCCTAGCGGTACACCCCTATTACCTCCAGCGGTACTCCCTCATTGGCTTCAGCGGTACACCCTTGAAACCTTCAGCGGTACACCCCTCTAAGCTCCAGCGGTACGCCCCTCTTGTCTCCAGCGGTACACCCCCTATTTCTCCTTCGCCGGCACACCACATACACACATAGATATATCATGATAAGAGCCTTAACAGCAACAAATGAATTAATGAAAATTATGCTAGATAAAGGACTTTGAATGTGCAGCATTAATAATGATAAAAGAGGTGGGAGGGGTAATAAAAAATGGTAAAGAAAATAATGATAGTAATAACAACACTGATGAATAAAAGAAGAGAAATCGTCCTGGACAAAGGCACAAATAAACAATAAATATCAAATCAGAAATCAAAACATATAACTAAGGAAAACCCCGAATAAAAGACGCTAGGGCCCACACTGCATCCCCCCATCTCTCCCCGCGACCCGGGGCAAAAGGAACAATAATGCCGCCCTCTCAGGCCGGGCTCAGACCTTGGGAGTCATCCCGACATGGTCCGGTCTCGACCTAGCCTCGGGCCGACATCTTGATCAGACCAGGTTTGCTCCTCGTCCCGGACGCCCTCCGAGTCATCACTAAAGTTGCCGGGTGTTCAGCAAACACTTGAACGGATTCGCCCCAGTTTTCCGTCACGTTTCTATCACGGACCTGTGTCCGAATATGAAAAGGTCCACGAGTGACCGACATGGCCAGTGGCTCGCATCCTAATGCGTACTTTGGTGTGATTTTCTCCTGCCTCTTTCTCACGCGATTAGTATTATTCTTTTCGGCCGCAGGTCCCCTAATTTCGGCAATTAATCAAGGGTATTCCCTCATATGGGGGATGTAAATGACGTCGTGACCTTTATGGCGCGACGGGATTCGGTCCCAACACGAACTACATAATCGTCTGACGAAGTCAGATCGAGCGCACCATGAGCTCTTCGGAGCCCGAACAAATTGTCACTCCGATGACTGGCACGCCCACGCACTCAATAAACCGAATACAGGAACAAGAGAATAATAAGTGCCGAATAGTGCATCCACAACTCTGGCACGCCCGGTGGGACCTATCCACCCTTCATCTCTTTGCCAAAATTAGGGGCCCCGCGGCCCCCTTCTTGTTATACTAATTGTGCCACTTTCTTAAATGCAGAAAAAATAGAGAAGAGAAAACGACATCATGGAACCGACAATGGCTGTCGTCTGCAGCCCTCAAGTCGTGGAGAACCACATCCGAGGCGGCTACCTGGCGGTGCCCCTCACTTTCGGGAGCTTCCCTCCCACTGTGGGCTTCCCCAACTTCTTGGGAGTGGCCTTTGCTAAGATCCTCGATGTGGAGGCGCCCGAGGAATCTCAGATCAATGCTCCCGTTCCAGGGGTCATTGAAGCTGCTGTCGGCCGAGCTATGGCCGAAGACAACAATAGTGTCCCCACAACGACGCTCAGCTGCAACGTGCACCACGTGCACCACACTACCGGCCCATCCCACCAAGGGTCGACATCCCATTGAAGGAGGCTCCGAAGGAACAACACCGGCACCGGCTCAGGGCGCCACGCCTCCAACTCCGGGAAGTCAATGACTGTTGGAGCCCTCCAAGTCCGCCTAGACCGACAGAGGTCCCAACCGGCGCCGGACCGCGTCGTCTCGACCGTTCCAGTCCGCAACTCTTTCCAGGGACTGGAGAAGCTAAAAGAGAGGGCAGCGCCCGTGACCCCAGCCGTGGCACCAAAGACGGCACCGGCTCACAGGCCGGCTAAACTGAAGAAAGTCTGGGTACCCAAGGAGACCCAGCCCACTGCACCCGTCCAAGCAGGGCCCAGCACTCTCCGCCCAAGGAGGGTCCAACAGGATGATAGGGTCGAGATGATGACCCCAACTCTCCGGCCGGCGCCTGTCATTCCGGTGCCGTCCGAGAATGTCCGCCGCCGTCACCGAGGGCGCCGGCACAATGCCGCCCTCCCGGCTCTCACGGCCTACTCCCCTCCTGCCGCCATCATCCACACGCAGCCACAGGCCGCTCTCCCTGACCAGGAGTGGGAAGGGATCGAGCAGGCCATGAGAAATTACCTTCGAGGCCCGGGTAGCACCCCCGCCGGCCGCCAGAGACTGCTGGGGGCAATGGCTTCCGCCTTCCAGGAAGAACAGGGGGGACCCGCACCTAGCGTAGAGTCGAGGACCCGCCCGGAGGAGTTGCGCCAGTCCCCTGTACGGGAGGAAGCGCCACCCCGACGGTCGGTCTTCGACAGGCTGGTATTCCCAGGAAGATCGTCCAGGAGGGCGACAAAAAGAAACAAGAGCAAGAAGTGGCAAACATACACCTGCAACATGGCAGGAATTCACGGTCGGTATGGGGCCTTGCCCACCGATCCGGAAGAATTGGCCAGAATAGCCGTCAGGACGGGACCCCTTACTAGGAGAGGGAGAGCGGCAGGAGCGCGACACCCACAGGCGCCGAAGGGGCCCTACCTGAAGAGCCCCTTGCGGCCCTCACGGCCAATGTGGTCACCACCGACGACACGAGTGGCGGACCCTCGACATCATCCGAGGACGCCCCGACCGAAGAGACAGGGGGCGTGCCCAATCTCCCCACAACTGACCCTACAATGCTGCTCATGATACAACGATTCCAGCAGGAAATCGAGTCACTCAAGAAGCAGCTAAGTGAGCGGAACATACCGCCCCCGATGTCCTGGCAGACCGAGGTTATACCCGAAGTACCCAGGGACAGGGGGCAGTCTTCAGAGGCAACTCTTCCAGCAACCCTCAATCCTCTCGGGGGCGCGCCCCCACAGCAAACACATTGCACGGCAGTGGCCCCGCCACAGGCTCCGCCTTCACAAGGGTCCCCTATGGCCCCCCGGGCGATCGTGGTAGCCACCCCGAGCGCGCAGCCCGCTCACTTTTACCCGAATCCGGTCGACCCGGCAACAGTTAGCCGGTTGATGCTCGAACAGATGATAGATATGAAGATGGCCGAGAGGGGCGAAGGGGATCATACGCCATTTGACGTCTACCGGGTACCCTACCCGGCCCACTATGCCGCAAGGAAGCTGCCGGTCGGCGTCACCAAGCCGCCGAAGTTTGAAAAATTCAACGGGCAAGGGTCCCCTAGGGAACACATTGCTTACTATGTGAACATCGTGGGAGATCTAGCTGCTGATGAAGCCTATCTCCTGAAGTTCTTCGGCTCAACACTTACCGGACTCGCCTTCGAGTGGTACTCCAGCCTGCCACCCGGGTCTGTTGCTGACTGGCCTGACATGCAAAAGAAGTTCAAGGAAAGATTTTATGTTGCAGAACGGGAAGTCACTATAGCAGAGCTCTATGCTACAAGACAGAAGAACGATGAGTCGGCCCTCGACTACATCAAGAGATGGAGGAACCTCAGCATGAGGTGCATGCGTCCCCCGCACCAGGAGGACGCGGTGCAGATCTGCAAACAAAACTTGAAGAAAGAAATCCTGGAAAGGATGATCGGCACTGAGGTCAAGACATTCGACCGCCTGAATAATGTGGTAGCGGAGATCGAGGCATTTTTGGCCCGATACTCCTCCACCCCAGCCATGTCAAGCCAGAGGGCCAGACAGGCCGAAAAGAAGCCAGCTCCCCCTGAGGTGCACACATTAGACTTCCAGGCTTTTGAGAAGCAGAAAGAGAAAGCCAAGGCGGCTGCCAACCTTCCTCCGCCCAGAACTACAGAACGGCGGGAGGGCCCCTCGCTAAGGGAGAAGATGAAAAACAAGCTTTATTCCTTCTCCCGAGACAAGTCCAAACTCCTGTTCGAATGGGCAACCAGCTACAGCAAAATTACACTGCCAGAGCCGAAGAGGCCCGGTGACTTGAAGAAGAAAGATGACCCGCGCTTCTGCTTATACCACTGGGTGCTCGGGCATACTATCGAAGACTGCTACGTCTTCAAGGATATTATTGAAGCCCTAATCAAGAACGGGGAGCTAGACATGGGGGAGCATAAAGTAGACCCCCCGCAGCCGCATGAGCTACCCAGCATAACCTCCTCCGTCAACATGGTCTCATTGTACCAGGAACTGCCAAAAGAGTGGGCGGAGGCCTGCGCCCGCGCCACTTATGAGACCTTCATCATGGCCCCAGCTCAAGACCAAGAAGGGTGGCAGACTACACCCAGAAAAACTAGAAAGGCGCGCGCTTCTCGGCCTACCCCAGGAATTCACTCGAGGGTGACACCGCCCCCGCCCGCACCGCCCCCGGCAAGCCCGGTTTGCCACGACACGGCCCCTCGGCTGGTCATGAGGCGGCCCACTCATAATAAGAAGAGTTCTGTCCTGCTGCGGATGCACAAGAAGACTAGCCCGGCGGTTGAAAGACTCCAGGCTATTATTGATGGGCTCGAAGATTATGAACAGCCCGAAATCCAGCCTGTGGAGCTGAGGGAGTATGTCCCCTGGAAGGAGTTCGAATCACTCGAGCTGGCTCCGGGAACAGAAGCGGATGCAAATAAAGAGCCTCCTCTGTGGGGTGAACTTCCTCAAGAGCAGCCATCCGCTGCAGCAGGCAAGAAGAAGAAGAAGAGAAGACCCAGGGGCAAGAAGAAGAAGGAGGTCGTCCTCGCCTGCAACACCCTCTCGGCGTTGTTCGACACCGCTCTCTCCCTGGAAGAAAAAGAAGAAGAGCCACCCCATGAACCGGCGGAGGTGAATCAAGCTGAGGCGTCCACCTCCCAACACGCCACCAGGTCCGGAAGGAAATGGGGGCGCCCTCCTCAGGACAACCTCAACATCATGCTCAGGGGAGAACAACCATACCAGACTCCCGACCCTGAGGTCCGAGGCACCGAGATCCCTCCTCCATCGGGTCTCAATCCCAGTGGGGCCAGGAGTCAAGGCACCCCTTCATTCGCCGAATTCCTGTCAGCCCGAGCAGGCAAACATGCGCGCTCCCCAGTGCCTCCCTCCACCAGGAAAGCAAGCAGTCCCCGAGCTCTACCGGCGGCTACTCCTCCTCAGCCAGAAGGAGAACTCGACGGCATCCCAAACCTCGCCGAATTCATGCGAGAAACAGAGGAAGCCCAGCAGGCCCCGCCGGCTCGACAGGCTGCAACGGAGCCCACAAAGCTGGCGTCCCCTGACCTGACACCCCAACCCCAGGATGAGGGCAGGCGCAGCAAGCCCGAAGAGATGAAATTGCTCAAGGTGCGGGCGGCCGAGCGAATAGTCAGACACCTCAAGAAAATCTCGACCCGATTTACGGTATGGGAGATGCTGTCCCTGAACGAAGAAACACGGCAAGCCATCATCGCCGCACTCCAGACGCCAGCACACCTTGAAGCCTGTTTGGCAGAAATATCACCTGAAGTAGCAGTG
The DNA here is from genome assembly GCA_022559845.1 of Amorphophallus konjac. NCBI lineage: Eukaryota > Viridiplantae > Streptophyta > Magnoliopsida > Alismatales > Araceae > Amorphophallus > Amorphophallus konjac. Next base: position 441,141,911 of record CM040126.1, read on the forward strand.
GCTTTCACAGAAGATGACATGCTCCTGCCGACTTGCAGCCATAACAGGCCCCTCTACATGAAAGGGCAGTTGAACGGCCAGCCTATCAACAGGGTCTTGATCGACCCAGGGGCAGCAGTGAATATACTCCCGTACCGGGTGTACCAGAAGCACTACTTTGACGTACACCTGGTCGAGGTTAAAAATGTCAAGATTGCTGGTTTCAACCAGAAATGCGAAGTGCCCATGGGGGTCGCAGAGTTCAACTTGACCTTTGACGACTTCACCTCCAAAGTCCAGTTCCACGTCATCAACTCCAACACTTCCTACAAGGCGTTGCTTGGCCGGCCTTGGCTACACCAGAATAGGGTGGTACCCTCCACTCTGCATCAATGCATCAAGTACCCCTGCGAAGGAAAGGAAGTCAGAATCTTCGCCGACCTCCACCCGTTCGAGGTGTTCGAGTGTCACTTGTCAGATGCAAATCTGTACTTGGAAAAGGCGAAGCAAGCTCCTCAAGCTGCCCGAGACAAGGGAAAGGAGAAAGCAGAGTCAGGTGGTTGGTTCCCTTCGCCACCCCCGGGTTATGTGGCTCCTCCACATGTACCGTTTATTGCACAAGAAGAAGGGGTATTCAAGACGGCTCCTCTCGCCATCTACCCTACACCAGCGGCGCCTTGCCTCGAAGACCTGCTAGAAGACGTCAGGGTCCCGCCAGGGATCATCAAGCCTGTAATAGAGATAGAATGCCAAGCAGCCGAGCAGCTGAGGACCTTCGAGGTACCTAACCCCGAAGGGCCGCCCACTATCTTTTATGTTGCTGGGGAGAAGCCAGTCAGGGAAGACGATGATTGCCGATTCACTGATGAGCTGCATGACCCGCACGTCCCCATTACGGAACTTCCCCACATGACTGACCAAGCAGCCAGAATGGTCAGAAAGCAGAAGATTCCTCCCTACCAGCCCTCCAGCCGGAAGGAAATGTTTGAAAGAATGTGGAACCCACCAAACCTGGATCGACGGTTGCTGAAAATCACAAAGCACCCCGGTCTGGGCTTTTCACTAGAGGAATATTACGAGACTGACGTCATATCAGTCTCGACATGGTCTGGCGACGACCCCGCAGAAGCTACAGATTCGCGGGAAGCCTGTCAAGATGCATATCCTGGGCCCCCGGTTCAGGAGGCACAAGACGAAGAGGTTTTCCTTTGGAAACCTCCCCGCCGCCGCTGCCTGGAGAAGACCCCCTCCTTCTCCGAAGTGTCTGTTGAGTACGGACTGAATAGATCTAGAGGGGGGGTGAATAGATCTTTCCCCCTTTTTCGATTTAATATCTATTGACTAAATGAGTTGCAGGTGATTGACGAATTACAGAACTAATGTTGATATCAATGAAGAAAACAAACACATAGAGAAGCACGCACACTTATGAGAAGCAAACCACAAGATAGGATTTTTAAGGTGGTTCAGTCTCTTCCCGAGACTTACATCCACCCCTTGCTTAACTCAAGCAAGGCTTCACTTATGAGAACCTCTGATCTCAATCCAAAACACAAGACACCGCTGTCACACAGCTTGTTCCTGCTGACACACAGCTTGTACCAGCTGACACACAGCTTGAATCCGCTGCCTCACAGCTTGACACTTGGTGTAAGGATGAATAGAAATGATGAGAAGGTGGGATGATGCAACAGGACTGAATATAGACTTTTGTAACAAAGTAAAGAATTCAGCCTGGGACTTAATCACATAAATAACAAGAGTAAACTCCCTGTAGAACTTCCAATCGGATGCCTTCAGCTGCTTTGCTGCTGGAGGTCGCACAGCTTCAAGCCCAGTCTTCCTTCTGCAGCAATGAGAATGCTTTAGTCTTCTGCAGATTTCCGGTTGATGGAGAGCCACTTCGTCCTGTGATGTAGGTGTGTTTCTTAGCTTCTGTTCTATGCTCTCTCTGTGTGCTTGCCTCCGCGATCAGTTGCCTTCTACTTTTTATGCAGATCCTTTTTCAAGCCTGAAGCTCTTCCCGCTCAAATTCCAGATCGGGCGTCAATCTGCTAGAAAGCAGGGAGAAGGTTAAATCCGATCACTACAATAAGTTTGACCGCTTCTAAGCAAGATTCTCTCCTTGATTCCCGTGCGGAATCTCATCATTTGAACTACCCAACAACCTGCAACAACAATCTGCAGGTTTTAAGGAACCAAAACAGAATTCGGTTAGAGTTCGGTTCTGGACGCTATAACACCCGTGGTCGACCATGACACTGTCCCTGGTCGACAACGAGCAGTGTCCTGATGGCGGTTTCATTCTGGCTGACACTCGCGTCCCGTGGTCGACCACAGCCTTGTCGCTGGTCGACAAGGGGCAAATTCCAGATGGCCGTCAGTTCTGTCTGATGCTCTGTCTGTTCTGTGGTCGACCAGAAGTGGGGCTTTGGTCGACAGCCAAGGCACATGCAGAAGACGGATGACTTGAAGTGTTTCTGGCTGGGTTCGTTGGTCGACCATAACCACTTCCCTGGTCGACAAGCGGCCTTTGACACTTCTTCTGATTTGTTGATTCCACTTGGATTTCAGTGGACCTGAAATTACTTAACATATCAGATTTATATTGAGTTAATCAAATACATTGTTTGTCATCATCAAATAGTCATGAGTCCATTACTTTGAAGGAACAATCAAACCACTTGTATTTGTTATGAAACAAGATAGAACTTGATTAATCAAACATATCCTATTGTCATCATCAAAACCAAGGGATGCACAACATTCTCCCCCTTTTTGATGATGACAACCATGAGTCATTGTGACAAACAACAGATTATAGAATTCATTTGATATTGCATTCAAGGCTATCATAGCACAGATTTCATTCAGACAATTCGTTTGATGTGCCTTTCAAAAACTATAGCACTAATTACATGAGTGACTCAAAAAGGATAAAGACACTTACATGAGTGACTCAAAAAGGATAAAGACACTAAGGACACGTAGACAAAGTAAACTTGACATCTAGACACACATCTAGACACACAACTAGACACACAATGACACATAAAGTCCTATCTCCCCCTTTGTCAACAGCAAAAAGAAGATCATTTAAACAATCCCTCTGAGGAGGATGAGGAAGTCTCTGGCTTCACGTTCTCTTCCATGCGATCCAGCTTGTCAACAATGTGGGCATAAGAGAGCCTGAGCTTCTGGATCTCGGAGATAGTAGCATTGCGATACTGTTCATTCTGCTTGGTTGTGAACTCTATGCGGTTTCCCATTTCTTCTGACACTTGACCTAAGGTGCCAACTAGTCTGTTGAACCGAGAACTAGCATGGTCAGTGTGTTCCTTTTGCTTGATGAACCTGGCCTCCATCTGTTGTTCCAGCCTTTGGACTTTCTGCTCCAGGCGCCCGGTGGCAGCATTCATATTCTCTTGAAAGGAATGGAATTGGGTGGTGAGAGAGGACAACTGAGATGCTATCTGGAGAAGCACTCCGTGAGACTCAGTGTTGGAGGTGAAGGATGGTGGTGGAGCAGAAGTAGATTGAGTGGAGGTAGGTGGAACTTGGGTAGGTGGAACAGAATGAGATGGAGCTTGGGTAGGTGGAACAGAAGTGGATTGAGCATGAGTGGCAGCAGTGCCTGGATGCCAGGGCACTATAGAAAGGGAAGATGGAGGATGGGCAGTAGTGGTGGTAGTAGGGGTAGCTTGAGGCACCACAGGTGGAGGTGTGACAGTAGGGCTAACCTGTATAGGTGTATGTGGTGGAGAAGAGGGTGGCAATGGAGCCTTGGATTTGCCCTTGGATGGTAGAGTGCGCTGAATTTGGTCTCCTACCTTCTTAAACCCCAAAAATGTGGTCACGAAGTGAAAGTTGTAGACGTGCCATTTGGGAATTACAATGCGCGGAGCGTGAGGAAATGGTATTTTTGCTGCTTCCAGAATGGCAGATATGTGGGCAGCAAATGGAAGAGAATTCTGGGGATAATGTAGGATGTTTTGGAAGGTGTTTAGGATGAGCGTTATGAGGCGAATGGGTTGACAAGTGATGAGGCCATGGAGCAAAAATAGATGGAGGCGACTTACTTGATCTCTGGCGCCTCCTCTTGGTTGGATAATGGTGGTAAGAATGTGATGAAGCAATCTATGAAGAGGAGGGAAGGTGTTGGCATTCAGATACTTAGGGAGAACCTCAGGAGCTGGCTGGCCAGTGACGACGGTGTATGCAGCTCGGAAGTCAAAATCCTCAGGATTGAAGACGGCGCCATGTCTGGGAATCTGCAACGCTTTGTGGAGCAGTTTGACGTCGAGGCGGACGACGATGCCTTGAACTACGGTGTAGACCTGACCATCCACTATTTGCAAGTTGTGGTAGAATTCTTGCACAAGCTGAGGCGAATACTGAGTATGTGCCGAGACAAACGCTGTCCACTCTTGGGCTTCAAAAATTGGCAGTAGTTCTGGGAACATCTCCATCAGCTTCTCATCAGAGAAATCAACAATCCTTGGTGGCAGAACGGTCCGTGGCTTGATAACTCCTGAAACTGGATGGACGATGGGTTCTTCTGAAGCTGGTACCTTCCTGCCTGAGTCAGCCGCCTCGGCCGTGGTCGACTTTTGAGGGGCCGATGGCGGACCTTGCGCGGCCCTCGGCTTGGAACGCTTGGACGGCTTCGAGGATTCGGCAGGGGCCTTCTCTCTTGTTCTCTTGGTAGACCGCGGAGCGTGCTTTGGAGACATGGTGGAGGGATGCGAGAGAGAGGCGAGAGAGAACTGGAGAGGAAGAATTCGAAAGAGGTACAAGTCGGCGGATGAGAGAAAATTAGGGACCCAGCCGTGGCAATTTATAGGGTAGGGCAGTAGGGCTGGGTCTTAAAAAACTAGGATAGTGAACCATCACGATGCAGAAAACGAGCGGTCAGGATTTAATCAGCATAACTCAAATTTTTGGAAGATATTAAAGTGTACTCCCTTTCTTTAATAGAACACTTATGGAACCTTTCCACCCTTATGCAAAGACCACCTTGTGACCAAATAGAGTGGGTATTGTGGTTCAATGAATTTGAAAGTATTGCACCAATAAATTGACTCCCCATATCCAATTTCTTTCACATGGCTCCTTGAACTTATAATATATTTCAAGAGATAATTTGACTAACTATGCTAGCTGAACAGTGTTTTGTACTTTTATTTGCATGCTATGCTTTAGGTCAACCATTTGCTCTGCCTTTGTGATAACTTTTTGAATCATTTGAGAGCTGTGGTCAGGTTTATCACATGCTTTTCTACACGAGGAGACACGCTTTTTACACGCCAGAAACCCCGGCTACTTAGCATGCCTAACCATTCCACTAATAACTGGGACACACCTTTTATCCGTGAGGATATACGTTTATCAGACGCCAATATCCCCAGTTACTCAGTATGCCCAATCAATATTTTTGAAAGCAGCAGAGTTAGATTGGATCTTCATGACACACTTGTCTCCCATCTATTGTTCAGCCAATTTTTTTTGCTTTGAGATGGAGAACAGTAGTTTCTCAGAACTCAATCCATTGCTCTACCAAGAAGGCAGAATTATGGCGTATTCCATGTACATACATGTTATATTTGAGTTTATTTTTACTGTCCAACACAGACACAGGTAGAGAAACAGTCTCATTACTAAAAATCATAAGTCCTCAAAATCTTGTGACAGAGTCATAGTTATGGTTTGAATTTATTGCAGTAGTACAGTTCAAATTCTCATTACTACACTCAACCTCTACTCTTAATGATTACCTTGGTGATTTTATTGAAAGATATGGTTAGGTTTTTCAATGTTTTATCAAGGAATGAGTTTACACTTTTTCTCCCCCTCAATTTGTGAGTCCTTGCTGAAGATAAAAAAATGTTGGCCATGAAGAGATATAGAGACACAAGGGATGGGAAGTATGGATAAGGATGAATGAGTGAAGAATCTGAGCACAAAAGTTCACTTAGTTCAGAGGATTTCCTAGCAGAGCCAGCAGCCTTTTTAGATCCATTTTCCCTTGTTCAGATCCTCTGTCGACCATAGAGTTGCCTTTGGTCGACCTCTGTGCTGTCACAGAAGCTGCCTGATGAGTAGTCACCTGTGGTCTGCTTTCTGACAATTCTGTTGTCGACCATGGGACCGCCTGTGGTCGACAGCTGCGAAGTCACAGAACCAACTATTTCCTGTCCTGATGCCTTGGTCGACCAGCGCCTTGTCTGTGGTCGACCACAAGAGATAATCCGTAGTAGAACCAGGATTCTGCAGAACTTGCTGAAGTAGCAACCGACACTAGACCTCCAAACTCAAAACTTGACCAGTACTAGAGACCTAGTTGACATAACTTAGTACAGAAATGACAGAATCTATACAGTGAACACATGAATATGATTATTTCAAGAATTTTCAGGAGAAATTCTACAAATTCCTAACTCCCTTCTTAGAGTTGAAAATCTGTCATTGTTAAGGGGTTTTGTGAAAATGTCTGCCAGTTGTTTTTCAGTTTCTACAAAATGAAGCATGAAATTTCCTTTGGAGACCTCATCTCTTAGAAAGTGATGACGGATCTCAATGTGTTTTGTCCTAGAGTGTTGAATGGGGTTTTTAGACAAATTAATAGCACTAGTGTTGTCACAGAAAATAGGTGCACATCCAAGATCTACATTGTAGTCTTGGAGTTGATGTTTTATCCACATAACCTGTGTACCACAGCTCCCTACTGCGACATACTCAGCCTCAGCAGTGGAGAGTGCCACAGAATGCTGCTTTTTAGAAGCCCATGATATTAAACATTCACCTAATATTTGACAATAACCACTAGTACTCTTCCTATCAATTTTGCAACCAGCATAATCAGCATCTGAATATGAAATCAAATCTAGTTTGCAGTATGTAGGATACCATAAACCCAATTCTTGGGTGCCGGCAAGGTATCGAAGGATACGCTTGACAGCCCCTAAATGTGATTCTCTAGGGCTAGACTGATATCTAGCACACATGCATACACTAAACTGAATATCTGGCCTTGAAGCAGTTAAATATAGCAGGGACCCGATCATACCTCTGTATTTCTTGGCATCTACCATGTTACCTTTTACATCAGCTTCCAATGTTGCATTTGTACCCATGGGTGACTCGATTGGTTTGCAGCTTTCCATGCCAAACTTCTTCAACATCTCCTTTATGTACTTGGATTGATTTATGAAGTATCCTTCTCTACATTGTACGATCTGCAATCCAAGAAAAAACTGTAAATCACCCATTAAACTCATTTCAAACTCATTGGTCATTAAGTTTGCAAATTCAGTACATAAAGAAGCTTCGGTAGACCCAAACACAATATCATCCACATAGATTTGTACAACTAGTATATGCTTACCTTGGGTCTTGGAAAACAATGTTTGATCAATTTTACCTCTTATGTATCCCTTCTTGGTGAGGAAGGAGCTCAACCTTTCATACCAGGCCCGAGGAGCCTGCTTTAATCCATACAAAGCTTTATGCAATTTGAAAACATGATTAGCAAGTTCATCATTTTCAAATCCAGGGGGTTGTTCCACATAGACTTCTTCTTTTATTATTCCATTTAGAAATGCACTTTTTACATCCATTTGTTGTAGTTTGATTCCATGAGATGCTGCAAAGGCTAACAATATCCTGATGGCTTCTAATCTAGCAACTGGAGCATATGATTCTTCAAAATCAACCCCAAATTCCTGGTTGTACCCTTTAGCCACCAGCCGAGCCTTGTTTCTCATTACAACCCCTTCTTCACTTAGCTTGTTTTTATAGACCCACTTGGTTCCAATAACGGGGTGAGATGAAGGTCTAGGGACAAGACTCCACACCTGATTTCTTTCAAATTGATTTAGTTCTTCATGCATAGCATTTATCCATGAGTCATCTTTTAATGCTTCCTCTACTGATTTGGGCTCTATTTGGGACACAAGTGCAAGCTGATCTAGTTCATTGATTTCTTTTAACTGAGATCTAGTCTTCCTAGGATCATGAATTCCACCAATGATGTTTTCTATGGGATGATCTCTAAGAAGTCTTAAGTTCTCAAGATTGTTACCTGAGATGCCTTCTCCTTCGGGTGGAGCATTAGTAATACCTTGATCTCTTTCCTGAGATTGTTCTTCTTCATTTGGTTCTTCGTTGTCTTCTAGAAATTCCCTATCTTCTTCTTCCTTGCTGACCTGCTCATTTTTGCCAAGATCATTAATTTCATCAAATGTAATATGAGGGGATTCTTCAACAATTTGATCTTTGGTGTTAAAAACTCTATAGGCTCTTGATCGGTCGGAATAGCCCAAGAATATTCCTGGATCACTCTTCGGTTCAAATTTGTCCAAGACCCTTTTATCATTGTTATGAATAAAGCATTTTGACCCGAAAATTCTAAAATGAGCTAGGGATGGTTTCTTACCTTTGAACATTTCATATGGTGTATTTTCACTAGCCGATCTTACCATTGCTCGGTTTACAATGTAGCATGCTGTGTTGACTGCCTCTGCCCAAAATCTCCTTGGAAGTTTAGCTTCAACCAGCATGGTTCTAGCCATCTCGACAAGAGTGCGGTTCCTTCTCTCCACAACTCCATTTTGTTCTGGAGTCCTTGGTGAGGAAAATCTGTGGGTTATGCCCTTGTTTCTGCAGAATAAGTCAAAGTCAGAATTTTCAAACTCCCCCCCATGGTCAGATATGATTGTACACACTTTGGACTTGCCATCCTGCTTCATTCTTTTGTAGAATTCCTGAAACTCAGAAAAAGCATCACTTTTATGAGATAGAAATATTACCCATGTGAATCTAGAGAAATCATCAACTAGTACATAACCGTATCTCTTACCACTAAGACTAGCAGTTCTTGTTGGGCCAAAAAGGTCCATGTGCACAAGTTCTAGTGGTCTAGAAGATTGACTTTCAGTTCTACCTTTGAATGATTTTCTTGTTTGCTTACCTTGGGTACATGATTCACATACTTTGACATTTTGAGCAAACGAAATTTCAGGCATACCAAGAACCATTTTATTCTTCACAAGTTTATGCAACACCCTATAGCTAACATGCCCTAGCCTTCGGTGCCACAGCCAGGTCAGGTCCTCTTTCTTGGCGGTTAGGCACAGGTTGGAGTGGGCTGGATCATCCAAGTCTATTATGTAGACATTGTTTACTCTCTGGCCCATAAACTTGACTGTATCTGAATTTGGTTCAATAATCTTGCAGATCTTGGAGTCAAATATTACTTTATGGCCTTTGTCGCAAAGCTGACTGATGCTCAGCAAGTTATATTCCAGTCCATCTACCAGCAGTACATTTTCAATACTGTTTGAGGAGTTCTTACCTATTTTACCTGTCCCGATGATCTTACCTTTGTTATTTCCTCCAAAGGTCACATAACCTCCATCTTTTGAGCTTAGTTGGGAGAACTTGGTCTTGTCTCCCGTCATGTGTCTTGAGCAACCACTATCTAAGTACCACTTATTGTGCATGGCTGCCAGACATTCCTGCATCATGAATTACACAGAAATTTTTGGACCCCAATGGTACCCGGGTCCAAGATAACTTGTAAAATTGTGAAATTGCTGTAACAATCCTTTGGGAACCCAGATTTTCTTAGAGCAGTTTAATTTTTCGTCTCTGAACTTGTTCAGATTGGGTGGCTTTTGTTCTAATGTTTCTTTAATCTGAATCCACCTTTTTGATTTCCAATTTTCATTTTGTTTCACCTGAGAAAATCTGTGGTTTCTGTTTGCGTGTCTGGTCATGGTCGACATCTGGTGTGTCTGTGGTCGACCATTGCTTTTCCAGAAGCCAGCGCTTGTTCTGGCAGTTCCTCTGGTCGACATCTGGTATGTCTGTGGTCGACCACTGCTTCTCCAGACGCCAGCGCCTGTTCTGGCAGATCCTCTGGTCGACATAGGAGGGGTCGGTTGTCGACCAGCCTGTCTCCAGACACCTTGTTTTCCAGATTTATGTCCTTTAACTTGATTTAGTACTTGGTTTGTTTGGTTATTTCTGTGAATTTGAGTTTCTTGTCTATTATTTTTAAGCTTATGTTGATTGACTGTTTTCTCTTTAATGTTTCTCTCTTCCTTGGTGACATTATTCCTTTTGGAGGAGCATTCAGCTACATCCTCTTGTTTGTCTTGATATAGATTGATTAGGGGCCCTTTTCCTTTTGAGTCAGCAATCCCAGTTACGGTTTTTATTTGGAATTCCTTTTTAGCCGTAGGATTGTATCCTAACCCTTCTTTTTGAAAGTTTACTTTTATTCCCAAGACAGCATTTAAGTTTTCTTGACCTTTAGTCATTTTTTCCAAGGTTTCCTGTTTGTTTTTCAGTTCACTCTGGATTCTTTCTATTTCTTCCAGAAGTTGACAGTTTTCCTCCTTGAGTGAGTTGTTTCTTTCTTGAGTTACCTTAGTTTGCTGTTCACTTTCTTGAGTCTTTAATTTTACCTCATCAATTGTGGTTTTCAGTGACTCATTTTCTTCTAACAGCCATTTGACATTTTCTTCATCTGTCTCGTATTGTTTCAGCTTATTTTTCAAGGTGGTGATTTCTAATTCTAGTTCAGTTCTGTTGGCAAATGGGTTGCTGTCATTATTGACCTGATTAAGCTTTTTCTTCAAACTCTTATTTTCCTTTCTAATTCTTTCATATGCATCAAGTAAGTCTGAGTAGACTTCTTCCCAATCTGAGCTAGAAAAATCTTGAAACGGAGGGATTACCTCAAGATCATCGCTATCTCCTTTGGCCATCAAACAGATGTTTCCTTCTTCTTCCTCGGAAGTTGTTTCCTCCTTACTGCTTTCCTCCTCCTCGCTCCATGTGCTTATCATTGCTTTTAGTTGCTTGCCTTTCCACTTGAAGCTTGATTTCTTAGGAGTCTCTGGACATTCAGCCTTTATGTGTCCTAGTTTCCTGCAGTTGTAGCAGACAAGTTTGTTAGATGAAGTTTTATTTTTATCAAACTTAAACTGAGATGACTTTCTTACCATGCCCTTAGGATTCCTGAATCCCTTACCTTCCTTCCGCAGAAACCTTTTGAATTTTCTTGTTAACATGGCTAGCTCACCAGTTTCCTCACCTGTGCTAGATGAGTTATCAGTGTCAGATAGTTCAGAGGTGCCTATTTTAGTTTTTAGGGCGAGCTGGTTCTTTTTCTTGCCCTCATCTTCTTTTCTTTTCAAATTGACCTCATAGGCCATTAGGGATCCCACTAGTTCATCCACAGTCATAGTGGTGAGGTTCTTTGAGTCCTCAATTACTGTGGCCTTGGTATGCCACATAGGAGTGAGGGATCTTAGGATCTTCCTCACTAATTCCTGTTCCTTGTAGGTTTTCCCTAGACTCTTTAAACTATTCGTTAATTGCACTAGTCTAGCATACATTTCAGAAATATTTTCGTCAGTTTTCATTCTAAACATTTCATATTCTGAAACTAGCATATTTGCTTTTGACTCCCTTACCTCTGAAGTACCTTCATAGATTACTACTAGTCGATCCCACATTTCCTTGGCCGTTGCACATTGTGAAACTCGTGAGAACTCCGTGGGGTGTAGTGCGCATTGCATTACGTTCATGGCTCCCCAGTTGATGGTTGATTTTCTGACCTGTTCTCTGGTCCAGGTATCCTCATCTTCGGGCAGCTCGTAGGGTCCTCGGCTTACTACTCTCCACATCTCATGATCTTGTGCTCTCAAGAACACCTGCATACGATTTTTCCAGTATGAGAAATCATTTCCATCGAAATATGGTGGTCTAGTTACTGAGTGTCCCTCAGCCATTAGACTTCTAGAGTTCAGTCCGGCAGGCCTCTCCTGGTTGTTAGACCACATTTTTGGAGAGTCTGGCTCTGATACCACGTGTTGAGTACGGACTGAATAGATCTAGAGGGGGGGTGAATAGATCTTTCCCCCTTTTTCGATTTAATATCTATTGACTAAATGAGTTGCAGGTGATTGACGAATTACAGAACTAATGTTGATATCAATGAAGAAAACAAACACATAGAGAAGCACGCACACTTATGAGAAGCAAACCACAAGATAGGATTTTTAAGGTGGTTCAGTCTCTTCCCGAGACTTACATCCACCCCTTGCTTAACTCAAGCAAGGCTTCACTTATGAGAACCTCTGATCTCAATCCAAAACACAAGACACCGCTGTCACACAGCTTGTTCCTGCTGACACACAGCTTGTACCAGCTGACACACAGCTTGAATCCGCTGCCTCACAGCTTGACACTTGGTGTAAGGATGAATAGAAATGATGAGAAGGTGGGATGATGCAACAGGACTGAATATAGACTTTTGTAACAAAGTAAAGAATTCAGCCTGGGACTTAATCACATAAATAACAAGAGTAAACTCCCTGTAGAACTTCCAATCGGATGCCTTCAGCTGCTTTGCTGCTGGAGGTCGCACAGCTTCAAGCCCAGTCTTCCTTCTGCAGCAATGAGAATGCTTTAGTCTTCTGCAGATTTCCGGTTGATGGAGAGCCACTTCGTCCTGTGATGTAGGTGTGTTTCTTAGCTTCTGTTCTATGCTCTCTCTGTGTGCTTGCCTCCGCGATCAGTTGCCTTCTACTTTTTATGCAGATCCTTTTTCAAGCCTGAAGCTCTTCCCGCTCAAATTCCAGATCGGGCGTCAATCTGCTAGAAAGCAGGGAGAAGGTTAAATCCGATCACTACAATAAGTTTGACCGCTTCTAAGCAAGATTCTCTCCTTGATTCCCGTGCGGAATCTCATCATTTGAACTACCCAACAACCTGCAACAACAATCTGCAGGTTTTAAGGAACCAAAACAGAATTCGGTTAGAGTTCGGTTCTGGACGCTATAACACCCGTGGTCGACCATGACACTGTCCCTGGTCGACAACGAGCAGTGTCCTGATGGCGGTTTCATTCTGGCTGACACTCGCGTCCCGTGGTCGACCACAGCCTTGTCGCTGGTCGACAAGGGGCAAATTCCAGATGGCCGTCAGTTCTGTCTGATGCTCTGTCTGTTCTGTGGTCGACCAGAAGTGGGGCTTTGGTCGACAGCCAAGGCACATGCAGAAGACGGATGACTTGAAGTGTTTCTGGCTGGGTTCGTTGGTCGACCATAACCACTTCCCTGGTCGACAAGCGGCCTTTGACACTTCTTCTAATTTGTTGATTCCACTTGGATTTCAGTGGACCTGAAATTACTTAACATATCAGATTTATATTGAGTTAATCAAATACATTGTTTGTCATCATCAAATAGTCATGAGTCCATTACTTTGAAGGAACAATCAAACCACTTGTATTTGTTATGAAACAAGATAGAACTTGATTAATCAAACATATCCTATTGTCATCATCAAAACCAAGGGATGCACAACAGTGTCGACCTCGAGAGGGCACACCAGCGAGGCACCTCCACCCCGGCCGGCCGGCGAAACAAGGAGCAAAAGCATGGGCCAGGCTCCGAAATCCCCTCGATACGACCCCGTCATGTACGCCTTGTACCATAGGCAGCAACGGGAGATCGATACGCTAAAAGTACGACTGGCTGAGTTGACCTCGCTAGTCGCCGGCCTGATCCAGGGTTCTCTCCCCCCGCGGGGTGGCTGCATGCCTCGGCCCCGAGATGCCAGTCCTGACACCCCCGTCTGGTCAAGAAGGGAATTGAGAGACACGGCAAGCCTGTTGATCGGGCGGCCAACCAGGCAAGGCCTAACACTCCAAGAGAAGCTGCAGAAGCCCTACTCCTTCCCGAGAGAGAAGACCCGGGGCATCTTCGACTGGGCCTGCCATTACGGCAAGGTCTCCCTCCCACGGTCCAAGAGGCCGCTGGACACCCGAAGAAGCGGGGACCCACTATTTTGCCCTTACCACCAGATGCTGGGTCACGCCATTGAAGACTGCTATGTCTTCAAAGACATTGCTCAAGACCTCATTGACAGGGACGAGCTCAGGATGGGGGATTATGTGGTAGCCCCGCCACGCCCCCACGTGGCGGATAGCCCCAGAGCAGGAGCCTACACCGTGTCCATCCACTACCAGGCCCCTGAAGATGCGGCTCCCCCGACCCCCGTCCAAGCTGTCTACGATGAGTACATAGAAGACCCCGGGGTGGCCCTGTGCCTTTCTGCACCAGCGGACCTCACAGACCCGGCAGCTACGGTCCAAGAGGACTGCATGGCAAATCCAGCCCCCACACCCAGCCAGCAGGAGCAAGAAGACGAGGATGCCATCCTCGAGCCCGAAGACAATGAAGACCAAGACTTCGTCGATTTGTCGCCAGCCCCGCCGGAAATTGAAAATGGCGGCCAGGCCACAGTCGACGAATTGATTGAGATCAACCTCGGCACAGAAGGCGACCCCAGGCCGACCTTTCTAAGTGCTCTCATCCCCCCTCGTGAGAGAGAACAATATATAAAGATGCTACAAGAGTTCCGAGATTGTTTTGCCTGGAATTACAAAGGAATGCCCGGACTCAGCCCCGAGGTGACTCAGCACATCTTGTCCATCGATCCCAAGGTGGAGCCGGTGAAGCAGTCTCCCCGGCGCATGAGGCCAGAGTTAACCAGCCAGATCTGCAAGGAGGTCGACAAGCTCATAGATGTCGGCTTCGTGGCGGAAAACCAATACACCACATGGTTGGCCAACATTGTACCAGTGAAAAAGAAGAACGGACAGATCAGGATTTGCGTGGATTTCCGTGACCTGAATAAAGTCTGCCCGAAAGATGACTTCCCGGTGCCTATCACCGAAGTGATGATTGATGCAACTACTGGCCACAAGGTCTTGTCCTTTATGGATGGGTCATCTGGCTATAACCAAATCTGGATAGCCGACCACGACCGGATTCACACCGCCTTTAGGTTGCCCAAGGGGATATTTCACTACAAGAGGATGCCCTTCGACCTCAAGAATGCCGGTGCTACATATCAGCGGGCAATGACTAAGATCTTCGACGAGCTGCTGTACAGTAAGGTCGAATGCTACATTGATGATCTGGTCGTCAAGACTAAGAAGAGAGATGAACATCTGAATGACCTCAGGGTTGTCTTCCAAAGGCTCCGGTTATACGGGCTAAGAATGAACCCCATGAAGTGCGCCTTCGGCGTGTCCAGTGGAAAGTTCCTCGGCTTCATTGTCCGGCACAGAGGGATCGAGATCGACCCCTTCAAGATAAAGGCCATCCAGGAGTTGCCCCCTCCGAAGAGTCTGGGAGAGCTGAGGTCCTACAGGGCGGTTAGCTTACATCCGCAGGTTCATCTCCAACCTATCGGGGCGTTGCCAACCCTTCCACAGACTGATGATGAAAGATGCACCCTTCAGCTGGGGCCGCGAATGCCAGCAAGCGTTCGACCAGCTAAAGGAATACCTGAAGACCCCGCCTGTCCTGGGGGCACCTGTCAAAGGCAGACCGCTCATTCTTTACATAGCGGCCACCGAATACTCATTGGGGGCAATGCTCGCCCAGAACAATGATGAGGGAAAAGAGCAGGCCCTCTACTACCTCAGCCGGAGACTGGTGGGTGCGGAGGCCAAATACACTCCGATAGAGAAAGTCTGCCTCGCTTTGGTCTTCGCAGTCAAGAAGATGAGGCACTACATGCTGTCCCATGAAGTGAGTCTAATATCCAGAGCTGACCATATCAAGCACATCCTCCTCCAGCCTGTCCCAAAGGGGTGCCTTGGCAAGTGGGCCGTGCTACTCATGGAATTTGACATCACCTACGTGCCGCAGAAGGCCGTTAAGGGGCAAGCCGTCGCGGATTTCTTCGCAGCACACCCTGTGCCCGAAGACTCCCCGTTGGCCACAGAGCTGCCCGAGGATGAAACACTGGAGGTAGACCAAATACAACAAGCCATCTGGCAGCTTTATTTTGATGGAGCCTCGAGGACAGAAGCGACCCCGTCCGGGCGCGCCAAGGTACGAGCCGGAGCAGGCATCGTCCTCAAGTCGCCAGACGGAGAAGTGATGCACACTTCCTGCTGCATTAGCAAACCCTGCACCAACAATGAAGCAGAATATGAAGCTCTAATCATCGGCCTCCAGGTCGCCCTCCAAATGGAAATCAAAATGCTCCAAGTGTTCGGTGACTCGCTGTTGGTCGTCAAGCAAATCCAGGGGCAGTTTGATGTCCGAAAACTTGAGCTGCTCCCCTATCACACTAAAGCAAAAGGGCTCATGGAGCGGTTCTACCTCCTCGAGATAGGCCATGTCGCCAGAGGGGAGAACGCACAAGCCGACGCATTGGCAAAATTGGCAAGCTCACTGGCAGTGCCTCCAGATGGATCCCTCCATATCCGAGTAATAAACCAGCGCCAGATGCCCAGCATGATAAAAGAGGAGCCAGAAGAAGAAGAACTAGAGGTCATTGCAGCAGAAGCCATCGGCCTACCTGACTGGAGAGCCTCCCTGGTGCAGTGGTTCAAACACCAGCAATTACCTGACCGAAGGGAAAAAGGATCAAGCTAGTCAGAACTAAAGACTCCTATGAGCTCCGAAACGGAATATTGTTCCGAATTGTGGCGGATGCCAAACAGAAGCTACTCCTCCGATGCTTGTCCATTGAAGAAGCTTGGAGGGTTATGAAGGAGGTCCATGCCGGCACAGCTGGCGCGCACCAGGCGGGGCCGAAGATGAAAATTGAAATCAAGAAACTTGGCTACTATTGGCCTGCAATGTTCAACGACTGTTGCGAGTACGCTAAGTCGTGCCAGCGGTGCCAAGAGCATGCCACCATACCCAGGAGGCCTCCCGTGCAATTGCACCCAACTGCGCCCAGTTGGCCGTTCGCCCAATGGGGAACAGACGTTGTGGGCCCCTTACCCGCATCTTCCACAGGCTGCAAATACATTCTGGCGGCGACCGACTACTTCTCCCGCTGGGCAGAGGCTGTTGCCTTACGGGAGGTCACCGGAGAAGTCGTGGTCAGGTTTGTCCGCCGCAACATTATATTCCGGTTTGGCATGCCCGATCGGATTGTGTCAGACAACGGCAACCACTTCCGCAACCAGAAGGTTTACGGGCTAGCAGAAAAATACAAAATTGATTGGAGGACCTCAACTCCTTACAATCCTCAAGCTAATGGGCTGGCCGAAGCTTTCAATAAGACACTTTGCACTCTCCTGGCCAAAACTGTTAGCTCCAACAAAAGGGACTAGGAAGAAAGAATGTACGAAGCGCTTTGGGCGTACCGAACTGTATACAAAACCCCAACGGCTGCTCGCCCTTCTCTCTCGTGTACGGCTCGGAAGCAATCGTCCCCGTCGAACTGGAGATACCGTCCCTCAGGGTCGCCATTCAGCATAGGCTTGTCCCCGAAGGGCAGACCAACGCCGAGCGAAGGCTCGAAGAACTCTCCAGTCTGGAAGGAAAGCGGCTTCAAGCCCAACAGAATATTCAGGTCTACCAGGCCCGAATTGCGCGCGCCTTTGACAAGCTAGTCAAGGAGCGCGAATTCAAGAAAGGTGACCTTGTCATGGTCAAGAGAAGAGATCTCATGGCTACCAACCCCAAGGGTAAGCTGAACGAGAACTGGCTCGGACCCTACGTAGTCCAAAAAGTCTACGAGGGTGGGGCCTATGTAATTGTCAACCATCGCGGGGAAGTTCAGCTCCCGCCTCTTAATGGAAGGCACTTGAGACTGTACCACGCTCCAGCGCCCCCATTCAGGTAATAATATTACTCTCCGCCCCATTTTGGGGTGGATTTGCGTCATTAAATGTCCAAATGATGTGACCACCAGCCGTGTTCCAAAAAAAGGGGAAGAAGAATAATAGGAAGAGAAGAGAGAAAAGAAAAAACGGGGGACAAAAAAAAGAAGAAGCAAAAAAAAAGAATAGAAAGAGAAAGAGGGAAGAAGCAAAAAAAAAAGAAAAAGAATAGAAAGAGAAGAAAGGAAAAGAAAAAAAAGAAAAAAAGGAAAAAAAAAGGAAGGAAAGCAAAAAAAAAAGAAAGAGAAAAAATAGAGAACCAGAAAAGGGGATCGCCCCTCGTTTCCAGTCACCGCCCCGCATCAGCGGAGGTACCAAAAATTGACTAAAAAAAAAACTCTTCTCTCCGTCCTTCCCGGGCGGTGAGTACCCCTTTGGCTCGGACCTCCCGTCCGGGTCATTGACTAAACAAACTCTTCTCTCCGTCCTTCCCGGGCGGTGAGTACCCCATTGGCTCGGACCTCCCGTCCGGGTCATTGACTAAACAAACTCTTCACTCCGTCCTTCCCGGGCGGTGAGTACCCCTTTGGCTCGGACCTCCCGTCCGGGTCATTGACTAAACAAACTCTTCTCTCCGTCCTTCCCGGGCGGTCAGTACCCCTTTGGCTCGGACCTCCCGTCCGGGTCATTGACTAAACAAACTCTTCTCTCCGTCCTTCCCGGGCGGTCAGTACCCCTTTGGCTCGGATCTCCCATCCGGGTCATTGACTAAACAAACTCTTCTCTCCGTCCTTCCCGGGCGGTGAGTACCCCTTTGGCTCGAACCCCCCGTCCGGGTCATTGACTAAACAAACTCTTCTCTCCGTCCCCTCTGGATGACGAGAAGTCTGGCCTCTGACCGAGGCCCCCGCTTGAGGCCAGCACGCGCTTCTAATATTGCGGCAAAACCAGGGAGTTGCCCGTTCGGTATGGTGGAGTGGTCCCCTCGTCCTCCCCCTGGGAAGGTGAGCACTCTCCTGTACCATGATATGGGTCCCTGCCTGGTCCTTCCGAAGTGAATCCTCACAAAGACTCATACCCTGCCAATGGGTCTCAACACAAAAAGGGCGGAAAGATACAAGAGCAAGGGAAGAGGAAACAATAGGCACAGAAGAGAAAGAAGGGTAAGAAAGCCCCCTCTGGGACGAATGCATACACAAAGAACACGTGGAATCATAAATGCTCTGCTCTATTCAGAAAAGGGCCGGACTACATATGCTGCGGGGCATACCCCTGTGTTACATTCGAAAGAAAAGAAAAAAGGAATTAAGGGATGCAATGCTTAGTCGATGTCCCTGAAGATGTCCTCGAGAGGGAGGATCCCGACACAAGGGAAGTTCGTCATATCGCGCAGTCGGCCCCTCAATTCCTCAAGACGGGCGAGCTCCGCTTCGACGGACACCATTTCAACGTCGGCGACGGCAAGAGCTTCCCTCTCCTCCGCCACCCTCCTTTCCGCCTCGGCAAGGCCAAGTTTAGCCGCAGCGAGGTAGCCCTCCAGCTTCTCGATCCAGTTCTTGAAGGAACGAACGCTGCCTTCGCCTTCCTCTAAGGCCTTTCCGTGGCGTTCTCTACTATGGCGTCGGGCCTCTAAGGTCTGCAGGTACTCGTTTGCCTGAGCATCAAGGGCGGCACGTTCGTCAGGAGCCTGGGTCTCCAGGAATTCGTGGCGCTTGACATACTTCAGTAACATCAGAATCCGCCGCGACCATTCCCCCAACGGGCAGCTGAGCACTTGCAACGCCCCAGTCAACTGCGTCACTATGGTGTGCACCTCCCGATACGACAGAGAAGGGTCGGCGAGGAGCATGGTCCGTAGAGTGATCAGCATTTGACGGACTGGCGCTTCTGATGACATATGGCTGACTGAGGGCACGACCGGAGGAGTGAATTCCACGGTGCTGTCCACTTCTGCCCACAGGTCAGCGTCCACTGCCGCTGAAGAGGAAGGAAGGGCAAGGGTCAAACCGCCTGGTCGGTGTAGCTCGACCAGAGACCCTTGGCCAGCCACTGCCGGGGAGTGGACAAGACCATTGCCGAAGCCTCCGGCACTCCCGTTATTTGGAGCTCCCCTGCCTCCTCTGCCTCCGCTGACTCGCTTCTGCCACTCTCAAGGGCAGGGGTATGGTGTCGCTGCTTCGGCTAGAGGAGGAGCTTCAAGTAAGGCTGGGCCCGAAGTAGTCACCCATGACTTCTCTCTCGCATCTGGGGCCCCTCCAGATGTGCACGAAGCCCCGCGAATATCTGTCTCAAGAGAGGATCCTCCATCTGGGCCGGCAGCCTCGGAAGGGGTGGAACTGGAACCAGCAAGTGAGGGACGCTTCCCGCCTGCACGAGCACGGCAAGAGTCTCCACCTCCGGAACAGGTGCCGGAATCGGTCCCCCCACTGGTGGCTGACCGGTAATCGGCCTCCGCTTGGCGATTGCCTTGCGAGGGCGGCCAAACATCTTCCCGGTCGTCGACACCACCTGCCCACATGAAATACGGTTAGCTGCCCGTCGCCGGGAATAAATTACGCAAGGACGAGAAGTGGGAAGAGCCATAAAACCCTACTTACCTCGGCAACCGTGAGGATGCGGTCAGCGGGCGCGATCTCTCCTTCCTCCAGAGGCTCGGCCGCCACCTCGGAAACACTTGAAGCCCCTGCGGCCGACTCTCGGTTAAGAGCCTCGAATAGAAGGGCTAGTTTGCCCGAGCCCACATCGACCCCTGCCTGACGGTCGATCGGCGCAACTGGGGTACCCTTTTCCATAACCTCCGGCAAGTCAAGCCCCTGAAGCCCGGAATTGACAAGAAAAGGTCATTAGGTAACCAGGAAGGAGAGGAAGGAGCCGGCCCAAGCAAGCTCACACTTACAGCGTCTTCCCCACAAAGCTCGGGGAGCCAGCAAGTAAGGGGGCCCCAAAGACCGGCTCGGGCGGCTCCGATGCCCCGGGCACGCCTCGTCTGGAGCCGCTTCATCGAGGAGTAATCGTAGTCTACCTCTTCGCCCGACGATGACTCGACCGCCGCAGGCTCTCCCCTTGCCGCAAAGGGGCCTCCGCCTCGAGGTCAATGGCTGGCGCACCCTCCCTCGGGCTAGATGAGGCTGGTACGCCGGACTTCGGCCTCCTCCTCACATATAGAAGCGTCGTCGGGAGTTGCACGCGGGGCCCGAATAGTCCAGCGACTGCCTCTGCTGTGCCTGTCACGAAGAAGAAAAGGGTGGATTACATCAAATCCAGTCGGCTCTCCAAGAACAAATAAGTCGTTCAGGCCGACTAAAGACAAATACCCTCTTCGGCCCCTACAGCCCGGGATGACCCGTGGGCTTCCTCGATGGGCAGAGCCTTCTCGGGAGTTGCAGCCCTGCCCTCGCCCGGGACTGACACGGGCGCCGGTTCCTTTGCGCCGCCCGCAGAGAAGAAACGCATCGTCGCCATACGCGAGTGCGAGGCCAACCCAGGAGGCAAATCGATCACGGACGACGCAGGCGGCCGATGAACCTCACCAGCCTCGTAACTCGGCCCAGTCTGGGTAGCTCAAATTCCTCAAAAGATAGGATAGGGGCCACCGGAGGGGCTACCGTCGGAGCCGGGAATTCCTCAGCCCGCCTCCGCTTTGCCGCTTGTGGCCCGGCCACCATGGCAGCAGCCAACGCCTCCTTAACAGACGACTTTGCTATGGCCGCGGCTTCACCCAAGTCAGGCGCGGGCACAGGAACAGGCTCCCCCGCGTGAGGAACAGGTGTGGGCACGGGCTTTTCCACAGGGGCTGAGACAAAAGAAATATTCAAGTGTCAGGGATCTGCTCCAGGATGAAAATAAAAAAAAGGGAGACTTAAAGACACGGCGATAGTCGAAGGTACTGACCGGCAGGTTGGCTGGGCTCGGGTCGGGCAGCCTCGAATTCCTCAAAAGAGGGGACCCGTGGCACCGAAGGAACGACGGTCGGGGCCTTGGCCGCCTCTGTTTTTCTCCGCTTCGTGTCCCGCTGCTTGGCCACCTTAGCGGCGTCCACTGCTTTCTTCACGGGAGATTTTGCCCGGGGCCTCTTCGCTGCCTTGGGCAGAGGAGCCGCAGTCGGGGCTAGTGGCGCGGCTTCAAAATATGCAGGCTTATGCACAAGCCGAAGGAGATTCCGGTACGTGGCCATTTGCGCGCTATCGGGGTGGTCTGTCAGAAAGGAAAAGAGAAAGAACAGACACGCACTCATGATTAGCATCCAACTATCTGCAAAGGCCGCAATGATAAGAGACGAAGACAAAGAAGAAAAAGAGATCAAGTACCGTGAGGGCCAGTATACAGTCGCAGGGTAGTCGGCCAGTAGCTCAGGGATGGCTCTTTATCCCGACTCGCCGCCTCTCGAACGAGCCAGCACACATCCTCGATCTTCTGGCACCGGTCCGTAAGACTGGCCAGATCCGCGTGCTTCTTCATGGAAAGGTGGCAGAAGAGGCTGAAGTGGTCTATGCCCCACCCGTCAGCGTAATAGTACGGGATGTGCAGGCGCTTGCCCAGGACGGAGGCCCTCTGATCTTCGATCTTCAGTCCGTTCACCCGGAGAAGGACATATAGCCATGTGGTGTCCTTATAGTTCTCGGGCTTCCTCTCCTCCCGCCTCATGAATGTGCGGTATGGGCAGAGCGTATCTCTCTCTCGACGCCAGCTCTTGGCGGGAGTCCCCTCTTCCTCTATGGGGAATGGATAATTGATGAGGTCCAGGCGGTCGCTCCCTACCCGGCACAGATCCCTCAGCGTCTTCTGATAGCTGTCCTTCGCCACTGGAGGCAGCTCCACTTTCGGCATCGGCCTCCTATCCCGGGCTTCCCGACGAGCTATCATATATGCCGCCACCTCCTTCTCCTGCCTGTTCTTGAGCCGAAGAAGATGATCTGGCTCAATGTCAAGTACTGGCACCGGTTGCCGGCTAAGGAACCTCCTTTCGGCGCCATCCCAACAATCGATTTTGTGCAACCGATAGAAGGCCGTCCGGGCATTCCACCACTTGATATAGTCTTCGGTCACCCGGGGCACGCGACCCGGGGCTGGCACCCTGAAGGAGGTAGAGTCCGCCCGGTGGAAGAAGTCCCACCAACTTTTAGCGTGCTCGGCAACTGAACCTCCCCGGATATTCCGTGAGGGCAAGCCAAATTGTGAATGATAGGCAGGGATATGCTGGTCATATCCGAAGTTCCGGCCAAATCGAAAGGGGTAATACGGCTCCAGCAGTACATTATCCCCCTTTCTGAACACCAATACGCTAGGACGAATGGATACCGCCCAGTCCCTCAGCTCCGGTTCCAGCAGCGGGCGGACCACGTTCTCCTGGCTGATAGGGTGAACGTACCTCTCCACCTGGTCATCCTTGCACTCCCTCTTATTATTCACAAGGGGGCTTGAATGTGCGGCAGCGTCCAGAAATGAATGGTACCGACTGCATCCCGGGGAACCGTGGTCAACCGGCCCCGAATATCATACATCCGCATGGAAGTAGAAGCCGGCTCTGCACTCGCGAACTCCAGCATCCTCGGTACCAGCCCCCAATCCTGAAGGAGTCGCGGGGCAAACTCCGGAAACAGTGAACAAACCCACGCGTTGAAGAAATGCAGTGGGCACACGTATCGGGCCTGCCTCGGGAACTGGTGCGTGCTGATGTCTCCCAGGGCCTTATAAATTAAACAGAGCGCCGCCGGGCACAGAGAAAGTTTGACACCCCACGCCATCTGGCACGCCGGGTAGATGGCATCTGGCCAGATCACTGTCTCGTCCCCGTACGGCATGGCAAATGAGCACAGCCAGTACGTCAGATAGGCGGCACAGTGAGTCTGTGGGTCGACCCCCATCGGATTGGCCCCGCTCCGACGTCCCCTGGAGGGGATCCTCACATCATGCTTGGGCTTCGCACGCTTCTTGCGAGCAACGGCGGTGCCAACGTAAGGAAAATCTTCATACTGCTTCAGCCCATCGTAGAAATATTCCAGCCATACTGCCATACGCACCCGTTTTCTGTCCCCACGGGCGGGCTGCTTCCCCTTGTGCGACAACTGGTACAGCTCCCGATACGCCTTCATCAGGTACCGGTATGAGTACCCAAGAGAATAATAGCCATCCCCGTTAGTCTCATCCTTGATTAGATCGGGGAGGCACACTTCTTCATAAGGCTCCCCGTCAATGGGCAAGCCACTCAGCTGACTGAGACTCCATAAGTCAAGAGAAGTCTCGCCCTCTGCCGTGTAGAAGGTATTGGTCTCCGCGCTGAATACCTCTATCATGCCGCAACAGAGACCCTTGGAGATGGGAGTAACCATACCGGGAGGCGTACACGCTGTGGTAGATGCCAACCCGGACCAGCAATGGGGCGTAGTTGAACAGTACATATTCAGTGAACTCCACCGCCCCTTCTCGGAAGCTGTGGGCGTCTTGAAGCTTCAGCTCCCGAACCAGCCCAGTGATAGTTCATACTTGAACCTGATGGCCAAGCAGTCCAATATGAACGGCTCCTCCTATAACCCCATTTTAGGGGAGCCAAGAATAAGCCAAATCGGGGTGACTCGCCATGCACCTTCCCGCAGACATGTCCCACCTTGCTGGCGTGAATTGAGGGGCTCGCACCAATTTATCTTCAGCCGGCAGCACCCCTTCGATCCCCAGGACCGGCTTCCACTCCCGGGCCTCTCCCACCAGGTACATTGGAATGCTCCTGGGGACGCTGTATAGCAGACTGTCTCGGGCATGCAGGATCGCCCGCTCGGCCGCCCCTCTCGACAGCGCAAATGCTTCAGAAATCGAACGAGGTGCCTATCCTTCGGGAAATCCTTCCTGTATTCTTCGGTGGCCCGATCGAAGGTGAAGCCGCTTTCAACCCTGACAAGTCTGCGGACATCCATGCTTTCACGGTCGGACCCCGATGACTCAGCCAAGGCGGCTATTTCCGCGTGCTCTCGGTCTAGGTCCTCTACATTAAGCCACGTAACCGCCGGCACTGGACCCCGCGGAATGAGGTCGGCACCGACAGCAGCAGCAGGGGCAGAAGAACCACTTGGGGCAGCCATTTATCTGCAAAGATACATAAATGGAAGATCAGAATAAGCCACATGCACAAGGAAATGAAAGACTGTAAAGGGGCTTTGCTACAAGTCAAATGAACAAAATATTGCCAATTTCTGACGAAATTTCGGCAGAGTTTCCCCAAGGCCAGAGGCGTAAGGGAAAACACGGGTGCACGTCCACAAGGAGTGACGGCCCCAACAAAGCGTGGTGGGCCCCGAGAGGCAACACCAGAAGTCCGCCGGTCGAAGGAGTCTTCTTCCTTAGCTAAAACTTCCCCTTGGTCCTTTTGCCGGTACAACTCCCCCTACATGCCCTCACCGGCACACCCCAGTGCCCCCTTCGCCGGCACAGCCCTCCGAGGCTTCCCCGGCACGCCCTTGGTGCTTCCCCGGCACATGCGTGCTTGACTTCCCCGGCACGCCCGTTGGCCGGTTCACCGGCACACTCCGAAGACTGCTCACCGGCACGCCCCGAGCGCTCCCCGGCACACTCGTGCCCCGTGCTCCTTGGCACGCCCCGAGTGCCTTCCCCGGCACGCACCCCAGCAGGCGCTCCCCGGCACACTCGTGCCCCGTGCTCCCCGGCACACCTACGGCTGTCTTCCCCGACACGCCCTAAGAGCCTTCCCCGGCACCGTCCCAAACCCGGCGCGCCCAAGCCCGCTCGCAGCGGCATCTCCGACCACCCCCGGCTCCGGAGACGAAGGAGGAAAGGGGGGGAGGGGAAGAGGATGAGAGAGAGAGGAAAGGAACGGGGAGGTGGAGACGGAGAAGAGGGCGAACGCCCCAGCCGCCGTCCGCGGTGGAGAAGAGAAGGGGGAGGAAGAGGAAGAGAAAAGGGGGGGGGAGCCTCCCACGGTGGCGCCCTCACCCGGTAGAGAAGACGGCACCGACGACAACGACGGTGGCGGAGCGGGCGTCCGGCGCCGGAGAAGAAAAGAAGAAGAGGAATGGGGGGTGGTTCTGTCTGCCGAAGAGAGAGAAGAGGGAAAGAGGGGGTTCGAACGGGGGGGTTCAAATGAACCGCCCCCACCCCTTTTATACGGCAAAAAAAAAGAAGGAAGGAAAATGAGAGAAATAAAAAAGGGGGGGGGGAACAAAAGAGGGGAAAGTGGATAAAAAGGAGGAAAAGGGAAAAGGAAAAAAAAGGGGAAAGGAGAAGAACGAATAAAAAACAAACAAAAGGGGGGGAGAAAATAAAAAAGAGAGAGAAGAAAAGGAGGGGAAAAAGAGAAGGAGATAAAAAGAAAAAAAGAAGAAGAAAGAAAAGGGAGGGATAAAAGAGGAAAAAAGGGAATAAAAGGAGAAAATAAAAAAAGAGAGAAATAAATATATATATATATATGATATTAATATATATATATATATATATATACATATATATATATATATATATATATATATACATATATATACATACACATGTATACGCATACATACCGGTATCTTCTTACGCATCTACTCGCACGTGTCAATGTGTGAGTCAATATCGTACGATAATAGGTGCCTCCGGGGAACGTTCCATCCCCACGGTCTTGGACAAGACACGCATTCACACAAGCAAAACAACTCTACCCCTGCAGCGACTCCACTAAACTCCCAACAGACAAGGCCCTCCTCGGCACCTTAGCCACCTCCCATCATACGAAATCGCCGTTGCGGGCCTTACACCCGGATCGGCAGAATCTCTATCCTTGCGTTGGCATTAGTCCCTTGCCGATGAATGAGTCCCTTCCCGGCACAAGGCCTCGTGCCCTAGCCACCCGCATCACACAATATTGCCGTCACGGGCCCTACACTCGGAGCGGCAGAACCTCTATCCTTGCGTTGGCATTAGTCCCTTGCCAACGAATAAGTCCCTTTCCGGCGCAAGGCCCCGTGCCCTAGCCGCCCACTCCGCACAATATGGCCGTTACGGACCTTACGTCCGAATCGACACACATTCTCCCGTTGCGCTGGCATTCTATTCTTGCCAACGAGTGAACCTTATCTTCCGGCGCAAGGCTTCGTGCCCTAGCCTACACTCGCATACCACTCAAAAAAAAAGAAGAAAATGGGGTTAAAAATAGAGAGACCCCGCCGGACTTGCCCCTACACGGGGGCAAGGGTAAAAATGGCAACAACCCGGCTGTGGCAAAAACCTGAAAGGGCGCTACAGGTAAAATTGGGTACCCCGCCACGTGAAAACCCGAAAGGGCGCGTGGGCAAAAGCAAGAGGGGGCCGGTACCGGCGAAAACCCGAAAGGGCGCTTGTATCGGTAATGTGGTTCAAAAAAAAGGAGAAAAAAAAAGAAGAGACCAACAAATTGCTTTAGTTCCCGACACCGTGTCGGCACTGATGAAGAGACAAAAGATAACAAATTGCTTTAGTCCCCGGCACCCCGTCGGCACTGATGAAGAGACAACAAAGTGCTTCAGTTCCCAACACCCCGTCGGCACTGATGAAGAGACGAAGAGACCAATATACTGCTTCAGTTCCTGACGCCCCGTCGGCACTGATGAAGAGACAACATATGCTGCTTCAGTTCCCGACACCCTGTCGGCACTGATGAAGAGACAAAGAGGCCAGCAAACTACTTCAGTGCCCGACACCCCGTCGGCACTGATGAAGAGACAACAAATTGCTTCAGTCCCCGGCACCCCATCGGCACTGATGAAGAGACAAAAAGACAACAAATTGCTTCAGTTCCCGACACCCCGTCGGCACTGATGAAGAGACAAAAAGACAACAAATTGCTTCAGTTCCCGACACCCCGTCGGCACTGATGAAGAGACAAAGAGACAACAGAGTGCTTCAGTTCCCGACACCCCGTCGGCACTGATGAAGAGACAACAAAGTGCTTCAGTTCTCGACACCCCGTCGGCACTGATGAAGAGACAACAAAGTGCTTCAGTTCCGACACCCCGTCGGCACTGATGAAGAGACGAAGAGACCAATATACTGCTTCAGTTCCCGACGCTCCGTCGGCACTGATGAAGAGACCAATATATTGCTTCGGTTCCCGACGCCACGTCGTCACTAACAAAGAGACCAGCAAACAACAAACCAGGTTGGCTCTCGACACCCCGTCGGCACCGGCAAAGAGAAAAGAGACAAGTACACCCACGGGCACGGCCCGGCTCATCCTTCGCCCGCGCTACCCATGGGTGGGGGGCATTTGTGGACACCAAAAAATGCATACCTGGATATCCTGCTCGGCCTCGCGTCAGCAACGGCGCCGAGTGAAGAAACCCCGGAGAAATCAAGCACAAAAGGCCCCACAGCCCGTGGACCTCAAAGAGAATCAAATGGGCCACGACTCATGCCCACAATGGGCTCAGAACGGGCCCCGGGTACACACACCCCCTGGGGAGCCCTTCAGCGGCACGCCCAGCCCCAAGGGGGCCTCAACGACACACCCTGGCGGAGCCCCAGCGGCACGCCCTGGAGAGCCCTCCAGCGGCACGCCCCCTTCAGCGGTACGCCCCCTGGGGGGGTTTCAGCGGCACGCCCTGGAGAGCCCTCCAGCGGCACGCCCTTCAGGTCTTCAGCGGCACAGCCCCTTGGGGTCCAGCGGCACACCCCTGGGGGCCTTCAGCGGTACACCCCCTGGGGGTGGCTTCACCGACACACCCCTGGGAGCCTTCAGCGGTACACCCCCTGGGGGTGGCTTCACCGGCACACCCCCTTTGGGGCTTCAGCGGTACACCCCCTGGGGGTGGCTTCACCGGCACACCCCCTTTGGGGCTTCAGCGGTACACCCCCAGGGGTTCTTCAGCGGCACGCCCATCAGGGGCTCCAACGGCACGGCTGTTTTGTGTTCAGCGGCATGCCCTTTTGGCTCCCCCACGGCACGCTTGTTCAGCCCGCCAGCGGCACAGCGTGAAGCTTTTCAACGTCAAGGCGACGTGAAGCCCATGCCCTACGCATCCTTGGCGCGCAGTGGAGCCGTCTGAGGTGGCAGCTGATCGTTGGGCCACGTAGCCTACCCCACTGACACCCAGGACGGGGAGGTCAAACCCCATGACCACAAGCCACTTCCCGCCTTCGACGGTCGTCTTCCAAAGGCTCCGGCGGCCCGGGGTATAAAAGAGCCTCTGCTCTCGACAAAAGGAGGAAGAGAGAAGGAAGAAGAGGACACACGGAGACGCACAGAGAGGAAAAGAGAAGAAGAGAGAAGAGAGGAGGAAGCGTTCCGGCGTGAGCTCCCTCCGAGGACCACCGGGAAGAAACAAGTGTAAGGGAGAGAGAGCTTGATGTAATAGGGGAGAGAGTTGGGGGCAGTGGCCGACGCTCAAGTCCCCAACACTTCCTACCCTCTTGTATCCGGTTTCCCCCCCCCATCACGCTTTGTCATTCTTTGGTTTTCTTTCTCCCCTTGTCCACGGCCTCATCCTGGGCATTTTTATTTTGTAATGTGTATGTAGGGCCTCGCCCTTTTGATTCCCATGAATGAAAACCACCCTCTACGGGTTTCTCTTTGATTTCGTGGCTTATGCTAGTCTTTGAAATTTCCAACGGGTAATCCGTTCCTCCCTCCGTCTCCCCGCTTCTCCGGTGTTCTTGAGGCCTCCATGTCGACATGAGTACTCCCCCATGAGCCCTGGGTCTCACAAGCCCTTCAATCCCCTCCACGGCCATCCGCTGTGTCCACTGGCTTAAGGGAGAGGGAGACCCTTACCCTCTCTCCGAATACACCGTAATCAAGTGGCCTACCCCCGGCCTTGAATCTCCTCCCTCCTTCCGTGAATAGCCTATAAAACCTCACAGCCCATACACTTAGCCCTTTCAATCCTCCAACACACCTCTCCGAGCTTTGGCCGGCACCCTAGTTTTGGCCCCCCCAGCAGTATATCTCATTTGCCCTCAGCGGCACACCCCTATGGCCTTCAGCGGCACACCCTTCAGTCCCCCAGCAGCCCACTTCTTGGCCTCGCCCTGAGCCCCTTTCATTCACGTTTTCCGAGGTGCTATAAAGGTGTTGCTCCCCCGGGGGCCCACCTCCAGTTGTCGGGTTCCACCACTCCATGTGGGCGCATTCCCTTTATCTCCCTTACGTCCCGGGTCAAGGGGAGATGCTGCCGAATTTTTGTGAGAAAATAACAAAACATGAAAAGAGGCAAAGGGAAACAATAAACGAATGGAATAATCAATGAACCTTCAAACTAATCAAGCCATTGTCGGCACCATGACGAGAACCGAACTAATCGACTACCCGGTAGCCTGAATGTCCGACCCGCAGGAAAAGGCTGAACAGAACAAGGCAAGGGGAGAAGTTTATGTGAAACTACATAAGAATTAAGACAAGAAGAAAAGAAAAGCCTTAAAGCAATAACAAAAGAGTAGCCCTTCAACGGCACACTCCTTCCAGCCTCCAACGGCACACTCTTTCCAGCCTCCAACGGCACACTCCTCCTGGCCCTTTCAGCGGCACACTCCCTCCCTTCGCCGGTACACCCTCAGCCACCGTCTCAACGGGATCCAATGTATAGACTTCGTGCCCCAGTGTATAGACTTGGGCCAGCCAACGTGTAGACTTCGTGATGGCCAGTGTATAGACTTGGGCCAGCCAACGTATAGACTTCACGTTGCAATGTATAGACTTGTCCAACGTACAGACTTTGGGCTTGGCAACGTATAGACTTCAAGCTGCAGACCCAGGGGCAATGTACAGACTTCATGTCTTGGCCAATGTATAGACTTTGGGGCCAGCCAACGTATAGACTTCATGATGGCCAGTGTATAGACTTGGGCCAGCCAACGTATAGACTTCATGGTGGCCAGTGTATAGACTTGGGGCTGGCCAATGTATAGACTTGGCCAATGTATAGACTTGGGGTTGGCCAATGTATAGACCTGGCCAATGTATAGACTTTGGGCCAGTCAATGTACAGACTCTATGCTACAACGTACAGACTTTGGGCTTGGCACCGTATAGACTTTGAACAGCAACGTGCAGACTTGGAGCTGGCCAACGTACAGACTTTGGGCTGGCCAATGTATGGACTTTGAGCTCCAATGTATAGACTTTGAGCTGCAATGTACAGACTTTGAGCAGCCAATGTACAGACTTCGAGCTGCGGTCAATAGGCAATGTGCAGACTTTAGACTAAAGGACGCATAGACTTTGTGTGCTGGTTGAATAGGCAATGTATAGACTTGAGGCTGGGGAACGTATAGACTTTATATCACCCCCCCCTCCTTCACCGACACACTCTCCAGCTATGGCCCCAGCGGTACACCCTCGCCGTTGCAGCCTTCAGCGGCACACCCCAAGCAGCCTTCAGCGGCACACTCCAAATAGCCCCCAGCGGTACACCACTTCAAACCTTCAGTGGTACACCCCCTTTTTGAGCCTCCTAGCGGTACACCCCTATTACCTCCAGCGGTACTCCCTCATTGGCTTCAGTGGTACACCCTTGAAACCTTCAGCGGTACACCCCTCTAAGCTCCAGCGGTACGCCCCTCTTGTCTCCAGCGGTACACCCCCTATTTCTCCTTCGCCGGCACACCACATACACACACAGATATATCATGATAAGAGCCTTAACAGCAACAAATGAATTAATGAAAATTATGCTAGATAAAGGACTTTGAATGTGCAGCATTAATAATGATAAAAGAGGTGGGAGGGGTAATAAAAAATGGTAAAGAAAATAATGATAGTAATAACAACACTGATGAATAAAAGAAGAGAAATCGTCCTGGACAAAGGCACAAATAAATAATAAATATCAAATCAGAAATCAAAACATATAACTAAGGAAAACCCCGAATAAAAGACGCTAGGGCCCACACTGCAGCCCCCCATCTCTCCCCGCGACCCGGGGCAAAAGGAACAATAATGCCGCCCTCTCAGGCCGGGCTCGGACCTTGGGAGTCATCCCGACATGGTCCGGTCTCGACCTAGCCTTGGGCCGACATCTTGATCAGACCAGGTTTGCTCCTCGTCCCGGACGCCCTCCGAGTCATCACTAAAGTTGCCGGGTGTTCAACAAACACTTGAACGGATTCGCCCCAGTTTTCCGTCACGTTTCTATCACGGACCCGTGTCCGAATATGAAAAGGTCCACGATTGACCGACATGGCCAGTGGCTCACATCCTAATGCGTACTTTGGTGTGATTTTCTCCTGCCTCTTTCTCACGCGATTAGTATTATTCTTTTCGGCCGCAGGTCCCCTAATTTCGGCAATTAATCAAGGGTATTCCCTCATATGGGGGATGTAAATGACGTCGTGACCTTTATGGCGCGACGGGATTCGGTCCCGACACGAACTACATAATCGTCTGACGAAGTCAGATCGAGCGCACCATGAGCTCTTCGGAGCCCGAACAAAATGTCAGTCCGGTGACTGGCACGCCCACGCACTCAATAAACCGAATACAGGAACAAGAGAATAATAAGTGCCGAATAGTGCATCCACACGCACCAAGCCTGGCGCATCACAGCCTTGTAACGCCCCTGTCGGGGTGCGTTAGAGCAGACGCGTACCGACCTTGTAACGCACCAACAGTGGTCAGTTACAGACTGTAACGCACCGAGTGGGACGCGTTACAGTTGATTTTCCCTGTGTCTTGTAACGCACCTGGACTGGCGCGTCACATGCTGTGACGCACCAGGGCTGGCGCGTTAGAGACTCTGACGCACTAGAGAGGGTGCGTCACATGCAACTTGCAGCCTGGTGTGTAACGGCCCTTCGTGGGTGCGTTAGGGTGGTTGTGACGGTCGAGGCATGGACCGTCACAGACTGTGACGGCCCAAGACTAGACCGTCAGGCTCAGTGTTGCACCGAGGTGAGTTTTTTGGTGTTCTTCGCCTTGTTCCTCGATGTGTGGATCCCCGGTCGACCCGGTTGGGACCCAGTGGTCGACCTGCGGTCTCGTGAGTGTCCCAGACACCCATGGGATTCTGTGTCTGTGTTTTGAGGGTGTGGGGAGGACCGTGCTACCTCGTTTAACGTGCCCGTGGGTTTGAGAGTCTGAGTGACTTCTCGTGGGTCGGGCTTTCGTGTTACGCTAGACTGAGTCACCGTGTATCGGTGTGTGAGCGGCGGGGTTTCCCCGCATGACCGTGAGTTTTCCTGGAAGATGATTCCCGAGTGGGCTATGTGTTTGGCCTTGGACTGCGAGTCCAGTTATCGGCGTGGCGGCTTGGGCGCTACCTTGGGAATCGTGCTTCTGTGCTTTCTACATGGGCCGTGTGCGTGGCCTTGGACTGTGAGTCCAGTTGCCCTGCCTGGGGCTGGAAGGCTTCTCAGTTCCCTTCCTGAGGGAATGGTCTCGGTGGCTCGTGAGCTACCTCGGTATTCGTGCTACCGTGATTTTAGACCTAGAGATTGGACGAGATTGACGGCCTTGTGCTGTCACGTGCAACGGTCTTGACCCCGAGTCTTGTGACTCAAGGACCGTTGGGTGTAGTGCGTCTAGAGGACTGTTTAGAGTCCAGTGACTTAGCGTCACTTGGGTTTTCTCGACTCTCGCGCAGGGTGTGTGCGCGGTCGTGGACTGTGAGTCCCGTTTCTTCTCCGACTGTGGTCACCGTGCGACGGTGCTAGTACGTGGGATGGTCCCCGTACTTTGTCGGGTTTGGAGGCTGTTTTCCTTCGACTTGAGAGTCTACTCCCTCAGTGACCCTCCACTAGTCGTAGCCCACCAGTACGCGTGTGCTGGTCGCACTAGGGAGTGGTGTACGGGCTTACCCTTAGAGGTGGTTTGTGGACCGGTTGCCGTCGGGCCCCACGTCTTGCAGCCAGAGTCCGGCTGAGGGGAAAACCGGTCAGAGGGCCAGACCAGGGACGCGCGGTCTGTGTGTGCACACGTGGTTGGGGGCGGTTGGACCCACGTCGACGGGTGTGACCCCAGCTAGTCACTTGTTTGTGGTTACTTGTACGGTGTTCGTGCCTTTGGTAGGCGCTACCACGTCAGGCAGTTCACCTGCGGTGCGGTGTAAGTCGTCAGGGGACGCTACTGACTGTGCTTCTAGCGGGAGGTACTCCTGTCGAGTTGGGAGTGACAGACTGTCAGTTTCCGTGACTTTGACCTTCGGGTTTCGGTCGTGTCGACCGTTGAGTTTCGGTTGTTTCGCCGCGGCGCGTGTGTTAGTTTTCGCACCGTCAGACTAGTGCCAGTGACTCTACCGAGTTTGCGTCTTGTTGTGCGGTACCCGTGATCAGATGGTCGGGGTTGCACCTTGGACAGCATGTCCAGGTCGGCTGTGTCTGGGGGACAGGCCTCTACGGCATGGTTGCCGTGTGTTTTTACTTCGGTAAGCGGTTCTAGTGTAGTCCGGTTGCCTCGACCGCAAGGTCAGGGTGTGTTTCTGATACAGTAGGAGTAGTTGTAGTGCCGTGTTTTGACCGGCCACCGGCTTTACTGTTCCTGCTATTGCGGTTGCTCTTGTAGCCTTCCTTTCTGCTACCGCCGTTGTTTCGGTTGGGGTTCCACGGGACCCCTGCTGAGTCTCTGTCTTGGAGACTCATTCCCTACTTTTTAGGTGTGGCGGTTCTTCCTCGAGGTTCGAGGGTGCGGAGCGGAGGTTCTCAGTTGCCAGCTTGCGGGCCGAGTGTTCACTTGGCATGTGGTACGTTTTACTGCTTTAGAATGTACTTTCTATTGGACTGGACTCTGTTGTAGCTATTGTTGTTCTTTCTTTCAGCTTGTTGTTGTTGGTTGTCCTGCTTTATTTCCTATTTCTTTGTGCCTCCACACTCCTTTTAGCCCTTCGCAGCCCTCCCGGCTCGTGGGCGGTGGTGCGAGTCTCGGGTTATCGGGCCTTCCCGGTAATCGGATTCTCGGGTCGTTACAGCTGGTATCAGAGCGGTGGTTGTGGGCGTACATAGGAATTCGAGATATTGCAGTGATCAGAGTCCATAAGGTCCAGTACAGTCGGCAGCTGGCTTAGGGTTTTGTGTTCGCTTTCCGCCTAGTTTCTCATTTGAGAGCTTGAGTGCGCTGTGCGATGCTGTGAAGGTGGTTGCTGTCAGCGGCTTTCGTGCCAGCATGGGGTCTAAGGATTGAGGTTGAGAGCCTTCTCCCTCATCAGTGGTGGCCCTGGTTGTGCGGCGTTGGGCAGAGGTTGCTGGCAGGCGCGAGCTCGCGGTGCTGCGTTCGAGGAATCTGCGGCGTGGTGAGGTGGCTGGAGAGGATTTTTTCATGGTTAAGTGGCCGTGAGCGTGCTCTGAGGGAGCTGCTGTCGGTTTGGCCACTCCAGCTTGAGGTTTATCCAGCCCCTGAGGTGTTCAGGTCGTGGTTTAAGGTGGCAGAGCGGGTGTTCTGATCGAGAAGTGTGCTCGGGTGAGGGGAGGATCTTCTCAGGAGCTGTTGTTTCGTCGAGCTTGATGTCTTTGTCGTGCTCTGGGGCGTCAGAAATGACATGTCGGTCTCGATGATTTTGTGGATTTTGAGGCAAGATTGGGATGTGGTGTCCCAGTAAGTCTTGCTCCTGCGCCCTTGTGTGCGAATGGGTTGTGTTCGCCCTGGAGTTGGCTTGAGATGTGAAGGCTCCACGGCGAGTTCAGGACTCGAGGATGAGCGTTGGCGGTTGCCGGTTATGGCTCGTGTTGCGGCTCTTTGCGTGGCGTGTTGCAGTTTGATGAATTGCAATGGTGGTGCGTCGAGAGATGTTGTGATCATGGTCCGACGGGACACTTGGTAAGTGTTGTCGGAGGAGCTGACATGATGGAAGCGATGGTTTTCCTTGGTGCTGGATGGTGCTGTTTCCCGCATGCACGAGGTTCGAGGTCAGGTCGAGCGTGGAGTTCTTCCGTTGGTCGGAAGTGCGTTTGGTCTCCCCTTTGGTTGGAGAGATTGTGTTGGGCTAAGGTTCATCGTCTTGCATTGGGTGCCCGGATTGGTTGGCCTTGTGTGCCATGAAGTCCGTGCGAGACGTGCTCCTTGTCTTGGCAAGGCGGTTGCCTGTGAGAAGTTGTGCCCCTTCCCTTGTCGTGTTAGGGTGTTGGCACTTTTCCAGAAGGACGAGTGCCGGTTGGGCGGTGTTTTCAAGAATTTGTTGTTGTGCGCGCGGATCAGAGTGCGCAGCGGAAGCGTGGTGGGCTTGTGACCCACTGGTTCAGGATCGCAGCGTGGGTTGCTACGGGTGGATTCCTGAGGTTGCGTTGAGCATCGGAGGATTGGTTCCTCGGTGTGAAACGTGTTGCTGCCGTGCCGTTCCTCGAGGTATTATGGTTCTTGGCGCTGGCAGGATGGAGTGTTGGGGATTATGCTGGCAGGTGCGCTGCATGAGTACCCTGTTCCTGTGTTGGAAGCCGTGTCAAGCGTCGGTGTTGGACCTGGATGGGGTTGTTGAGGATGTCGCCTGACGATGGTCGAGGACGTGTTGGTCAGAGTCGGTGGCTTGGTGTCCGACTTGTGTTCCCAGCCATGTCCTCGGTTGAGATCGTGTTTTGAGGAAGTGGTCTCTGGCAGACGATGGGTCCCGGTTGGCGGCTGTGAGTGGCTGGTGAGCCTAACCGTGTGACCGACCACAGCAGCGTCTGTTGGTTCTACGGTCTTGTCGGATTGTGACGGTGAGATGTATAATCGATCGGGGACCCAGCGTGCTTTGGTCATGGTGTCGGCGACCAGGTCGCCGTGAGCACTGTTCAGGTGGTGTCCCGTGACTCTATGGTAAGGGCGGAATCGGGATTGGCAGGTGTCCACTTGGATTGATCGAAGGATTTGATGAGACCAGATGGAGGGTGTGTGACTTGTCTGTTGGTTACGAAACTGATGTGCGATTTGTCTGCCGACCATAGGATGGATCGGTAGCTGTTTCTCGTGGCGAGGGTGTGTTTCCTCGGTGAGCAAGTTTTGGCTGCGGCGCCATGGTGGACTCTCGCGTTGTCTGAGGTGATGCCGGACTGTGTCCTTTGGTATATACCTGCTCTGTTGGCCAGTGTGCTCGACGCGAGGAGCGAGGTGTTGTTTGTGATTGTAAGTCTGGCTGTGTCCCTCGGGATCGGTGTTTTCGTGAGGATCGAGGTTTTCTGTGCTGGGGCTCTGACAGCGTGTCAGTTGGTTCGGTGTTCTTCCCCTGTGACTTCGTGCTTGGTCCTAAATTTCGAGGACGAAATTCCTTTAGGGGGGGAGGGCTGTAATGCCCCGGGTTTTTCGGATCTTTTTGGATCATTTTAGTAGGTCTCGGAGTGTGTTTTGTGCTTTACATGTGTTTTTCCCTGATGTGCCTTCGGAACTCTGTGGAGGGCAAACCGTGGCGTTCTTCGACTCCGGGACAGTACCACTACGTTATGTTCCTTCCGAGGATCGCGGAGGTAATTTTTCGTAATTTTTTGAATTTTTTGAATTTTTGGGTTTTCCTATATATACTAACCATTTTCTCTTTCCCCCTCTCATTCTCTCTTTCTCACTCTCTCTCATCTCTTTCTCTCCCCCTCTCCTCGGGCTGCCGACGGTGGCAGAGGAGGGTGAGGCGGCGATGGCGGGAGGCGAGGAACGGGGAACGGGGAACGGGTCGTGGATCGAGGGCCGGTGGCGCGTGGAAGCTCAGCCGTGGGTTCGTGGAGCGGCGAGGGTTTTACGGCGTTTTCCTCGCGGATCGGCGAGCTCGGGGCGCGAAATCTTCGGTGGAGGTAGGGAGATGGACCCACAGCTCGTGCACTTCCTTTCCCGCGAGTTTTGTAGGCCGTGGTGAGCCGAGCGGGCGTAATCGGGGATTTTTGGGAAAAATCCATGTTTTAGGGCTTGTGGGCCGATCTCCCGTTTCATTGTGTTTTTGGCCGATCTGAGGCCTTAGATGCATGCTAGGGGCTATTTGGGGGCTTCCCCCTTGTTTTCCCCCTCTCCCGTGGAGGTATGGGGGCGTGGGACGTTTTTCGGGTCGTTTCCCGCTGTTTCGCGCTCAGACGGGTGTGACGGTCCTTCCAGTGACCGTCACAGCCTGTGACGCCCCAGGGTGGGTGCGTCACTAGGCCCGTTAGCCTTTTTGGTGGTCTGTGTGTGTGACGGTCCCGCGATAGACCGCCACAGCTCTGTGATGCGCCTGGGGTGGGCCGTCAGGACGAGCTGACCGTGTTTTTAGGCGTTGGTTTGACCGTTCGGGGTCAAGACCTGTGACGCACCAAGCCTGGCGCGTCACAGCCTTGTAAGGTCCCTGTCGGGGTGCGTTAGAGCAGACGCATACCGACCTTGTAACGCACCAAGAGTGGTTCGTTACAGACTGTAACGCACCGAGTGGGACGTGTTACAGTTGATTTTCCCCGTGTCTTGTAACACACCTGGACTGGCGCGTCACATGCTGTGACGCACCAGGGCTGGCGCGTTAGAGACTGTGACGCGCCAGAGAGGGTGAGTCACATGCAACTTGCAGCCTGGTGTGTGACGGCCCTTCGTGGGTGCGTCAGGGTGGTTGTGACGGTCGAGGCATGGACCGTCACAGACTGTGACGGCCCAAGACTAGACCGTCAGGCTCAGTGTTGCACCGAGGTGAGTTTTTTGGTGTTCTTCGCCTTGTTCCGCGATGTGTGGATCCCCGGTCGACCCGGTTGGGACCCAGTGGTCGACCTGCGGTCTCGTGACTGTCCCAGACACCCATGGGATTCTGTGTCCGTGTTTTGAGGGTGTCAGGAGGACCGTGTTACCTCGTTTAGCATGCCCGTGGGTTTGAGAGTCTGAGTGACTTCTCGTGGGTCGGGCTTTCGTGTTACGCTAGACTGAGTCACCGTGTATCGGTGTGTGAGCGGTGGGGTTTCCCCCGCATGACTGTGAGTTTTCCTGGAAGATGATTCTCGAGTGGGCCATGTGTTTGGCCTTGGACTGCGAGTCCAGTTATCGGCGTGGCGGCTTGGGTGCTACCTTGGGAATCGTGCTTCTGTGCTTTCCACGTGGGCCGTGTGTGTGGCCTTGGACTGTGAGTCCAGTTGCCCTGCCTGAGGCTGGAAGGTTTCTTAGTTCCCTTCCTGAGGGAATGGTCTCGGCGGCTCGTGAGTTGCCTCGGTATTCGTGCTACCGTGATTTTAGACCTAGAGATTGGACGAGATTGACGGCCTTGTGCTGTCACGTGCAACGGTCTTGACCCTGAGTCTTGTGACTCAAGGACCATTGGGTGTAGTGCGTCTAGAGGACTGTCCAGAGTCCAGTGACTTAGCGTCACTTGGGTTTTCTCGACTCTCGCGCAGGGTGTGTGCGCGGCCGTGGACTATGAGTCCCGTTTCTTCTCCGACTGTGGTCACCGTGTGACGGTGCTAGTACGTGGGATGGTCCCCGTACTTTGTCGGGTTTGGACGCTGTTTTCCTTCGACTTGAGAGTCTACTCTCTCAGTGACCCTCCACTAGTCGTAGCCCACCAGTACGCGTGTGCTGGTCGCACCAGGGAGTGGTGTAAGGGCTTACCCTTAGAGGCGGTTTGTGGACCGGTTGTCGTCGGGCCCCACGTCTTGCAGCCAGAGTCCGGCTGAGGGGAAAACCGGTCAGAGGGCCAGACCAGGGACGCGTGGTGTGTGTGCGCACACGTTGTTGGGGGCGGTTGGACCCACGTCGACGGGCGTGACCCCAGCTAGTCACTTGTTTGTGGTTACTTGTACGGTGTTCGTGCCTTTGGTAGGCGCTACCACGTCAGGCAGTTCACCTGCGGTGCGGTGTAAGTCGTCAGGGGACGCTACCGGCTGTGCTTCTAGTGGGAGGTACTCCTGTCGGGTTGGGAGTGACAGACTGTCAGTTTCCGTGACTTTGACCTTCGGGTTTCGGTCGTGTCGACCGTTGAGTTTCGGTTGTTTCGCCGCGGCGCGTGTGTTAGTTTTCGCACCGTCAGACTAGTGCCAGTGACTCTACCGAGGTTGCATCTTGTTGTGCGGTACCCGCGATCGGATGGTCGGGGTTGCACCTTGGACAGCGTGTCCAGGTCGACTGTGTCCGGGGGACAGGCCTCTACGGCATGGTTGCCGTGTGTTTTTACTTCGGTAAGCGGTTCTAGTGTAGTCCGGTAGCCTCGACTGCGAGGTCAGGGTGTGTTTCTGATACAGTAGGAGTAGTTGTAGTGCCGTGTTTCGACCGGCCACCGGCTTTACTGTTCCTGCTGTTGCGGTTGCTCTTGTAGCCTCCCTTTCCGCTACCGCCATTGTTTCTGGTTGGGGTTCCACGGGACCCCTGCTGAGTCTCTGTCTTGGAGACTCATTCCCTACTTTTCAGGTGTGGCGGTTCTTCCTCGAGGTTCGAGGGTGCGGAGCGGAGGTTCTCAGTTGCCAGCTTGCAGGGCCGAGTGTTCACTTGGCATGTGATACGTTTTACTGCTTTAGACTGTACTTTCTGTTGGACTGGACTCTGTTGTTGCTATTGTTGTTCTTTCTTTCTGCTTGTTGTTGTTGGTTGTCCTGCTTTATTTCCTATTTCTTTGTGCCTCCACACTCCTTTTAGCCCTTCCGAGCCCTCACGGCTCGTGGGCGGCGGTGCGAGTCTCGGGTTATCGGGCCTTCCCGGTAATCAGATTCTCGGGTCGTTACACTTCTCCCTCAATTTCTTCTTCATTTCTTCCCACGTGTTAATAGGCTCCTCTCGTCTCCTTGCTAGGAGATTCTCAACATTACACCAGTAGGTTTTGGCTTGACCTAGGAGTTTCATTTTGGCAAACCTTACCCTTTGTAGCAGGGGTCATGCGGCGATGTCAATCAAAATATTGGTCCATCCCGGTCTCCCAATCAAGGTATCTAGCGGGGTTGAGGGATCCATCAAAACTTGGAGCGTCAATCTTGACGTTCCGTAGGATGATATCTTCATCGTCGTGGTCTCTCTCTCGAGGCACATGGGCCTCTTGTTCTCTACCTTGGGGAGCCTGATTTTGGCGGGTTTGCTCTCTTTCTTCTATAGGATTGGCTACGGGATTGCCGTGGTCATTCACTCTTCCTTACTCTCCCTTCAGTCGATCCTCTAAGACTCGGATCCTCTTATCGAGTTCCGTCCGTAGTTGGCCTATGACTCTTCAAAGTGGACCACGAGATTGTGCTCGAGCTGGACTAGCATAGCAGTCACGCTCTCTTGATCCATGAGTAGCGTTGATGGGCACTCTAGACGGCCGGATGAATTCCTAGACCAACGTGGCATGCACGACCTTGGACCTAGATGATGCAATCCTAGGACCGAAAATTAGCAAGATGTGAACCCAACTAATATGCAAAGGGTCAAGTTTGAAGGGACTGGTCAGGGTGAGTTGCTCGCCCGTAGGCGAAGTAGTTGTGAAACTACCTCCTGATAATTAAGGTGCCTTAATATGGCAGTCTAGGGCCTAAGGATAGGTGCGTACAAGCTCTCACTTTCTGTCCACAGCGATACACTCAGGAGACTGACTGCATGGATCGGGCTCTCTCTCACTTCGCGCGACAATTGAAAAGATACTAAATAAGCAAGCGAGGGGAGCACGTACCTAGCTAGACTGAAAAGTCTAACTCCGACCGGAGACGAGGGCGAGCGGGGACGTGCGTGCCCGCACGGCGTCGATGAAGCTTGACCGGGTACAAAGAATTCACTCCACGCAGGGAGGATTGAATTATTACAGACCACTCAAAATTTTCCGCGCAGGGGAACAAATCAATCACAAATTTTCTCCGCGCAGGGAGACTCTCGGGTATGCACGTTCCATAATCTACGGATCTTCTGTCGTTATCCAGACGACCCTGGCACGGGCTGAGCCGTAATAGTGGTTTCAGATACCACAAGAAATAATAAGTTAAACAGATATAATATATATATATATATATATATAGATATATATATAAGATTATATATATCGCATATATATATTATATATATTTAACTTATTTTCAAAAACCTCTTTTTTAAATATATATATATCATTATATATATCCTATATATATTATATATATTTAACACACTCCCTTTTTTTTTCAAATTTTAATCTCTTGTTTTTTTTTGACCTTTTCAAATCTCTCTTTTTTTTCACACGTTTTTTTAAACTTGCAGACTTTCCAACGCACGGGAGAGAAACTTTCAAACTTTTTTTTTTCAACGCGTGCTTCACGCGAATGGCATTGAATCAACGAAGGAGGCGGGGTGCGGTCAACGCGTGGGGTGCTGGCGTTGAGCGCGGCGGGGTGGGCTCGCACGGGCGCTGTGGCAGGCGGAGCTGGTGCGGTCGGGTGTCGCGGCGAGGGGGTAGGGCTAGTGCTGGCGGAGCTCGCGTGGGCGCCGGGGCGAGCGGGCAGGCTCGCGCTTGCATGGTCAACCCGGGGGCGGGGCAGCCAGCTGGCGGGCGGCGAGGGAGCGGAGGCCACGGGCGTCCGGGCTGGCTCGGGCGGGCGGGCACCTGAGATTGGGCGGGCGCGTGTGC
This sequence comes from Amorphophallus konjac, assembly GCA_022559845.1. Taxonomy (NCBI): domain Eukaryota; kingdom Viridiplantae; phylum Streptophyta; class Magnoliopsida; order Alismatales; family Araceae; genus Amorphophallus; species Amorphophallus konjac. The sequence goes on from CM040126.1 coordinate 441,183,887, forward strand.
CGCGGGTGGGCGCGGGCGCCGTGGGCGGACGCGGGCGCCGAGGGCGGGCGCGGATGCCAGTGGCCACGTTGCGGCGGGCGCAGGATGCGCTGAGCGGAAGAGAGAGAAAGAACGGGAGAGAGAGGCGCGGGAGAGAGAGAAAAGCGTGGGAGAGAGAAAAGCGTGAGAGAAGGGGAGAGAGACAGAGAACTAAGAGAGAGATTAACAGAGAGCTAGAGAGAAAACCGAGAGAAGGAAAGAGAAACAGAGAGAGAGAAATAAACATGGAGAAAGAGAGAGAACAAGAGAGGGGAATTTTTTTTAAAAAAACTCTTTTCTTTCCTCTGTCAACCGCAAGAGTTTCCTTACTCTATTTTTTTTCATTTGTTTCTTTTTTTTCAACTTTCGCAACCGAGATTTTGATGTCTCTCTCCTTTCTTTTCTTTCTTTCTTTTTTTTTTCACTCTAGCAATCTAGAGAGAGAAAGAGAGACGACGTCGGGGACGTCGGGTCGTCGGAGATGCCGTTGTTAGGCTCTGATACCAAATATGACGTGGGACGACGTCGGGGGTAGAATCGACGGCACTCCGATATCACGAACAGGACGGATAACTTGCTACCTCGCGCAGCTCGGCCTCACGCCGGAGGGTCTCACACCGGGCGACACTCAAACTCACAAGGAGAAAGAGGGGAGAGCTCTTACACAAAATAACATTTCATTCATTCTTTCATTCATATCATCTCGTAACACACCTTAGCCTCCTTATATAGAAAAGAAAGCTATAACAACAAGACCCTCTAACTTCCACTAATTATGTTTATACCCTAGCCTAACAAGACAAACCCACCCACCTCACTTTGACTTGTGGGTTTTAATCAAATAAAATATAAAAATTACACACATGTTATTTGACTTAGACTAGCCTAATAAGACGAACGAAAAATACATGTATATATAATCACAAATACATGTACTCGATACGCAATATACTATCGTAGCCATAAGCCGAGTCTTCAGGAAGGATCTCCGAGCCATAAGCTCGGTGCAGTGACGGTGCGACGTTGGCTCCGAGTAGTGGGCCCGGTAGTGGACCCGGTGTCCCCACCAGAAGGAGGAATTCCACACTGGCGGTAGAGAATGCGGAAGGCGGAAAGAAGAAGATAAGAATTGGCTACCGACTGAATGGGCGCCAATAGGAAAAAATTGAGAAGCTGAAGAACGAAAAGTTCGAAGGGAAGGCGAAACCTACCCTTCCACGACAGAAGGAAAGTACAGATGTGACCTGTACGAGAGTCCAAACTCGTCTCGTGTGGAGAGGCCGCAACAAAGCGGAACTTGTGGGGCAGGCGATATTGGTGCTCCAGCCTCCTCACATCTGCCTCCCCCAGTTCACTGCAATTTGGAACCGACGCCTTCACCACTGGCTCGTCCTCCCACTCCTCAGCATCCGAACGCTGGTGCGCCATGGAATCCGGAGAAGAGTTTGAGGAAAGGCGATCTCGAGACCCCGAAGATTCCGGGGGAAGAGGAAGCCGACGGACTGCCTCCGCGGTTATCTCCGCCAACTCCATGAACGCCGCTGCAAGCCTCTGCTCTTCCGTCGTGTCCTCACGACGCATCGAAGAGCCCAAAAGTAAGAACAGATGAGAGCCAAAACCCTAAAGACGGAGGGAGTCTGGAATGACAACAAGCGCCCAACGCCTATATCTCCACGCGGAAGGCGGCGCGTCGTTCCTACCTTCGAGAAAAGGGGGCCCCTTCAGTTCAAATCTGTCAGGATCATCATTATTACGGGCCCAGGTGACCACGACACGTGGCTTCCTAACACCGCCAGATCTCCACCCACCTGAGCCACGCTGGTCTAAAATCCCAACAGCTACTCTTCCGAGCTTACTAAAGCTCGGGAGTAGGAGGGGGATAAGTGGAGAGGGGGATTTCTATAGCCCATCTAAGAGCAGCCAAACTAGGTCTATGAGGACCAAACGAGGCCCAGCTCATCCAAGTGACAGCCCCATAGGGCCCACTTGTGCTAAAAAGCCCAATAAGATTGATCTAATCCTTCCTCGGCGGCCCTTAGGCTCGGAAGGCCCGAGCGTCGGTCAGAACGGAGGAAGACCCATGCTCGAGTTATCCCCTCATCGGGATAGAGACAAGCGCTCAGCGCCCACTCCGACCTATCTTCATCCGAGCTATGCCTATCGCCCGGACAGGGTTGGCACCTTTTATGCTCGGATCGACCGACGATTACTTATCCACGCTGCCGTTGAGAGCCCTTTATGAGCAGGAGTTTATGAGGATAAGGGACCCATGATCCCTCAAGGCTATAAAGATCCCACGATGAGGACGTAAAGACCCCACGATGAGGACGTAACTCCCGTCTGAAACTCCTCAGCTTACGGGACTCATGAGGCGAGCACACCATATAAACCTGGGACTCCCTCCAGTGAAAGGTAAGGGCGATACACGCCTAAAATCTCCTGAGCAGGAATCACTTCACCACCTTGGTGTAGGGGGATCTCGTGCACCTCTTTCTACCTCCCTCCCTATCTTCCACCATTGCTTTACTGACTTAAGCATCGGAGGGTTTTCCCCACGAAACCTCCCCTGGGCCCCCTGATCCGTTTCCCTTTCTCTACAGTTTACTGTTCGGTGATCATCTACCCCTCTCAGGAGCCGCGCGAGATCACGCCCCTTCAAATTAATTTGATATCAAGTAAAATTAAAAATTAAAAAATATATAAAATAAATTCACTTAACTTTAATCAAATTATATTTAATCACGAATCAAAATAGAACATAGGGATGATAACGGCTCAAATGTTGACAGTGAGTTATCTATTATTGACATTGTATCAGTTGAGAAAGGCAACAGATAATTTAGGGGATTTTTTGACAAGAAATTAAGAGAATTTTTAATATTTTTATTTAAAAATTATTTGTCTAAATATACCTAATCCCAACTTACTCGCCAGTCACCAAATTATGTCCCATTTGGCCATCTAAGTAATTTAGCCACCTCATCTCTGCCATGTCAGTCTGTGTTACCATCTCAGCCTCTCACCCTCTCTCTCTCTCACCCAACTTTCTCTCTCTCACTTTGATTTCTCTTATACTCTCTCTCTCAGTACCCCACTCGTCACGTGTGGCTGCCGGTGTGGGAGGGGGAAACTCCTCTTCAGCACCCCTCTCTCTCTCTCTCCATGCCCCATCCCCGCAAAGCGCTCCCAACATGTCGGGTGCGGATCTCATCCCCTTCTCGGCCACCTCCTCCCCAATCCTTCCATGGCGTATCAGTCTCATCATCTAGGGGTGAGCACGATTTGATTTGAAGGGAATTTTTTTCAAATCAAATCGAACCGAATTAAAGTTTTAACTCGAACTAAATCAAATCAAACTATTTTAAAATTAAACCCAATTTGATTCGATTTGAATCATATTCATCTCCCCTTTTAGAAATTAGATTAGATTCAAATAAGAATAGAGAAAGGTAGAGTAAAAAAATTCATATCAAATAAAGTAAATATTAAAAATATAACATAAACAATTATAACATGTAAGAATAAGTTTCATAATATTTTCACATAAAAAATTAAAAACTTCAGTTACACATTAAAATGGAAGGTGATTTAAAACTTATTTTATAGAGTCGGAAATCATATCAGAATGGCGAGGATTGAACTTTTTGAATTAGGATTTATAATTATATATACACTTTTATTAACTTGACAAAAATATGTTTAAATTCGAGTTATTTAGATTCGCTTCGATTTCTTAAATTTTAAAATCAAATCAACCAAAAATTTTAATATGATCCGATTTGATTTTAAATTAAAATTTTTAAATTTTAATTTAAACTAAATCGGATCAAATCTATCGAAAAGAATCCGAATAATGATCACCCCTATCATCATCTGATTCTTCTCCTTCGTCAACGACGCCACCCTCCAATCCGTCGGCAACGTCGCCGCCGCCTGGTCTCCCTCTTTGAGCCAACCACTCGCCCAGCACCAAGCTCGTCCGCATCGTCTGCACCGTCGATGTCGCCATCGACCCACCCCGCAACCTCTGGTTCCGTCTCTTCCTACTTATCGCCCCCTCCGACGCCGGCGTCGGTGGACTCCCCGTCCTCGTCTTCTTCCATGGCAGCGGTTTTGTCTTGTTCTCGCCTGCCTTGGGGTACCATGACCTCTGCAGCTGTCGTCTCCGTCAACTACCGCTTGTCGTCGGAGCACTGCTGCCCCACGGCTTACGACAATGGCCTCTGCCGGAGGGGGGAACAGGTTCTCAACGATCACGGATTCACCGGTTCTTAAATGATGTTTCCTTAAGCAGTCATGTAGAAGCTGAAATGACCGCGGCTTACGACAGTCATAGTTTCCGAATTCTTACTTCATGATGGCCAACTAACATTTAAATATTGGATATGATGTCCACGTGAAATCTGTTGATCTATTATTGAGAATTTTGGCGCGTAGATTTTTAACGGGTGATCGTTACCTTAAACTAGTAAGTATTATGTATTTTTTTTATAATTACATGTATATGTCTATAAAATTGCATCTTCCACTCGACCCCTATTTGATAGATATTTAAAATGACGGTTATCTCTCCTAAGTTAATTTATTCTTTCGTCTAGTTTAATTTATTTTGATAAATAATAAATTATATTTTTTAATTAAACGAGATTAACCACTCTTTTATTTCACTTGTTTTTGTTGTACCGAGAGATAGAAAGCGAGTTAACTCTATAGATTGACTTAAATATCTTTCCAATCTCAACTTTATTATATTTTTAATAAAAAATATCTCAAATAAAAATTAAAATAGATGTCAAAGTATTATTATTTTATTTTTAATAAATAAATGAGAATGAGAGAGAATATAGAGAGAAATATTATAAAATTATTATTTTATTTATTTTAATAAATAAATGAGAGTGAGAGAGATAATGTCGAGAGAGAGAGAGAGAGAATGTTAGATAACAAATTACTATTGTAATAATTATTATTATTATAAAATAATAATTATTTTATTTATTTTAATAAATAAATGACAGTGAGAGAGATAATGTCGAGAGAGAGAGAGAGAGAGAGAGAATGTTAGATAACAAATTACTATTGTAATAATTATTATTATTATAAAATAATAATTATTTTATATATTGTAATAAATAAATGACAGTGAGAGAGAATGCATATAGAGAGAGAAAGAGAGAGTGAGAGAGAACAGATAAAGAAAGAGAGAAATAGATATCAAATTATTAATATAATAATTATTATTTAAATAAAATAATTATTATATTTTTTATTTTAATAAATAAATGAGAGTGATATAGAAAATCATATGGAGAGAGTGAGTGAGTGAGAGAGAGAAGAGAGAGGAAGGAGGTGAAATAATATGTCCGGATTAAACGTGAGATAACTCTATTCAGATTTTTTTGGGCATGTCAAAAAAATAAAAAATTATTTTAAGATAAGTGGGGATAACTTCCTATTAAATAAATACCGGCTTATATCCCTAGTATCATCGTATATATCTCATAGTAATCATATTTCATTGTGTGCAACGTGGTTACTTACCGTTTATTTAATTTAACTCTACGCAAATTAAGATGAAAAAGGTTCTAAAATTATCTTTGTTTAGTATTCTCACGTAATTAATGTAATAATATATACATCCATATATTTTTATATTATTTTACATATTAATTTAAAATTTTTATTTTAAATATTTAACACAACATTTTATTAACTTTTACATTATCAAAGTACGAGTGATACAACTAAACAATATTATTAAATGCAAGAGTATACATGGTAGTATTAAAAATATGAGAGTATAAAATAAATTACGCAAGAGTTTAGATATATATAATTGTTGATTTTGTCCTTATCAGATTATTATATGGTGACATTTCTCACTTACTATGTTAAATAAAAAGGGAGGAGCACAAGAATTATTGTAAGATTTAATGTTATTTCTGCTGGCTAGCATCGATCATTAGTCTCCATCAAACTAAAAAGACCATTTAAACATGCGCAAAAAATTATTGAATAATCTCTCTGCAATATTTTCAATGATAAGCACGTAAATAAAACTAAAGGAATGATAAAATTATAATTTTTATTCTAAGATGTAAAAATCCCTATAAAATATATTTTTATTATTTAAAAATATATTTTAATTTTTAACCTCTATAATATTTCATAGTTATGAATATATGAATATTCATTTATAAGTTCTCGTAATTATATATTAAGACCGTAAACACTATTTTCAGGATTTTATTTGTAAATACTTAAGAGACTTAAAGATAGCATTTAGTTCTGATGCTTATGAAGTCTTTATGTATCGTGCAATTATTAAGCTGTAAGAGATTTTTGAGAGAGTTTCTCTCCCTTCTGTGATCACACTAGGAATAATAAATTACAATAAATATTATGATGATTACAAATTTTAGTAAAATTTAAAAATGGGTTAAAATAATAGATAAAAAGTTTAAATGGACCGATTTAAATGATTGATAAGTATTTAATTATTAAATATCATCAAAATTTATCACTCCTCCTCGCGGGATTATTGAGATTTTCGGATATCATGGTTGATTTGTCTCTCTCTCTAATTTCGAAATTTATAAAACACGTGAGTCATAGTTTCATTTTTATATTTAATTAAGATGATAAAAGTGTCAGTGATTTTAATAATTAGAATTTTAAAATCTCTCGTCAACATTCCAAAATTTCATGACATATTTTATTAAAATATTTCGTGATTTTTAAAATTAAAAATAAATATCTAAATTTGAGAGGATATAATGGTTGAAAACTAAAAATCCATATTTAAATTTTAAAAGCCCTCCCCCCCCCTAATCATCCATCTAATTTCGGGACGGACGTTGCCCTTCGGGACACCCCGATCGCCGTCCCACCCCCGCCGACAGACCAGCAGGCGAAATAATTGCGAAAAACAAATAAAAAACGTTTTAACTAACTGTAACAAAACACTGTCCCCCTCTACTCGTTGTTCGCGGCGCCATGAGCAGCCCCTCCCAAGCTCTGAAAACGCTCTGAAACCCATAAAATGCACCGAGGCCCATCACCTCCCCCGTCCTTGGAGCCCCCCGCCCATGGCGAAGTCCTCCGCCAAGCTCCTTTTCCCCCTCGTCTCCCTCTCCTTCCTCTCCCTCGTCGCCCTCCTCCTCCTCCCCCTCGCGCGGCCGCCGCCGCCGCCTCCCCTCGCCTTCTTCCGCGCACCCGGCGACCTCGACGACCCCTCCCTGCCCGCCCCGCGGATCGCTTATCTCATCTCGGGCTCCGACGGCGACGGAGACCGGGTCCTGCGGCTCCTCCGCGCCGTGTACCACCCTGGGAACCATTACCTGATCCACCTCGACCTCTGCGCACCGCACCGGCAGCGGGAGGCACTCGCCTCGGCCGTGCAGGCCGTGGACGTCTTCAGGGCCGCCGGGAACGTCAATGTGGTGGGGAGGGCGGGGTATGCGAACCGCGAGGGATCCACCGCGATCGCCTCCATCCTACATGGGGCCGCGATCCTGCTCCGGCACAGCAAGGAGTGGGATTGGTTCGTCAATCTCGCGGCCTCGGATTACCCATTGATCACTCAGGACGGTAATGTATAGTTCATTCGTCTTCCTGTTTGATCCATTCTTCCCGACTCGAAGGGTTATATTATATTAAGCAGCGCCAGTGGCATGTTTGTGGCGATCTCCTTACCCGGAAGCATCTCCAATCTGGTTCTTAATCATGTATCGGTTAGTCAAATTATTTGGGAAACAGTAGATTTGGAGCCAAAACTTAGTTTATTCTAGATAAAAAGAAGATATATTTCATTCTAGATCGGAATTTGGGATGGTGGTGGTTCAGGGAGAAACGTGCATGTGCTCTAGTTATGAAAAACCTTGTTACCAACAGCTTTCTCACGTTGATGTTGAAGCACTCGACGGACCATGGGCTATGTTTCAAAGTGAAGGGTTAACAATAATGGATTGTGTCCACTTATCTCTTGCATTTGACCTTATTCTGACAGGCAAGGTTGTCTGCTCTGGTGAAGATGTTACGGGATTTCTTTTTCCTGCTTAATTTTTTCCTTAAATTCATTGATCAACATAGTGGTCCGTATGCTAACTTCCTGCTATGGTAAGAAATAACCATGTCTTTTGTCCTCAATTAACTTTTAACCCGTCTATTGGTTACAGATTTTCTTCACGTGCTTTCATTTGTGCCAAGGGATTTGAATTTTATCCAGCATACTGGTGACGTTGGTTGGAAAGAGTAAGTTTTCTTATATTGTTCTCGTTCTCCATTTTCTCCTACGTTCATTTTGTAGTATCACCACAGTTGTACTGGAATTTGTCAACTCTTTCAGATCACGAAGAGCACTATCAATTATTGTCGATCCTGGGCTCTATCTTGCTGCGAGGAGGGATATATTCCATGGCAGTCAAAAGCGCGCACTGCCTACTGCTTACAAAATTTTCACAGGTAGTATTTCAGTTACACTTCCAACTTTACTCTATTTAACTCTAGCAGAAAGTGTTGTAAAATAATTTCAAGTAAGGTTAAACATGTTAAGGAAAAGAAGCTTGTTTTCATGTCCAACTCGTCACATGTAATATGCTTCATAAATCTCTCATGAATCTGGGCCTGTGCCTTCTGAATATCAGGCAGCTAAAGGAACTCATGAAACTCTGCTCCCCAAGGTTATTTGCACTTCACTGTCTCAGTATTTTATGTAAAAAGGACTTATTATTAAATTGCTGCATGATTATTTGCCTTGAACTATCCCACTATTTTAAATGGACAAGACTTCTTTAAACTGTTGCAGGCTCCATGTCTCTGCCATAGCAGCAATCCTCCCTTTATTTTTCAATGATCACTATTAAATGATCCTAAATATTAGTAGATATGAACCTTTTCTTTTTTTCTTTGAAGAAATTCGTTTTATTTTTTTGCCCAATACATGCGCACGTGCACAAAGAGAGTAAGAGTAGTACTGGGATAGAGAAGAGCAGTTGGTGTGAACTGGTCATATCCTTGCAGCAGCTGTCAGATGACCCAGATCTTCATCCAATGGCTGCAAAAAATTAGAAAAAAAATGCCCTGCAGAGGCCCATGATTTGAAGGTCCCAAAATAGGGTATGTTGGTGCCATATTGCACCCCGGGCATTATTGGACAGGCAATCCCACACCCATGGGAGGGCTGACCACTTGACAGCTCTGCAGCAATTATTGTTGCAGCTTAGATGGCATAGGCTCTAAGCAGCCCACACCATCCGACCTGAGACAAGATGCATTGTTCGCAACGTGTCATCTGCTCTGATCTTCTTTTTGTTTCTTTTCCTTTTTGTGAAAAGGAACTGTCTGTCTGATTTTCAACAGATGTCTCAAATTCTGCCACACTAGAAGGCCTGGCTGCATAGTAGCATTCCTCCCTCTCTCTCTCTCTCTCTCTCTCTCTCTCTCTCTCTCTCCGTGTGTGTGTGTGTGTGTGAGTGCACACACGTGTGCGTGCACGCGCGTGTCTGTGTGTGAGCGCGCACGCATGTGCGCGCGCGCGCTCGTGTGTGTAGAAGTATTCATAATAAGAATGCTTTAAATGGCTCATCAAAGTAGTCAGGTCATTTGTGCCTGTGCCACTGGAATCATCCTCATTGTTCAAAGTTGGAAAGTTTTTGACATTAAGGAATGTACATGCATACATCATGAACCATCGGACTCTGTTGTGGAATGGTTCCCCACTTCCCCCCATAAAAAATAGCATTCATCATAGTCCGAAGAGTGCATTGTTCGTGACGCCTAGGGTTTATTATGTCATCATTGCCATTCTTGATTGGAATCCCTCGTTGCTAATGAGAAAGGAAAATCTAGGAGATAAAGAAAACAGAAACTATAGTAATGAGATGGAAGGTTAAGAAAAAGAGATTATCAGGATAGGCATGCTACAGGATCATAAGCTGCCAACACCACTGAAAACGTCAAGCCGAAATGATCATGCTGAACTTTGTGAAGATGATACCAGTTTGGTGACCTCGGTCATTCCCATATGGAGCAATATGGAGTGTCATACAAATTGTATATCTCAAGTTCATCCCCTTTTTTTCCTTCACAAGCTCAAATATACTAACTCGACTTCTTCAAAATCTCCTAAAGCAATGGCACACCTCCCAAGGACCTAGTTGGATTTTATCCAGTCAATAAGATGGACCATCCTGTAGTTGTGAGTGACAACCAATGACATCGTTCACAAGAGAGCGATGCCAGGTTTATGTATATGCCTCATAACAGAGCAGCTCTGGTTGGATCTTTTAAATGGAAGTTCTTCAAAGAAAGACCAGACCTTCAGTACCACAATTTAAAGATCTTTATGCTGAAGCTCTTAGGGAGATCCTTTGTGGTCAATTTCAGATTTTCTCCAGAGAATGTTAAAGGCGAGACATACTCTTTTCAGTTTTTCTCCAGATTGTTCTAGCGTGAGATTCATGCTTAAAATGGAAGTTCTCAGGAGGAAAGATTTGCATTCATATATTTATAAATAAAGTTGAGCTAACCTATTGGTGATGGTTATCGGTCATAAAATTGTTAGCAACTTACTTGTTGAGTCCCGGAGGGTGGCAATCAAGAGGGGAGGGGTGAATTGATGGCCCAATAAAAACTAAAAACGAGCTACACGGAACCAAGGCAAGATAAACAACAAACTCAAAACTAGCATGAACAGAAACACACACGTGAATGCGTGATGATGGGATGATTTATTAACAAGCAATTGAATTCTCTCCTCACCGTGAAGCCCACACGGTTTATAGCAGAAAACCAAACCAAAAAGTGCACACGGAATTTTTAGGTGGTTCGGGTACACACCGTGTCCCCTACGTCCACCCCTCACACGGAGGATTAACTTCCACTAGACAGTGAAACACACACACCCGCTGTTTACAACAACAACCACACACACACGCTGTGTAGAACAGCAAGCACAAACACACACACACGTTCGTGTTGTCGAACACGAACACACACACACAAATCTCGGATTTACTGATTACAAACAGATGATGAAGTTAAACTCAAGGTATTCAAAGTGAGAAGAGTGAAAAGAGGTTGGATTATCCTGGTTGGAGCTCCCCCTATCACTTCCACGAATTTAATCGAACACTTTATGCAGCACGGTGACGATCTTGGCTTGAATGAAGCTTTAGGTTGATTTTGGATTGCATCCAGCAGCTGTGGCTTGTATGGAAGTAGTTCTCCTCCTCCTTCCCTTCACTTTCACGCACTCTTCAAGCTGGAACCAGGTCAGGAGGTGGCGACTTCAACCTGCCAACACAAGGGGTTAGAAAGAAAGCTTACAGCTCAACATACGATTTTTCCCCTTAGGGTTTTGTTCAACCAAGCGACATTATATATGCTAAGAGAGTTCTGGGGACGGTCAAGGGACCAGATCCGCAAAATGTGGAGCAAAGCACGGGCCCCCAACCTAAAACAAATGACCCATGAGGTCGAAATTCCAAGGGTCAACAAATACGGCTCGGCCCGAAAATGAAGGGGTCGACCCTTGGGGTCGACCCTCGTGGGTGGTTTTTCTGCCCAGAAGGCATGGGTCGACCCCTGGGGTCGACCCTCTCAGGAGCAGCTTGCTGTTTAAGAATTTTTACTGAAGGGGTCGACCCTCTCAGGAGTAGCTTGCTGTTTAAGAATTTTTACTGAAGGGGTCGACCCTTGGGGTCGACCCACAGCCTGAGGGGTCGACCCTTGGGGCCGACCCTCGCAGGTCCAGAACCAACAGCCAACGGGCCAAAAAATAAAGACCACAGGGGGCGACCCCTGGCTAGGGGTCGACCCTTGGGGTCGACCCTTTCAGCCAGAACACGAATTTGCCGAGAACGCGATCCAAATGACCGAGTCAAGTTCTAGAATGTCTAAAATAAACATGCAAACCATGAAAAGTGTTCAAGAACAAGTTTATGAGCTACAATAAAATGGTTCTTAAAGCATGTCAATCAATTAAGCTTAAACCATTTCATACTTAGACATAATTCAAATGAGAGACGATCTTAAAGGACTTCAATCACAAAATTGAAAATCAAGGTTGAAGTCGATCTCACCAAACGTCCCAGAGCATTGAAATTCTTGTCCTTGAAGATTGGCCTGTCAAAATATCTCGCAGTTAATTCTTTCATCCAAACTGTCAAATTAACTCACTTACCCTCAAGAAGATTGCATTGAGCCTTCATAACACGCCAAAACCTCATATGACGGAGTTGGGATTCAAGACGTTAGAAGGACTCATTTTCAGTTCAAAAAGAATTTGGTCAACATCAAAACCATAAGGCATTTTACATGAGGAGGGGGTTCAACAATCTCCCCCTTTTTGATGATGACAAAATTTAAAATTGCATTTTTGATCAATGTAAACTACCATTCAAGAATAAATGAAACCACATAATTATGAACCATATCAACCACAAATATTGAACTGAATTCACCATGCTGAACCGATATCAAAGGCAACTTAACAAAACATGTGAGATTGAGTAGCATTATCACAAGGTGTGCCGACAACAAGAGGAAATAGGAAGAGTTCAAATGCAATAACAATGAGACATGAAGGAACTTGAGACTCACACAATATGATATGACACACATGACTCTAAAATGCAAAACTAAAATGCAAACTAAAGGCAACTGAAAATGAGCATACATGCATGCAAGCATTCATCACACATACATATAAGTAGCCGAAATAGTCTTTTCTCCCCCTTTGGCAACATCAAAAAGAGGGGGTGAAATAAGTAGTAGATAAAGTCCAAGCTCCAAGAGCAATGTCATCTAATCTTCATCGGACGACGAGGAGGTGTGCGGACGCCTCATATAGCCCAAAATTTCTTCAAGCAAGTGGGTTTGATTATCAAATGTGGCTTGAACAGACTGGGTGTGCTCTTGATGACTAAGTTTCAGATCCGCAAGTTGTTGTTGCATGCCCTCCAAAGTCTCCCCATAAGTGTCTAACCGGTCATCTATCGAATCCAACCGATCCATGAGTAGCTGAACCGCCTCGGAAGGCATATCTTCGGCAGGTGGGGCCTGTTCATATTCATCAGATTCATCCTCAGAACGGATCTCTTGTTCTGAACTTTTCAGAGTGCGAACTAAGTTTCCATCAAGCAGCTCATATCCCATATTATGGCAAATGGAATGAATTGTGAAAATGTCAGCCTCTCGTATAGTTTGTGAGATTTCGGTGGAGAGATCAATACCCAAATGTGTAAACACGGCAGTGAGTGCAGCAGCATATGGAATGGTGCGGTTCTTGTGCTTCATGCTATTGCTCATATGAAATAAAAGCATGGCTGGGAAATTCACAGGAATACCACTTAAAATGCAGTAGAAAAGAAACATGTGAATTTCAGTGACCTTGTCATGACCGCCGCCCCGTGGAAGTAGAATTGTGGTGATCATTCTGTGTAAAATGTGTTGCATGGGCGGAAAATGATTTGCATTCAGTCCTGCCACAGAACGGTTACCCCTTTCTTCACCTTTCATCATTTGAAAAACTGCATCTTCAGGAATTTCAATATCTCCAAGCATAAAACCTTCAGTCGGGAGATTAAATGCTGCTCCCAAAAATTCTGTAGTGAGAATTAACCGATGGCCATGAACCATTGTAGTTGGGTGCTCCCCGGACATGATAAAATTGCCGTAAAATTGATGTACCAAGTTGGGATATATACGTCGATGTGCAGACATGAAATATTCTAGATTCGGCTGACTGCATAACATATCAACGAGTCCCGGAAGATGACGATGTAAGTTTACAAGAGATACCGACTGCGGCCGGAGGACTTTTCTATCCAATACTTTGGGTGGCGGCGCCGGTCCGCTGCCTTGGATGCCCGCCCGACCACGTCGTGCTGGGGCCGCACTCGACTCTCCACGGCTGCGAGAAGCTTGCCTCTTTGGCGCCATCTAACCACAAATCGACGGAACCGGAGATGAGGGAATAGATCAAAATGGCTCTAACTTGGAGAGAGATGCTTCCACGAGAGAGAATGGGGATCCTCCACACATCAAGAACTTACCTCAGTGAAGGGAAGAACAACGAGACGCGGTGCTAGCGTCGGAAGAATGATCCGCGCGGGTAGCCACCGAGAGGGCCGCGCTAGGGCACAAAGGGGGATGCCAAGGAGGGGTGTAATGTTTGGAGAAAGAGGTGGCTTTAGGCTAGAAGGGGGCTTGAGGGGTTTTAAGGGATGGGAGGGGAGGAAACTTAGGGTTTCCTCCCTTATTGGAGCCGGTTCGGACGCGGCGAGGCCGCCCGACCGGAACGGGTCGACCCTATGGGTCGTCCCCTTTTAAACCCCGCCCCAGAACATTACCCGTTAGCGTGGGTCGACCCTTGGGGTCGACCCTTTCAGGGTTTGCTGCAAAAGCTGAAGAAAACGTAAGTTTAAGGAAGCGAATGATATGGCTCGAGTCCCCAGTGATTATATTGAGTTAGAATCAAGAAATTGGAGTTATATGAATGGGTATACACACTGGGGAACTTGTTTCAAGAATGACTTAGACCATAGAAGGTGTTCATTGTTTCCCATCTCCGAAAATTCAGATTTTGATATCAATTGCTCTTTTGCTGGCCTTAAGAAAATTCAAGGAATTATCGGCCATAGAATTTGCAAAGCCAATGGTTGTATTCTATAATAAGAACATGCATACCATGCAATCAAGGTTTTCATGCAAAAGAAATAGAAAATTTTTGTGGTTTTTCAAGCACGACTATGCACATGCATGACAAAAAAATGACACACTACATGCAATGCAATGACATTGATGCACATGATTAAGACTCAGATTGATCTATCCTACAAACCCCTAGTTCCCTTCTAAATGATGTGAACTTGTCTACACTAAGAGGTTTGGTGAAAATGTCGGCAATTTGATGATCTGTCTCAACAAAACTGATGTTAATATCACCCTTACTCACATGGTCTCTGATGAAATGATGTCTAATTTCAATATGCTTGGTGCGGGAGTGATGAACTGGATTTTTGGACAGATTTATGGCGGATGTGTTATCACAAAGAATTGGGGTGTTTTTAAAAGAAATGCCATAATCAATCATTTGCTGTTGGATCCATAGCACTTGGGTAACGCAACTACCGACAGCCACATACTCGGCTTCGGCTGTTGATAATGCCACTGAATTTTGTTTCTTGGAGGCCCATGAGACCACACAACCCCCAAGAAAATGGCAATAACCACTAGTGCTTTTCCGATCCATCTTACAGCCCGTGTAATCGGCGTCAGAATAAGCGACAAGTTCAAAGCATGAATTCCGTGGAAACCACAATCCTAAGTTAACTGTACCAGCAATATATCTAAAAATCCGTTTCACGGCCGACAAATGAGATTCCTTTGGATTTGATTGAAATCTTGCACATAGACAAACAGCAAATTGTATGTCGGGCCTGCTGGCAGTTAGATACAATAGTGAACCTATCATACTTCTAAAGAGTTTTTGGTCCACTGATGTACCTTTCTCATCTTGATCAATTTTCAATGAAGTGGACATGGGTGTTGGTTGTGGCTTAGTTGATGCCAAACCGAATTTTTTCAGCAACTCCATTGCATATTTCTTTTGGTGTATGAACAACCCGTCCACCGTTTGATGTACCTGCAATCCCGAAAAGAAGGTTAACTCTCCCATGAGGCTCATTTCGAACTCACTTTGCATCAATTTTGCAAAGTCGTTGCTAAGGGCATCTTTAGTGGAGCCAAAAATAATGTCATCAACGTAAACTTGAACAATCAAGATTTCCTCACCATTCAATTTCGTGAAGAGGGTTTGATCAACATTACCTCGTTTGAATTCATGTTGAATGAGGAATTCACTTAACCTTTCATACCATGCACGGGGTGCTTGTTTCAGACCGTAAAGTGCCTTGTCCAGCTTGTACACATGGTCTAAATGCTTTGTGTTTTCAAACCCCGGTGGTTGCTCCACATACACGTCTTCCTGGATATAGCCATTCAAAAATGCACTCTTAACATCCATTTGAAATAATTTGATGTTATGACAACATGCAAATGTTAAGAGAACCCTCACTGCCTCAAGTCTTGCTACTGGAGCAAAAGACTCATCGAAGTCAACTCCTAATTCTTGGCTATAACCCATGGCTACAAGCCTTGCCTTGTTCCTAATTACCACTCCTTGATCATTTGTTTTATTTCGAAACACCCATTTGGTTCCGATCACGGAGTGATTCTTAGGACATGGTACGAGGAACCACACCTTGTTCCTTTGAAACTGGTGTAGTTCTTCTTGCATGGCCATGATCCATGACTCATCTTTCAAGGCCTCTTCAATGGAGTGAGGTTCAAATTGAGAGAGCAAGGCTAATAAGTCATGAGTTTCAACTTCCCTGAAGGAGGCTCGTGTCCTTATCCCTTCTTGTACATTTCCCAATACATTCTCCAGAGGATGGTCCTTTGCAAATGTCCATTGCAACGGTAGCTCCTGTTCAAGTTGAGTTTCCTGATTTACATCTTCTTCTTTTGGTTCTTCCTCTTCTTGTTTTTCTGAATTTTCTTGCTTCTTCTCGATATTGTTATCTTTCAACACATCATCCTGCAAAATAGATTTTTCATCAGTTCTAAATGGAGATGATTCATCAATAATAACATGTGGACTTTCTTCAACTACGAGAGTTCTCAAATTATATACTCGATATGCTCTCGAATTGAGAGAGTACCCAAGCAATATGCCTTTGTCACTTTTGGGATCAAATTTAGCCAAGTCCTTCTTACCATTGTTATGAATGTAGCATATTGAGCCAAACGGTCTCAAATATGAAATGTTTGGCTTCTTACCTCGGTATAGCTCATATGGAGTTTTCTTCAACAATGGTCTTACCATGGCTCGATTTATGATGTAGCAGGCCGTGTTCACTGCTTCAGCCCAAAAGTACCTTGGTATTTTATTCTCATTCAGCATGGTTCTTGCCATCTCAACTAGCGTTCTGTTCTTCCTTTCCACAACTCCATTCTGTTCCGGAGTTCTAGGTGCGGAGAAGTCATGCATATAGCCTTGAGCCCTGCAAAAATTGCTGAACTCATGGTTATCAAATTCTCGGCCGTGATCACTCCGCACAGCTTTGATGCAATACCCTTTATCATTTTGAACAAATCTGCAAAATGCTTCAAATTCCGTCAGGGCATCATTTTTATGAGAGAGAAAATAGACCCAACAGAATCTTGAATAATCATCCACAATCACAAATCCATATAGTTTACCACCCAAGCTGTGAGTTCTACTTGGTCCGAAGAGATCAATGTGGATGAGTTCAAGAGGTCTTGATGTGGTCACATCTTGTTTGGACTTGAATGATGTCCTTGTTTGTTTGCCCATGCTGCAAGCTCCACAAATTCCATCATTGACGGCCTTCAACTTGGGCAGTCCAACCACCAAATCCTTTCTGGATAATTTCAGCAATACATTGAAGCTAGCATGCCCAAGCCGCCGATGCCAGAGCCAAGCATCATCGTTGCTCCTTGCAGTTAAACATAAGTTTTCATGAGAAGCATCATTCAAGTCTATCATGTAAACATTGTTATACCTGAAACCAATGAATTTGATCTCTTGAGTATTCCTATTCAAAACAGTGCAGTGGTTAGAATCAAAAATCACATTGCATCCCTTATCACAAAGTTGACTTATGCTTAAAAGATTATGTTGCAAACCCTTCACAAGCAATACATTTTCAATGGTATGATTTTGATTCTTACCTATCTTACCTTCCCCAATAATTTTACCTTTGTCTTTACCACCGAATGCTACCGTTCCACCATCCTTTTCTTGCAGGTCCACAAACCATTCCTTGTTTCCCGTCATATGTCGAGAGCAACCGCTGTCCAAATACATTTGTTCCTTTGAGCTCTCGAGTGGACCTGCAATTCAACCAAAGTTCTTATGGAGATTTTGGTACCCAAGCAAGCTTGGGTCCATGATGGTTAGAGGCATGATGCATATATGATCTTTTTCTGAATCCAACAGAATTTTCTTCATCATATTTTAGAATTTTACAATCATACATATCATGACCCATTTTTCCACAATAGAAACAAGTGATGGCTCTATCTCTTTTTCTCCATCTACCAACATTCGAAAAGGAGTTATGCATGTGTTTCTTTGGTTTAAGAGATGCTGAACTTGATCTTTCAAGGATGGCAACGGCATCCTTCAACATTTTTATTTCAGCCAATTGAGATTGACTTTGTTTTTCAGCCTTTTCTTTGGCTTCATTACAAGCCGAGATTTGAAGCTTTTCTTGTTCCATGTCATCTTTCAATTCTTCATGCATTTTCAGAAATGTAGATTGTTCTTCTCTCATACATGAAATCTCTTCTTCAAATAGTTCAATTTTGGATGAAAGAATTTCATTTTCTGATTTTAAAGCATGGCACTCTTCACATGATTTTTTAGTATGCACAAAATGATCAATTTTCTTTTTCAAATTTCTGTTTTCAGATTTGAATCTCTTACATTTTTCATATAAAGATTCATATGCAATTTGCCATTGTTCAGAGGTGAGAGTTTCAGTTTCAGAATCTACCTCATTTCCTTCGTCGTCATTTGCCATGAGACATAGATTCTGGACTAGCTCCTCTAGTCCATCTTCATTTCCGGACTCCTCTTGATCTTCATCGCTCCATGTGGCCATCATGGCCTTGGGCTTTCTGAACTTGCCTTTCTTTACCTTCTTGATGAGATCGGGGCACTCACCCCGCATATGGCCGGGTTTCTTGCATTCATAGCAAATCACTTCTTCTCTCTTGCTATTTTCTCCTCTGTTTGGACCTTGCCTTCTTAGTCCTTTTCTGAACTGACCACCAAAATTTCTGGTTCGTTTCACAAACCGTCTTGCCCTTTGTGTGATCATGGCAACTAATTCTTCATCTTCAGTGTTGCCTATTGAATCATTTTCACTGCCCTCTGAGTCGTGTGGATTCACCTTTAGAGCCATTGTGGTAACAACTTTCTTTTTCTTGTGATCCTCCTCACTCCTTTTGATGTTTATCTCGTAAGTCATCAGCGAGCCAATTAACTCGTCAAGGGTTAAGGTACTTAGATCCTTGGAGTCTTCAATTACAGTGGCCTTTGTATGCCACTGTGGAGTGAGGGATCTTAGGACTTTTCTGACGAGTTCCTTGTTGGAATACTCCTTGCCAAGTCCCTTTAGTCCATTGGTAATCTCGGTTAGCCTTGCAAACATGTCAGAAATTGATTCTTCTGACTTCATTGCGAATAGCTCATAGTCCCGAACTAGGAGGTTGGCTTTTGTTTCCTTGACTTCCGATGTTCCTTCATATATAAGCCGTAGCTTATCCCACATCTCCTGCGCAGAGGCACACATAGATATTCGTGAGTATTCGTTAGGATGAACGGCACATTGAATTATATTCATAACCTTAAAGTTCGTTGAACACTTCTCTATATCTTCTTCATCCCATTCATCTTCTTTTTCAGATAAAACATATGGACCCTTACTTATGACACGCCAAACATCATAGTCCTGGGCACGTAGGAAAACATACATTCTATTCTTCCAGTAAGGGTAGTTCGATCCATCAAAGAACGGAGGTCTTTGAATGGAATGCCCTTCGGGCATCATCCCTCTGTTTGCCATTAAACGAGATCTGCTCTGACGACCGTGAGATCGTAAATCAACCAGAGCACAAGGCTCTGATACCAATTGTTGAGTCCCGGAGGGTGGCAATCAAGAGGGGAGGGGTGAATTGATGGCCCAATAAAAATTAAAAACGAGCTACACGGAACCAAGGCAAGATAAACAACAAACTCAAAACTAGCATGAACAGAAATACACACGTGAATGCGTGATGATGGGGTGATTTATTAACAAGCAATTGAATTCTCTCCTCACCGTGAAGCCCACACGGTTTATAGCAGAAAACCAAACCACAAAGTGCACACGGAATTTTTAGGTGGTTCGGGTACACACCGTGTCCCCTACGTCCACCCCTCACACGGAGGATTAACTTCCACTAGACAGTGAAACACACACACCCGCTGTTTACAACAGCAACCACACACACACGCTGTGTAGAACAGCAAGCACAAACACACACACACGTTCGTGTTGTCGAACACGAACACACACACACAAATCTCGGATTTACTGATTACAAACAGATGATGAAGTTAAACTTAAGGTATTCAAAGTGAGAAGAGTGAAAAGAGGTTGGATTATCCTGGTTGGAGCTCCCCCTATCACTTCCACGAATTTAATCGAACACTTTATGCAGCACGGTGACGATCTTGGCTTGAATGAAGCTTTAGGTTGATTTTGGATCGCATCCAGCAGCTGTGGCTTGTATGGAAGTAGTTCTCCTCCTCCTTCCCTTCACTTTCACGCACTCTTCAAGCTGGAACCAGGTCAGGAGGTGGCGACTTCAACCTGCCAACACAAGGGGTTAGAAAGAAAGCTTACAGCTCGACATACGATTTTTCCCCTTAGGGTTTTCATCAACCAAGCGACATTATATATGCTAAGAGAGTTCTGGGGACGGTCAAGGGACCAGATCCGCAAAATGTGGAGCAAAGCACGGGCCCCCAACCTAAAACAAATGACCCATGAGGTCGAAATTCCAAGGGTCAACAAATACGGCTCGGCCCGGAAATGAAGGGGTCGACCCTTGGGGTCGACCCTCGTGGGTGGTTTTTCTGCCCAGAAGGCAGGGGTCGACCCCTGGGGTCGACCCTCTCAGGAACAGCTTGCTGTTTAAGAATTTTTACTGAAGGGGTCGACCCACAGCCTGAGGGGTCGACCCTTGGGGTCGACCCTCGCAGGTCCAGAACCAACAGCCAGCGGGCCAAAAAATAAAGACCACAGGGGGCGACCCCTGGGGTCGACCCTTGGCTAGGGGTCGACCCTTGGGGTCGACCCTTTCATTCAGAACACGAATTTGCCGAGAACGCGATCCAAATGACCGAGTCAAGTTCCAGAACGTCTAAAATAAACATGCAAACCATGAAAAGTGTTCAAGAACAAGTTTATGAGCTACAATAAAATGGTTCTTAAAGCATGTCAATCAATTAAGCTTAAACCATTTCATACTTAGACATAATTCAAATGAGAGACGATCTTAAAGGACTTCAATCACAAAATTGAAAATCAAGGTTGAAGTCGATCTCACCAAACGTCCCATAGCATTGAAATTCTTGTCCTTGAAGATTGGCCTGTCAAAATATCTCACAGTTAATTCTTTCATCCAAACTGTCAAATTAACTCACTTACCCTCAAGAAGATTGCATTGAGCCTTCATAACACGCCAAAACCTCATATGACGGAGTTGGGATTCAAGACGTTAGAAGGACTCATTTTCAGTTCAAAAAGAATTTGGTCAACATCAAAACCATAAGGCATTTTACATGAGGAGGGGGTTCAACATTACTGTTGGTGCTCTACACAGCATAGTCATGCACACTTATGTATTGCTTTGTCGAATTAGCTTTCTTATGTCATATTTTTATATTTTAATTTCAGTTTAGTTAATTTCTCATCAATGTACACATACATGCCCATGAATAAATGCATGATATCCTGTTTCTGATATTTTGCTATGTTTGACTTCTATCCATGTTATGCGCAAAACATTTGCCATATTAGTCCATAATGTTTTCTTCAGAAAGATTTGGATTCTACTGCCGATTGAAATCAAAATCTGGAAGTGCTGCTGGACCAAGTAAAATGAAAATGTCGATCCCATCCTATAAAGAAGCAATAGATCATAAAGCCTTATACATTCCCCTGAAAAGTAAACCACAAATGTACAAGATCAGCCAGTAAGCTTAACAATAATGAAGAAACGTCTTTCTCAATGTCTAGTGCTCTTTTTCATGCTCTAATAAGTGAAACCCCTACCCTCTAAGGCCTAGCTTGTTTTTGGAGTGGGTTAGGGGCGGGTACGCCACCCCGGGTGGCCCACCACTAACCCACCTTGGGTGGCTTATTCCACCCCTTTCTATGAATTCACAAAACCCAACTTTATCCCTAACTGATCCCAATTAAGGAAAAAAAGAGCCAAACAAGAACAATTCATCTCACCCCGGTTAACCTACCCTAACCGGACTTACTCCTTTATCAAAGTGACCCTAAGGCCCCCTTTGCTAACCGAGCACGGTTAGCGTGCTCGACTCTCCGGGGTCGAGCACGCTAACCGCCCCCGGTTAGCTCTTCTGTGTGAGGGGGAGGCGGGACCCATCGTGCCTTCCTCTCTCATCAGTTACGGTATCCACCCGACAACTCCGGAAATAAAGCGGCCCTAAGGCCCTTTTTGATAAGCGGGTGGGGGTAGGTTAATCGACCCCGAAGGGTCGATTAAGCCACCCGGGGTCGATTAGGTGCATTTGTGTGAGGGGGAGGCGGGGCCCACCGTAACCGCGGGTGGCTTATCCGTCGACAGTCGCCCGACCAAGCCGCTATCAAAGCGGCCCTAAAGGAATACACACAACTTTTATACCAGTCATGTATTTTTTTAACTTCATACAAATATGTATTATCAAGAGAGCTTTACGAACTTTTGTTCTTATGGATGAAAGAGATTCAGATAGTTTTGTTACTGGCTATTTCTAATATTTTGGCGCTGCATCCAATTTGTTGAAGAGGGTATTTAAGTAACTTATGATCATCAGTTCTTAAAACACTTATAGTTGTATTTGAAGCTGCCGTGAGCTCGGCTTATGGTGGGCATCAAATAGTATCTTCCAAAGCTATTTGCAGCACCTCCATAATTTGACTTTTTCTCCATGATAGCTGATTAACATATAAGAAATCATTAAATACCTTGGTTTTTTACTTCTCGCCCCCTAAAAAATTTGATATTAGGAATAAGTGCCTGTAATCCACTACTTCGTTAAAAACCATCCATTTCTTCTCCGTTACATGAAAAAGCCCATGTCCTCAGTCTCCGTAAGGAAATGCTAAGTTAACCTAACCCAACCATAGACTAGCCTAACCTGAATGGAGAAAAAGACCATAAGGAAATGTTAAGTTAACCTAACCCAACCATAGACTAGCCTAACCTGAATGGAGAAAAAGACCATAAGGCCCTTGCATAACCCCCTTCAATCCGCGCGCGCGCGTGTGTGTGTGAGAGAGAGAGGGTGTCTCCCTCTCTGGCGCTGGTGTGCAGAGAGAGAGAGAGAGAGAGCGGGAGGAGCTAGAGAGAGAGAGAGGAGTGGAGGCGTCGGACCCTCCGGCACTGGCACCCCCACACTAGAGCGTGCGAGAGAGAGAGTTGGTACCGTCGGCTGCCGATGAAGAATCTGCCGCCCTGCTCTCCGTGTATCTCCCGGAAAGCACGCCGAACATCAACCTGATGCCCACCCTAGCTGCCTGGTTGTTGGTGTAGTGCCCTTTTGTTGCCCGCAGCAATAGAACCTGCCATAGGTTCAGGGCATCGAACCATTGTTGGTAGTATCGGCCGAAACCGATACGTTTCGGCCGAAATGTATCGGTTTCGGCCAGGACCGAAACAGTTTCGGACTTGCTCACTGTAGCAGGTCCAAAACTAAAAAAATTTTGTAATGGTTTCAGGCGAAACCGATACCGGTTTCGCCCGAAACTCAACCGTTTCGGTTCGAAACCAGACGGTTTCGGCCGAAACCGGACGTGCTCACTGTAATTTTTACCTTTTTTGAATGTTTTGAACCGGTTTCGGCCGAAACCGAAATCGGTACATTTCGGTTTCGATCTTGGCCGAAACCGGTACCGAAATCGGTACTGCCATCCTTGCATCGAACAGCCCCACCGCCACGCACACCCACACACAGATGCCTCCTTCCCTCTTGGCCCCATCCACGATCCTTACCCCCACGGCGTCGGTCCCACCATGGCTGCCTCCAGCTCCGCAATTGCCTCCTACGGCCTCAACCACCACCAGGAAAGAGAGAGAGGGAGAGTCCGTGATCCCTGCCCCCATAGCGCTGGTCCCGCCATGGCTCCCTCCAGCTCTGCAACTGCCTTCTACGGCTCCAGCCGCCACCAGGGGAGTGAGAGAGAGAGAGAGAGACCGGAGATGGGGAGGGTAATTTGGAAAAGAAAAATTAAAGAGAGTGAGGGAAAGGAATATTCTTTAAAATTGGATGACATATTTCATTAGAATGGTGGTTAACGTGAGGGGTTTTTTTACCGAGGGTTAGAAGATTTGGGTAATTTTAACGAAATAAGTGGATTAGAGGCTTATTCTTAATTTCGAATTTTGTTAGGGGACAAAAACTAAAAAACCGTTTATTTTTTTTACTTCATGTTGTAAAAAGATAGAGTGCAAGCACCATTATAAAATTCCTAGTGTTACTTGTTCTGACCACCTTCCTAAGTGATCCAATCATCTCCATCATTCTCCCGAATCAAATTTCATTTCTCCATCTGTGCAGGATCTCCATTCATGATTCTCAGTCGTAAGCTCGTAGAATTCTCCATCCTGGGATGGGACAACCTCCCCAGAACACTCTTGATGTACTTCTCCAACCTGAAGTCTGCCCAGCGTGGTTACTTCCACACCTTGGTCTGCAACTCCAGGAAGTTCCACAACACAGTCGTGAACTCTGATCTGAGGTTCAACTCATGGGAGAACCCTGCGAAGGAGCGGGCCCGAAATCCCAAGCCGGGGGACGTGGACAAGATGATTGGCAGTGGTGCTGCATTCGCTGGGAGCTTCCTCCCAAATGACCCGGTTCTAGACAAGATCGATGCTGCGATCTTGCACCGTGGTTGGGGCAAAATAGCACCTGGAGGGTGGTGCCTGGGGAGGAGCGACAGAGGCAGGGAACCGTGCCTTTTCTGGGGCGACCCCGGCATCCTTAGGCCAGGCCCCGGTGCAAAGAGGTTTGAGAATTTCCTCCTCCGGTCACTGAAGAATGTATCAGTTTGGTCGAATCTATGTAGTTCATCCTGATCTCTTGCCTTGTATTTGGTGACGGATTGCTTCATCTATTCTTTTTTTTTTCTTTTTTTGGGCTGCTGACACATAGGGCGAAAGGAAGATCGAGCTATAAAACCTGTGCCGCAGACTGTTCATTCAGACTTTAATGTAAGTTTAAATGTACATATTTGGATTAGAAGGGTATTTGCCCTTTCTGCAACTGAATCAATGAAGTGCATATCAATGCAGGCTGCAGCCTTGTTGGTGCACAATTATTCATGACGCGTCATGGCCGTAGTTTAGGTATTCAGTCGGTAGCCAATTGCGACATGGCCAAACTAACTAGAGGAGTGACACTTTTTTAACCATATTTTTTTGTCACTATCTTCTTGGTCATTTGATCATGAGACAGTCAGATGGCCGAGCTGATTAGGGCAGAAATGAAGAATTGGAGTCTCATGTTAGAGGGTTCTTGAGGAGGCACTTTCTGGAGGTGGAACATTCCAGTTCTTCCCATTTTAGAGCACCAAAATTTATGGGGTGTTTGGTTACATTTTTTTTAGATATTTTCTCTTTCAAAATTTATTCTGAAGAAAGAATATGGACTAATCATATTTGGAGCATCTCTCCTACTTTTTAGAGAGAGAGAGTTAATTTTTCATTAAATTTCTTTAAATAAAAAATAATTCTTTTCTTATTTTATTTGAAAAGAGTTATCTCTCTCGTAACCATTTCTTTCTCTCTCGCACACGTCACATCTCTCTCTCTCTCTCTCTCTCTCCAATCACCTCTTAACGAGAAAATTACGTGCTCTCTTAAATATTATTTAGATTTTACCAAATATGTCAAAAGTTAAAATTTTATAAATTTAAAAATTGTGACAAAAATTACACTGAAATATTTTTAAAAGAAAAATAATCTTAAGAAAAAAATTACTCTCAAACATCCTATTAATCTTTTTTATTTTATATTGTTCAATTTCTCAATTGGATGGCAGAAAATGAGTGCGACAGAAGTGCGGTGTCACGGCGCTTGTCTATAATTTCTAGTCAGAAGTCCAAAATTAACCAAAAAGACTATATAAATAACTTCAAAGTCTTTAGTATTCTTCCTTTAGAAAATTGGGTTAAAACTTGGTGGAAGTACTGAAACATTTCCAAAGCTATACCAAGCACGGCCTAAACTTACCTGTGGTAAAAAAAAAAAAACGTTCAGAGAGGATCATGTGAGGTTCAAATTTGCGTCTCTAGCACTTAAACGCAGATTTTGTAATACTTTATGCTTGGCATTTTATGTTTATGTTCTTTTTGCTACAAAGAATTCATTATTTCATGTTACCAAAAGGATTCTGAAGATCAAATCTCTCACAATCGCTGCGTGCATCGTCACATGATAATCTTCTGAACAGTAGATACTTATCTATCAAAGCAAACAAGGAATTTCCTCTATATATTTATAGATCAAATAATTGTAAATAATCTTTTAAATATAGCATATCTATTTGAAAAATAACCTTACATTGTTAATGGGAAGCAACAGATGCACTATTTTCCAATACTGCTTTGTTTCCTCCCCCAACAAAAACGAAGGGAATGTCGATAGTTCATGTTGGCTTAAAAAATAATCTCATATATTGTTGAAATCTATTAGGGGGTATTTGTTAATCGATTAGATTAGTGCATTCGATGAGACATAGCGGTGTGAGTCTCACCATTCTCTCACTCACAAATGTGCTAACCATGCCGGGTTAACAAACACCCCCTTTAAGATATTCTCCACTCTGTTTTTTCCCCCTTCAAGATTAGACATGTGTTTGGCAAAAATTTTATTTCTAAGAAAACCATCCACTTCTACTTTTATCAAAAAAATTAGTGAATCGGAGTAGGCATAACTTATTCAGACAATCACGTGGAATCAGTCCTTCCATCGGCCGCGGCCTTTCCTTATCCATCGTCCCCTTCTTCTCGGTCATTTCGTTCCTCCCCCTTTGGTTAGACGCATCAAACCTCTGTTACTCTATACCTTATATATATATATAGAGAGAGAGAGAGAGAGATCTATTGCCATCGGTGGCAACGAAAGAGTGATGTTATCGATTTTGAAATCACATGATTCAATATTAAAATTTTAATCCATATTATTAAATCTTCTATATTATCATAAATTTAACTACACTTAAAAAATTATTCAAATATGATATCAAAAACAAAGATATTATATGATACAAAAAATGTAATATCCATTTATCTAAGTCGTTTATTTTGTGTCCAACTGATGTACAAGAAATAAATGTTAAAATTATATAATTTTTAATTCACAAATAATTTATTAATAATAGAGAACATTTAACCGTGTGAATTAAAAAATTAAAATTAAATCATCTGATTTTAAAGTCAGTGATATCACTCTTCTGTTGCCACCAGTGACAACGATTCCTCCTCATATATATATTTTATATATTCAACCAAATATTCTGCTAATTTTGACAGTATTTTAGTACGAGAAGTATAACTGAAATAATATTTTTAATATAAATAAATAATAAAATCAAAAAATAAATATATACAGTAAAATAAGTAAGATTCTAAGCATATATATGTCTGTGTAATCATGTCTTCTAAATATCGCCGTACTGTGAAGCTAAGACCGTCCGATCAATCTACTTCCACATGTCACGGTCGAGCCGATGGACCCCCGACTCAGATGCTTCTCTCGTGCACCGATAGTCGAATCTCTGAACACCATAAAAGCAGCTCGACCTCGCCCGTTCCCGCCCTATTTCCTTCCCTCCTTCCCACACCTCTAGGCGTTCTCAGTAGGGGTAGATCGACGCCTCCGTCCAGGGTCTGGAGCAGGAATCCTCCGCGCCTCCCATGGCGTCTTCTCAGGTAAGAATCCCGGAAACTTTCCGCAGTTCCACTGCTCCATCTTCATGGATTCTCTCACATCCGAGATAACGAGAAGAGAAGGGAGAATGGAGGGCCTGCCCTGGTCCCTGTTCCGTATATCGATCGTCTTCTGCTTGCCTCTTCCGCCATGGATTGTTTCGTCCATGGGCGAAGGAAGAGAGGAGAGGGCGGAGGACGTCCCTCTGTTCGTTACCCGATCGACTTCCGCTTCTCGAGCTGGGTAGTGGTCCTTTTTGGTTTGCCTTTTTTTTTCTCCTTGCTTCCGAGGGTTTCCATCCTTTCGCTAGGGTTTTAGTTTTTCTCTTCCTCGTTCGTTTCATGTGCCGATCGTCTTCTACGGCGGAGGATCTCCTCGTGAATGGCGTCTGCGTTCTCAAGACTTTGATGCAGGTCGGTGTTCTGGTGTTTTTGCTTTGTAGTACGCATTGCTCGATCGTCAATGTGGCCAAGATCATCCGTCGCTGAATGGAGTGAATTTGCGCAAATGATGGTTGGTGGTTCAAGCTATTTTCCTCGTCTGATGCGGAGTAATATCCTAAGGAGATCGTACGTACAAACAATGCCTTCTCTTTAAAATTGCAAGTGCTAACTATTGGTTACCTATGTTCCAGTGGAAATCTGATCCAGATGTTGTTTCATGTAACTAAATACCATAGTTAGGCCTGGTGCTCCTTTTAGTTAGATGCCCTGGACTTGCTTAAGGAGTTGTAAGCGAGATGCCCTAGATATTTTAAATTGATTGATGCAACTGTATGTCTGTACTTGGTTGTACTACATTAGAGCTCATTTCTTCATTATATTATGAAATTCTGATCAACCAAGTAGGATTTTTTTATCGAGAATAGGATGCAGACTGTTATTTTATTAAAAAATAGAGGTAATACAATTAATGAGACAAAAGTGAGGAGCCTTTGTTCAGTAGAAAAAAAATGAAACAAATTACATGTACTTGATGATCTTATACCATTCCTTTATGTTAATATTGAGCAAAAACCTCCTCCACCAAGAAAGCAAAGAGACTACATCAAGGCAAATGTTCTCCGGTCGACTGTACTTCCTCTGTAAATCATGGCATTCTTTGCTTCCACAAACACCAGCAGATTGCATGCGGAAGAAGAAAGTAGTCTCCATCAATCCCCTTCCCCCATCGAGGATTTCAGATGGCAAAAGAAAGTCCACATTCCTTCAGTAGAATCAAACCTTACAGTTTGACCCATCAACTGAGCAAAGATCACCCAAAACCTGCTTACTAAGCTGGTGTTGGAAGAAGAGATGATCCAATGTCTCATCGCTGCCACCACAAAAGATGCAAAGAATATCACCATTTGGACATCATCTGTTGGAGATCGGAGTACGTGTACAGATGGACGAACAACAGAGAAGGAAGAAGAAAAAAGAAGAAGAGATCACACCACAAGAACACCGAGATTTACGTGGTTCGGAGGCGATGTGCCTTCCTACATCCACGGCCGCAGCAGGGTTTCCTCTATAACACACCAAGATACAATACAAAGAGAGTTCGCAGCCCTTTTATACAAAGAGATTAGGGCGCCCAACACAGTAGGGAACAAAGGACAATAATGCCCCTGTTATAAACAGAAATTTTGTTCTGGGGGCTCCGCCCCGCGACCTGACCGCGCAGGTCGATCCGCGTGCGAGGGCGCACGATGGCGAGTTCGGACTTCACAATCTAACACCATCTACTCCGGTACACCTTAGTGATAATCCTGTTATGGGTCAAGAGCCACATTGTTGGAATTATAGGGATTTAGATCCTGAATTAGAGGATCACCTGCTATATGTGTCCAGTCTATATTTGTAACCTCCTTCTATATTTGTAATCACCTCTTGTCGATAAAAAAGGGATGTAGTGCCTCTGTTTTGAGAGCTGCGAATTCTCCATTAAGTCCTCTCTCCCTCTAATTCTCCATACTTTGCAACTTGGTATCAGAGCCAGCCCCATAGATGCCGCTACTCGACCAGAGACGCCTTGATCGGCCACCCACCGTGGGCCGCGCCAATGCAGCGGCTTGCACCCGCACCGATACGGCGGCCTACACCTGCGTCGGCCTCCCTTCACAGCACGATGATCTGGAGGAGCTTCTTCTTTGGGGATGTTCGAGAATAGCCGGATGCCTATGAGTTGCCTTCGATGCGAGTACAGGCGTTCGGCTTCTTTTCTATATCTGAGGTAGTCTCAGAATTGTTGGTGAGTCTGTTTGACCCTTTCTTTCACCTTCGAGATTGTGCCTATTTGTTATTTCTGGTGTGTGATTGGTGATGCAACCCCATTAACAATGGAGGCCTTGGAGAGGCTGGTGGTCAAGTTGATGGAAACTCGGTCCTCAGGTGGTGAAGGTTCAAAGGTCGTGCTGGAAACTAACCTAGTCAAGTTGGATGGACCAGGCACCTATTTGAGTTGGATGCGTCTGATTTTAGACTCACACAATCTTGAAGGTTATATAAAGGGAACAGAAAAGAAGCCTGTGGGAGATGAGGTAGCTTTCAGGCAGTGGAGTTTGAATAACTCCCGAGTGGTGGTGTGGCTACTTTCTTCGATGGTTCCTAATGTTGCTCGTACTGTTGAGTCTTTGACTGATGCACATGATCTGTGGCAAGCTGTAGCCACAACCTATTCCCACAAGAGTAACAATATGCATGCACACAAAGTACAAAGAGAGCTTTGAAGCCTTACACAGGGGTCCAAGTCTGTAACAGAGTATGTTGGAGAGCTGAAAAGGCTATGGAATGATTTTGACTTTTACAGTCCATTTACACCTACTCATCCTGGTGATATTGATGTGTTCACAAAGTGGGTAGAATGCCGGCATCTTGTAGAGTTTTTGGACGGATTGAACTTGGAATTTGAGCATCGTCGCTCTTCAATTCTGAGTACACAAGAGTGGCCGTCACTTGATGAGGTTATTTCTTTGATTCTCAGTGAGGAGACACGCTTAGCTACTATATCCTCTCCAGACCCTTCGGTTATATCAACACTAGTAGTGCAGCCTCTCTCTTTCTCTGGTGGTCCTAGAAATTCTTCTCCTTCTGATGCAGCCCTAGGAGGTGGTCTGTCTCATGGTCGAGCAGTAAAAGTTTGTGACTATTGTCGGAAGCCTGGCCATATAAAGGCCTATTGCTATGAGCTACACGGCCGACCTGCTAGGGGCCGTGGTCGTGGTGGTGGTCGTTCTGGAGGTGGCGGCCGATCTGCTGGTGGGGGCCAAGGTGTTCAGATTAATCATGCTCACTTCTCTTCTTCCTCTTCTTCCATGGGAGACCTATCAATGGAAGAGTTGCAGCTCTTGCAAAAGTTCAGATCGATTGTGCATGTTTCTGACATCGGTTATTCTATAGAAGGTTCAGATCCGGCCCGACCTCCCAGTTCCCAGTACTAGGGTAACTTTGCTCAAACAGATGTAGGAGGTCAGGTCCTAGCTCTTACTTGTAGTAATTCCTCTCCTTGGGTGATTGATTCTGGAGCAACCAGCCATATGACTGGATCCTTCAAAGAGTTTGTGTCTTACACTCCTTGTTCTGGTCGTGATAGAGTACGCCTTGCTGATGGTTCATTCTCTCCCATCTCTGGTAAACATGGATGGCAGTTTCGGCCGAAACCGATACGTTTCGGCCGAAACGTATCGGTTTCGGCCATAACTGATCCGAAACACACATTAAACACTGTAGCAATCCGAAACTAAAGGGGGGTATCGGTTTCGGGCGAAACCGATACGAGTTTCGCCCGAAACCAAACGGTTTCGGCCCGAAACCGTTTGGTTTCGGCCGAAACTAGTGACTTTATGGCAAGTGTTGGCCCCCGAAACCCCATAACCCACAGGTTTCGGCCGAAACTTTCCCCCCCTGCTGTCTGCGTCGCGGGTGGTGTCTGCCGCTGCCGCTGCCGCGCCTGTGCTGCTGCCGCTGCTGTGCTGCAGGCTGCAGCTGCTGCTGGCGGCCTGCTGCTGCTGTGCTGCGGCTGCTGCTGCTGTGCTGCGGCTGCTGCCTGCGGCTGCTCCTGCTGGCTGCTGCGGCTGCTCCTGCCGGCAGCTGTCCGACCAAGGGTGAAAGGCCGTCCGACAGGGAGAGGCCGAGAGGGACTGAGGTCTGAGGGAGCCTTCTTGCGCCGCACACCGAGGCCAACACAACTTCAACTTCAAGGGTTTGATTATTTTGTTTGAGGTTAATTTCATTGGGTTTTGTTTGATTATTTTGTTGTGTTCTTTTGGTTGGGTTAAAAATTTGGGGTAAGCAAGTCTTGCTTATTAAGTTTATTCCAAGGGTGATTAAGGGCTTAAGGGTTATTTGCTAATTAAACCCTAATCAGATTTTAAAAATTGGGGCTTTTGTCTAAATTGGTTTGCTTAGGCTCAATTGAAGTTAAATTAAGGTTCATTGAGGATTTTGGGGTTGGATCATGCGGGTAATTAGTTTTTCCCAAGGGTGATTAAGAGTTAATTGCTAATTAAGCCCTAATTAGGTCATAGAAATTGGGGCTTTTGTCTAATTCGAGTTTTTTAGCCACAATTGAAGGTTAATTAAGCTTCATTGATGAATGTGGGGTGGGATCATGCTGGGATTGTATTTTTATGAAGGGTAATTAGGGCTTAATTAGTAATTAAGACTTAATTAGTTCATAAAAATTGGGCCTTTTGTCTAATTCGAGTTTCTTAGCCACAATTGAACCTTAATTAAGGTTCATTGATGAATGTGGGGTGGGATCATGCTGGGATTGTATTTTTATGAAGGGTAATTAGGGCTTAATTAGTAATTAAGACTTAATTAGTTCATAAAAATTGGGCCTTTTGTTTAATTCGAGTTTCTTAGTCACAATTGAAGGTTAATTAAGCTTCATTGATGAATGTGGGGTGGGATCATGCTGGGATTGTATTTTTATGAAGGGTAATTAGGGCTTAATTAGTAATTAAGACTTAATTAGTTCATAAAAATTGGGCCTTTTGTCTAATTCGAGTTTCTTAGCCACAATTGAACGTTAATTAAGTTTCATTGATGAATGTGGGGTAGGATCATGCTGGGATTATATTTTTATGACACATGATTAAGGGTTATTTGGTAATTAAGCCCTAATTCATTCATAAATTTGGGTCTTTTGTTTTGTACTTACAATTGTTTGTCTTTGACTGTGTAACTTCTTAATGCAGCATCATGCCTAGACGTCAGCAAACACATGAGCAGCAAGGGCAGGAGGATCCGGGGTGGGCCCACATGTCCTTAGTTGATGCTAAGAGAAGGAAGGTTAAATGTAATTACTGTCGTAAGGAGATGTATGACGGAATTACCAGAGGCAAGCAACATTTGGCAGGGGTACGAGGAGAGGTGAGACAATGCGACCATTGTCCACGAGAGGTGCGAGAGGAGATGCGCCAGTGCCTTGTGGGGAAAAAGGAGAGGGTGCAACAAAGGGCTGATGATGAGGAGGAAATTGCTGAGGAGATTTCTGGCAGAAGGGTTAGGAGGGATGATGATGAGGAAGGCACTGAAGATTCTGATCCGGAACTGACTGAAGCAAGGGAGCGTGAAGAAGCCGCTCGAAGGAAAGGAAAGGCACCCATGGGTTCAGGAGGGACCTACTCCAGTACAGCTGCACGACGTCCTGATGTTGCTGCCCCGCCCCCGCAGACGCAGAGAGCAGGCCCCATGGACAGTTATCTCCACAGAAGGCCCCAGGCTACACAACCTAAGATCAAAAGTGCATTAAGAGGGGTCAAAAAATCTACAGAAGTTGCAGGGCATGCATTTAAAAGTATCTGTAAATGGTTTTTTCATGCAGGTGTCCCTGCACATGCTGCTGAAAGTGAATATTTTCAACCTATGTTGGATGCCATAGCAGATGCTGGCCCTGGGTTGAAGGCGCCGTCACGTCGGGACATATACGGGCGTGGCCTTGAGGCAGAGGTTGAGGAGCTCCATCAGTGGGTTGAAAGCTTCAAGCATATATGGATGGAGAGAGGATGCACTATTATGTGTGATGGTTGGACTGGTACCACGAAAAAGTCCATGATTAACTTTTTGGTGTATTGCATCGAAGGTACAATATTTGTAAAATCTGTAGATGCATCAAATTTTGAAAAAAATGTCAATTATTTGTTTCATTTGATGGACAACATGGTAGACGAAATTGGTGAAGAAAATGTTGTACAAGTTGTGACTGATAATGAAGCCAGTTATAAGGCTGCAGGGAGGAAATTGATGCATAAGCGCAGGCATTTATATTGGCTCCCATGCGCAGCACATTGTCTTGATCTCATACTTGAAGACATAGGGAAGGACAAACATGTGAAGAAGACGGTTGAAAGGGCACAAAAGATTACCCAGTATATTTATGGCCATCCTAGGATATTGAACATGTTCAGGGAGCATGCAAGTGGGGGGCGAGATATTATACGTGCAGGGCCAACCAGATTTGCTTCAAATTTTATTTCTTTGGAGTCTCTGCATAGGTATACTGTTGAACTCAATTATTACTTCTTTATCCTTATAGTTATGATCTGTATTTGATTCAATTTTTATTTCTTTGCACAGGTATAAGAATGAGTTGAAAGCTTTCATGTACCATAATACCCTGCGGGAATACATCGACAAGGGCAATGTTGATGCTCAGATGCATTATTTGGATGTCTGTCGAATCGTGGACGACAACAAATTCTGGGGCAGAGTAACACGATACATGAAAGTAGTCACCCCCCTCGTGAAGGTCCTAAGATTGGTGGATGGCGATGACAAGAATGATATGGGATATCTTTATGAGGCCATGGACCGTGCGAAATTGGAGTTGCAGGAGTCCCTTCCCAAAGAACATGCAAAGTGGTGGAAGATTATTGACTATAGATGGGACACCACATTACACCACGACTTGCATGCAGCTGGTGAGTGATTATCTGTATTCATATATTATTGACCATACATTAACTATATACAAATGCAAGTTATTTTCTGAACCCTCGATTAATGTACAATGCCAATGCACATGTTGATGCCGAGGTGCTTCAAGGCACTTTAAGAGTCATTGGTCGTTTATCGAGGACACAAGATAAGAGGCTTCAGGCGGAAGTAGAGGTTGGCCTGTTTGATTTCATGAATAAGAGGTATAGAATTTACTTACGTAGTAATGCTAATCTATTATGTAATTTTTGTAGATGACCTCCTATAGAATGAAAAGTGGGACGTATTCTGACTCCCAATTGCAATACGCAGTGGGAAGAGTGAGCCCAGGTATACTTCATCTTTGTACTTTCTTTGCAATTACATCTTCCTTAATTAATTTTTATTTACATCTTATATTTATTTGTTTATGGTTGGTTGGTGTAACAGCTGACTGGTGGATCATGGTGAACAATAGACAATCGGGCAATTCTGCATTGGCTTTCATTGCAATCAGGGTGTTGAGTCAAACCACATCAGCAAGCCAATGTGAAAGGAATTGGAGCACGTTCAGCCTTATACACTCAAAGGTTCGCAATCGGCTAAAGGCTGATCGGTTAGAGAAATTAGTGTACTGCCACTACAATATGAGGTTGAGACAACAGCTGCGAGACAAACGCGTCGCCGAGGATGCCGCCGCAGAGATTGATGTGGATGCCTTATTTGATGATGATAATCCCTTGCAGTCTTGGGTGGAGACACGAGAGCAGGTTGATGAGCCCGTTTTTGATGTTGATGATAGAAGATGGGCAGAGGGCATACTTGATGAAGATGAGGCAAGAGATCCCGAATTAAGAAGCAAATCAAAGAGGGCCAGAGATACTCATGCGCACCAGTCTAGGGTGGTTGATGACACTGAGGAGCAGTTCGAGTTTGAGCCAGCTAGACACTCAGATACAGATAGCAGGCCAGTCACTCCTAGAATGTCCTCCTTAAGAAGAAGTACATCAGTGCATGGGCAAACTGAGAGGGCAAATGCTGCTGCTCGAGAGGACCCGGCAATTGAGGAGTTGAAGCAGATTTATGTGAGGCACACGCCAAGGGGAAAAGGACTCGTGTCAACGTTGATTGAAAAAAGCACTCCAAAAGAGAAAAAAACATCCTCAAAGGTTAAAAGGCGACTGGTTTCTTATGATTCTGATGATGATGATGATGATGATGATCATCCCGGAGGTGCTGCATGGGGTACTAGTGCTGCAGGTGGTACTAGTGCTGCAGGTGGTGCAGGTGCTGCAAGTGGTACTACTGGATATAGTCAAGGTCAGCACGGATATGGTTCACCAGGTTACGAAGGTGGCCAACATGAAGCAGCTATATATGGGGCCCAGAATTATGAACCATCATTTCAGTTCTATCCATATTCGACCAGTGACTCTTCTCTTCCTCAAGATTCCTATGTTGATACTGGATTCGAATCAAGCCAACCAAACACTCCAAGAGGGATCCAAAGAGGGATGCAGGACTTGGCCACCTCATTGTTTGGTTATAGTGAATATAGACCATACATGCAACCTGGTTATAGGTATCGACGTCAAGGGCCAGACGATGAGGGAGAAGGTTCTTCTAGTAATTATTATCCATATTAGGTAAGAATTAATGAATTTTTGTAACATTTATTTTGTCCAAATTGGTTTATTGTACTGCTTCTATTAATGTACAATGGAATATGACTTACACATGTTCAATGTTTGAAGTTGAATTTTTGTAGTTGTCTACTTCAAGGTTATTGCACTAACTTATACAATGAAATGCATGTGTAATGATTTTTATGATTTTTTGTGATTTTAAGTGGTTATTTATATTTTTTATGATTTTTTTCAGATTTTTTAGAATTAATTTTAATTTTTTTAACCTGTTATATGGGTTTCGGCCGGTTTCGGCCGAAACCGAAACCGAAACCGAGTCGACTCGGTTTCGGACCCGGGCGAAACCGAGACTGAAACCGAGTTTGCCATCCTTGTTGGTAAAGGGTATGTTAATTGTACTTCAGCGGTGTCCTTATCATCGGTTCTCCATGTTCCTAGTTTTCCAGTAAATTTACTCTCTGTTAGCCCTATCACTAATGACCTTGACTGTTTTGTAACCTTCTTTAAGACTCATTGTGTTTTTCAGGAGCCCGGGACAGGGAGGAAACTTGGGACTGGTATAATGCATAATGGGCTCTACTATTTGGAGGAAGGAATGACCAAGTGTGATTTTGAGGTTGGTTTGGTGGCATCTTCTTCTAGTGAGGTGGAGTTGATTCTTCAGCACCGAAGGCTTGGTCATCTACCCCTTCCACTTTTGGGACATTTATTTCCAGCTATTTATGAGTTATACAATAAGACAGCTAGTTTGTGATGCTTCTGAGCTAGCAAAGCACACTAGGAGTTCCTATCCATATTTTGGTTTACGTAGTTCAATACAGTTTGAAGTTATTCACACGGATGTTTGGGGACCTTATGAGACCACTGCCACTTCTGGTCATCGATGGTTCGTTACCTTTATTGATTGTTTTAGTTATACATGGGCCTACTTATTGAAAAACAAAAATGAGGTGTTTGCATGTTTCAAAGCTTTCCACAAGATGATTGGTACTCAATATGGAGCAACTCTTAAGATTCTTCGCTCCAATAATGGAACAAAATATATGTCCAAGGAATTTGAAGAATATATATGCAATAATGGCATCATCCACCAAACTACTTGTGTTGATACTCCAGCTCAAAATGGAGTAGCAGAAAGGAAGAATAGGCATCTACTGGAGGTAACTAGGTGTTTGATGTTCTCTATGCATGTCCCAAAGTTCTTGTGGAATGAAGCGGTGCTGACTGCAGTTTATCTGATTAACCGTATGTCGCTTCGTATCCTGGACTACTAGACACCAGTTGAATGTCTACAGGGAACTAACTCCTTCATAGTTCCAAGGTATTTGACTGTGTATGCTTTGTTCGGAATCACCCAGGGATGGCAGTATCAGTTTCGGTACCGGTTTCGGCCGGGTCTAAAATCGAAACCGTTTCGGTTTCGGTGTCGGTTTCGGTTTGAAACCAATTAAATTATTATTATTTTCTTAAAACCCTACATTTGGTTTCGGCCCGGTTTCGGCCTTGGGGTGTCATTTCGTTTCGGTCCGAAACCGAAACGTTTCGGTCGAAACCGAAACGTTTCGGTCGAAACTGTCATCTATGGGATCACCGGCTCTCTGGTGGGAAACTCGATCCCTGAGCACTTAAATGTGTTTGTGGGCTACTCTCACCTGCTTTATGTTTCCAGTCTATATTTGTAACCTCCTTCTATATTTGTAATCATCTCTTGTCAATAAAAAAGGGCTGCAGTGCCTCTGTTTTGAGTGCTGCGAATTCTCCATCCATTCCTCTCTTCCTCTCTCCCTCTAATTCTCCATACTTTGCAACTCACATAAATGCTTTAACCTTCAGTGCCGCCTGCGCTTTCCAAATCTATGATAATGGGGAAACTGAAGTCATTAGCCATGTATAGTTGATACTTGATAAAAAGTCTTGACCGAAAAAGAACCCCTTAATGTTAGCCAGGAAATGTGACCCTGCTACTAAGAGTCAATGTGAAACTGATTGAGAAGAGCTAGCAGGTTGGTGTACTCAAGGAACTCCTCATCTTTAAGAGCTCGGCGCAGAGGAACCTGCCAATGAGAGTCTTGGGCCATTGTAATCAGCACTAACAGTGAGCCACTTATGTGAAGCCAGGCGAAAGATGACAGATTCCTTTTCAACCCACATGGCAGATGTCATTATTCCTTTCCTAATGGGAGACATAAAAGCTTGATTCTCATAAAACAGAGAAAAAAAAATTCTACGCTGAAAATGTTTATTTTTGAATGACATCTTTCCAGATTCATCTGTCCGCAGCACGTAACTTGCCAATGAGAGCCAAGTTGAAATTCTTTAAATTTTTTTCTGCGGGTTACAGACCAGATCCCATTTCACCAATGGGATTGCATGATACTTATGGCCGGTACCACCCCAGAGGAATTTTTGCCAGATTTTATCAATCTTCAATCTAACAGTCTCGGGCTGGAGAAAAGTAGATAACTAATGCTAAGGCATTGAAGATAACTCAGAATTCAATAGAGTTATACGTCCCCCCAAGGATGATGGGCCTTCCACATAGAGAGTTTCTTCTCAATACGTGCCAAAAGCAGATTCCAGACGGTAGTACGCAGACTTCTAAAATGCAATGGTAACCCCAAATAAAGTAACGGAAAGTTTTCCACTTTGCACCCTAAAATGCAGGCGCCTCCCTGAATTTCATCTGCATTCATATGAACTCCATCAATTGGGATTTTCTCGCAGTTAATTTTAAGGCCGGAGACTTTCTCAAAGCATTCTAACATGAACTTAAGGTAATGCAGTTGATGAATGTTTCCTTCAAGAAAGATTTCATGGCTTATGCCTTGCCTGGTCAAAGGCCAATTGTCTCACATAATCCATAGTCTAAGTGATGCCTTTACTTCTTTTTTTGTGATATGTTTAAGCAATTCTTTTCTTCTTTCCTCACCACTAACCTTCTTCCTGTGCTTGAAATCTCTTGAATTGTGCAGAGGACATGTTTTTACTTTTTGATCCCTTGTTGGATATTATTTAGTTCATTATCGTACTGTGCCAAGGTTAACTGATGCGGATTTAATCAGGATCAATCTTCGGGTTAATTCTTTAAAAACCTGTTCTAAACATTGCCATGGATTCAAGGTGATTTTGTACCTTGCAATAAAGTTGTCATCAATTTGGAGTTGGAGGTGAGTACGGTCATTTCCAATATAGTTTCCAATGAGGATTTTATTATATCCGATGCCAACTCTGAGCTAAAATAGATATAAGAGTTTATTATTTTGTTTCCCTTACTTCTGATACCCATTGGAAACAAAACGGGTAATGAATTGACAATATTTTTTCTCCTTTTCCATTAATGGTTGGATGAGATTTACTTTCCTTTCTCTTGTATTTAATACAACATCTCTTATAATCGTGTATTTTTTTTGTGAAAAAAAGAGAACTCGATACGACCGTGAACATAAGAAGTCACATCGCTACTATTGGAAAAGTTGGAATCAAGAATAACTGTTACTGGGTTTTACTTAGGCTTAAAGATATTTTTAACTTGAAAAAGAGTTTAAGATGTACTACAAAAATGTTAGGATAGGCTACTAATATATTCTGCTACTGTTTGTCATCTATCATTATCCCTGTCAACGGGTCGGATCCTGTCTGATCCGGATCCGAATCCTATAAGCTAAGATCCGAATCCAACCCGAATCCGAAATAAAAAGACATTTCGGATTCGGATCTAATCCGAATCCGAACTTGCGTTTTCGGATTCGGATCTACCCGAAATCCATGTGTACACATTTTTTACATTTTTCAGAATTTTTTTGGATCCATTTTTAGAATTTTTCGATTTCATTTTCAGATCCACACATTAAGTACACATTATGAATGAATCAAATAACATGATAACAAATGGTGTGCATCAACAAAAGCTTTAAAAAAAAGATTATGTGATTTGTAAAACAACGTTTGTATTGCATGAACATTCACAATTCCAAAGAGAAGAACAAGGGCTATGAGTGGATCCGAAAATGGATCCGAAAACTGCAAATGCCTCATCCAAGGCTTCCCGACCCTCTCCAGTCTGTTGCAAATAATTTTCTTCGGCTACTGGAATTGTGTTTGTTATGATTACTTCATCAAAAAGGCCACCCGATAGCTTCTCAATTGCTTGAGGACTAAATTAAAAGAAACATAGGCATATTCAAAATCTGATCGTAGAAGAATATTTTCCCTTCAAAGAAAAATAGAAATATCAGACATAGCTTGAGCTGAAATCAACTATGAGAATTTGCAATGCCATCCAATGATAAAGAAGCAAAGTTTCTCTAACCATTCAATCCATTCCAGCAACCATAAATGTCATTACAATGCTTATCAATGACCAACAATATGATCCAAATATGGTAAAGGAAAAGACAAATATATGAATATCACACGTACACAAACATGTACGGCATTTTTATACACAAATATTAGATACACGATGTTAAATCCTCAAGTATAATTCATGAATTATGTCCCATTTGCTCAGCCGGGCTAGGAAGGCTGAGTTATAGGGGTAAAACATTGCATATTATTCACAAAAACACACACTAGTTTTACTCGTGACGAGAAACAGTAACACAACACATGTCCAAGGTATATAACTGACCGAAACTTGTTCCCACAAGAAGCAAGGTTTCAAGAATAGGCTGATTGGAGTGTGAACTTGATACATTCATTGAACACCGAAGAAAGAGAATAAAATAAAAGCCCAAAATCAGGTAATCCAGACAGCTGAGGCTGATCAGGATTGGGAGAAGTTTAATCTGAATTTTGATACTGGTACCTTCGAAAGGAATCAATACAGAATCTCCATTGTTTTTCAGGTGCCAAATATAGAAGAAGAAAGATCCATTTTTGTGAAGCTCAATGTCCTTGCATTTGTGCTTCTCCAAATAGATTAAAGTCATATCCACATCTAAAGGATTCTAAGCACCTAATGCAAGACTCCTCCAAGCTACCATTTTCAAATGACATTCACGTTCTTCATAAATTCCCAGTTTCACCTCAAAATTTATTTCAGTTTTAATCAATAAAATATTCACATTGATCCTATGATCTCTATATCTTTTTAATTTATCTTGACAAGATTAATTGCTCACATTCAGATTTCTGACATTAAAATTAATTTGCATACAATAACTCTTTCAACAATACAAATGATAAGATAAACAAAAGGGACAACTACAAATATGGCCCCAAATCTATCCTATTCTACTCTATCCACCTATAGCCTTTATATTGTCATATACAACCCCATAATAAATTGTATTTCACAGTGGATTGCCCTACCATCACCCACCATTTTCTAAACTTAACTTTAGGTACGCTAAGAGAGAAGAAAACAATGGAAATCGTTTATTTCTGAGACGTCTGATGCATACAGAAAACAATGAATATCTGCATAGCAGAATGTCAAGTGACAGTGCGATGCATAGGATGAATATTCGATGTAAAAAGAGCCGTGGCTCATGGACAGTTGGACACACAGTGTAGGGATCGAACTTTTAAAATATCAATAATGGAGGACAATGGCTCTTTGTTTCCAGAATTCATGTGAGCAATGCATTATCAATCTGACACGAAACTTAGCTAATACAGTGGTCAAAGCAGGAAAGCTTCAAGATATCCATAAACAGATCTAACGATCCCAACATAGACTTAAACGTGATATCCTCCAGAAGGGAAACAATTATCTGTAATATCAAGCATCTGCATCAAACAATTATAACCAAGCTTCTTGAACCCAATGGAGAACACATATCTGCTTGGAAAAGGCTGAATCTCCAACCAAAATTTGGTTACCATTCTAACCTAATACCAAGATATACACTGTACTCTTCAACCCTCCTAAATCCATTCTCATTTTCCATTCTCATTTTTGTAGAGAAGAATGGACACATATCTGAAAATAAAAGAACAAAATATATTTGTCCAAACTAAATAAATATGAAAAAACAACTTAAACGTAATATCCAGTTTCTTTAGTAAATAAATTGTAGCAATTGAAAGTGGAAAATGATAAGCCCTCACAAAATTTCTCAACAAGATGTGAGTCAATTGTCTCTTACACATTATTACTCACCAACGGCACTCAGATAGGATTGTCAATTCCCATTATTGGATGAAATTCCCCAAGAAAAGTATCTGAAACAAGGACTGATCCAAGAAAACACCAATAAGAGCTATTCAACAAGGACTAATTCAAACCTTTTCCCCTGCAGCCTATCCATAGCAAAAGTACTAATTCCTCTTCAACTTGCTCCGCCAACCTCTAAGAGCAGATGAGAAAGCACTTCAAAAAACGAAGGCATTTGAAGCCCTTGCCAAAACTTCCGCTGTCCTAAACTATTACATCTCAGACGAACTTCATTGGATGGAACCACCCAGAGGAGCTTATGAAGACAGATCAAAATAACACTAGCACCACATCCCTCTAAAAAAGGAACAATTAGCAAACAACTCGTTGAACGAAATTAAAGACGATGGAGCAACTGGTAGGTTTAGATGACAATAATTTCTGAGTGGAAGGCATAAGTAGCCGTGGCCATACCATCTCCTCGCTTCCCGCAAAGGCCTCGCCCGAGGGTAATGCCCATCGTGAAGAGATTGCTGAAGGATTGACGCCCGGTTGATCAGATCTATAAGAAAAAAGCCAAAGATGAGACGGGGAGAGCGAGAGAGAGAGCGCAACCACCGCCAAATTGCAATCTTTTTGTCACCGGCAGTCCATTCTTAGCCTCAAGAAATCCAAGTATACCCTCGAGAAACTCAATCCCCAGAGAAGGCATCAAACTCTGAAATCGAAAAAAAATCAAAAGAACCGAAGAAAAAAGTGCCTCACATAAGGTGAAGAACGGAAAACCCATAATCTCCCCTGTTCCATCCAACCTCTTCCTCCTACTCTCTTCGCCCGCCTCCAATGGACGCCGCGAAACAGCTGGCCGCCCGCCTCCTCCGCTCGCGCCTCATCCCCGGCGCCCCGTGGCGCCCCCTCTCTATGGCGACGGCAGCGGCGGCGGAGCCCACTCTCGCCGAGGGCACTAACGCCATCTCCATGAAAGGGGTGCGGATCTCCGGGCGTCCCCTCTACCTGGACATGCAGGCCATCACCCCCGTCGATCCCCGGGTCCTGGACGCCATGCTCCCCTTCTACCTCTCCCCGCTACGGCAACCCCCCACTCCCGCACCCACATGTACGGCTGGGAGTCGGAGGCGGCGGTGGAAGC
This sequence comes from Amorphophallus konjac, assembly GCA_022559845.1. Taxonomy (NCBI): domain Eukaryota; kingdom Viridiplantae; phylum Streptophyta; class Magnoliopsida; order Alismatales; family Araceae; genus Amorphophallus; species Amorphophallus konjac. Next base: position 441,227,507 of record CM040126.1, read on the forward strand.
TGCCCGCACCCAGGTGGCCACCCTCGTCGGCACCAACCCTAAGGAAATTTTCTTCACCTCCGGCGCCACCGAGTCCAACAACATCTCCGTCAAGGGGGGATGCACTTCTACCGCGAAAAGAAGCGCCATGTGGTAACCACCCAGACGGAGCACAAGTGCGTGCTTGACTCCTGCCGCCACCTCCAACAGGAGGGCTTCGAGGTCACCTACCTCCCCGTGCAGAAGGACGGGCTCGTCGACCTCGGCCGCCTTGCGGACGCCATCTGCCCCGACACCGGGCTCGTCTCCGTCATGGCCGTCAACAACGAGATCGGCGTTCTGCAGCCGATCGCGGAGATCGGGCGCATCTGCAAGGAAAAAGGCGTGCTTTTCCACACCGACGCGGCCCAGGCCATTGGTAAGATCCCCATCAATGTGGAGAGCTTGAACATCGGCATCATGTCGATCAACGGGCACAAGATCTACGGGATCAAACCCTAGAGGGAGGCGGGGACGGGATCAAACCCTAGAGGGAGTCCGCGATGCGCCGATGATGGAGATGGGGTTGGTGGTCGTCACAGCGATGCAGAGATGGGGACGGGATCAAACCCTAGAGCGAGGCCGTGATGCGCCGATGATGGAGATGGGGTTGGTGGCCGATCGCCACAGCGATGCGGAGAAGGGGACGGCCGGATGGGGATCAAACCCTAGTAGAGGGAGGCCGCGATGCGCGAGATGGGGCTGCTCGCCCCGAAAGCAGAGGCTTTATGGTGCCCCGATAACCGATCCGAAATCTTTGCCTTCGGATCAAAAAATTTCGCCCCGAATCACACACATGGATCCCACTGCGAGTAGCTCCGAATCCGAAATTATTTTCGGATTCGGATCGGGTTTCGGATCCTGAGGATCCATTGACAGTCCTATCTATCATCAAAGAGCATTGGCACGGACTACTTTGCAAACAGTTGATCTAAAGCATGGCTACTTTTTAGCTTCGTGCTTATTCAAACACTGGTTGAGTAGGTGATCTTATTGATCATTGTTCTACCACCGAGTTCTGCATCTTTTTCGAATCATCTCTTATTTCTTGGCGGAGCAAGAAATAAGTTGTTGTCGCTCGCTCTAGTATTGAGACTGAGTATCGTGCCGTAGTTGACATATATGTTGAGATCGTTTGGACTCGTCTTCATCATAATTTTAGAGTCGACCATTTGGCTCCCACATCATTTTATTGTGACAACCGGAGTGCTCTTCAAATTGTCGACAATCTCGTCTTTTATGAACGGACTAAGTACATTGAGATTGATTGTCATTTTTTCCGCCGACGCATTTTGTCACTTCCACATTTTCTTGATCGAGCAACTTGTTGATCTCTTTACGAAGTCTCAAATGACTCTGCACTTAAGAGAACTCATTGTCAAACTCTCGATGAATGATCTCCCATGAGTTTGAAGGGGGTGTTAAGAGAAGGATCCTCCAGATCCTATTGTGATTGCTCTTCCCTTGTATAGTCTTCTCTTCTTTCTCTTTATCATTTCTCTCTTGTTACATTTTGTATACTACTAGGAATAGGGCTTTGGCCACTGACCTTTCATTTTTTTGAGGTCTTATATATATATATATATATATATGTTATGGGGAGAGGTCAAGCAGCTAATTCCTTCCCTCTCTCGTATCAATTCGATTCATAGCTTTCACTTAACCTGTAAAAACGGTGCTTTCGAGGGCGCATTAAGTTGAGTACGCAGTAGGGGTGAGCATTATTCGGGTTCAATCTGAAAATCAAACCGAATTGATAGATTTAGTTTGGTTTGATTTTAGTTAAAATTTAAAAAAAGGGTTTTTTACATATTAGTCCCTACAAATATGATGAAATACGTTTTAGTCCCTACAATCTCTCTATTGTTTAAAAAGTCCTTAAAATCATGTAACTCTTACAGAAAGGCCCGTGTAGTTCATCGACGTTAAAACAATTAGATATTCGATGGAATATTCCATCCTTCCGTTAAAAAAAGTTGAAAATCCTAAATACCCTTACTCATGACCCTTTCCCAGTGAAACCCTTCACCCCTGCCCCCATACGCAGTCGCAGACGCCCCACCGCCGTTGCAAGCTGCGGACTCCCCCCACCGGCCGCCGCAGACGCCCCACCGCAAGGCCCCAGCCGCAGAAGCCCCACCGGTTGATGCTGACGGCCTACCATCGACGGCCCACCGACCACCGCCGGCCCTTGCCATCACGCCCAACACGACAAATCGACCCTTGTTATCCTCCCCATGTCTGAAATGGTATACTATTTTGATGGCTAGATTATTCTCCACATCTATGTTTACAGTGATAATAACTTGTTCGTGTCGTATGCAGTCATTAAATGTTAATGGAATGCAGTTGTCTCGAGGAGCTGTCGTCTCATCTCGTGTGCCGCCGATGGAATGCAGCTGTAGAAGGGGTAATTGTCGGGTTTACGTCTCAAATCGTGAGAGGTCGAAAGGCAAGCGTTTCTATTGTTGTCCGTATGCAAATACTGACGGGGATTGCGGTTTCTTTGAGTGGGTTGATGATACTACCTATAATGTTGTGGATGTCAAATATCAACTGAAGGCGATGGAAGAATACATGACAAAGAAATTAGAAAGGATAGAGTTGCAATTGAAAAACTTAAAATTACTGATGTATTTTGTCATATTTGTACTATTTGTCATTTACCTATTCAAGTGAACGTATTTAAGAGAGACGTATGCAATGTAAGTCCTATATTGGACATGTAATCGTCTTTACTAGAATGTAATGTCACTTATTATCGTTAGTCTTATATGCCCCATGTGTATGCTTCACCAGCTCATTTCCAGACCAAATGCCTGCCAGTGCATGCTTCACCTGCTCATGCCCATGTTTCACAGACATGTGTGAAGAGTGAGGTGTCATCATCATCATCATCTCTGGCCAATGGACATTTAGCAGAGTTCTGCAGAAGAAATTATGCTGGACTTTTACATAGCTGGACTTTGTGGTGCAGGTTAACAGAGGAAGCATCATAATTATGGAAATTGGATTTTATCAGATTTTATTGATCATGGAGTGATGATGAAAGAATTCAAAGGGCTAATCTACTAGGGGTTCAAATTAGATCAAAGGTGGACCAGTTTCTCAAATCATGGAAATCAATTAGTGATGGAAATTGTAATGTTCCAAAACGAAATAAAGGCTTGTGGGAATGAACATCGTCATTAAAAGATGTTCAAAGTGACTATGGTGGTTGGATGCAGACATATATACCTTCTGTTAGCTTGCAGCCCATGATCCAGACAGAAGAGGGTGGAGAGGTGTCGACACCCCCTAATGGAGAGGTCGACCTTTTATGCTCTTAATAATCAAGACATGTAGTCAAAACGGTGTATTCATTAAAAACCCATTCCATTCATTCTCAATACGTGATTCCAGACATGGACAAAACAAGGCAATTCATGCATTGACAAAGAGGCATCTCGTTCAATCACAAAGGATTATTACAATAAGTGCAAAAACAGAAACGACATGATTCAAAAAGATTCTTAATGCATGATATGCATGTAGAACTATGTATGTCTCTCCCTTTGTCATCAAGCAAAATGGTACCATTCACGAACACGGAGCAGGAGGCGGTGCTGACCTAGATCCTGAACCGGATCCTCTTGATTTATTCAAAGGAATTGTTGTTGGAACATCTCCAATAAGCTTTGATACCTTAACCCCCAGTGAGGCAAATTTGCTATTCATGAGTTGGTTTGTCTGCTTGACAGATGTTTGAACATGTGCAATCTGTGTATTTATGTCCGTAGCCCAGTGCTGCATAGTGTTGAATAAATGATCGAAGTGAGTTGTCACTGTAGAGGGAATATCAGAGCTGGAGCCGACTGGATGTTGGGAACTAAGCTGCGAGGAGATGTGAACTACTGCATCATGGAACTGTGAATGTTGAACAGAAAGCTCTTAAATTTGCAGTTGAAGTTCAGTGTTTTTCATCTGAGTGTCTGCACGGAATTCCTTAAGTTCATGCATAATAGGAAGCAGCTGTGCACTGACATATACTAGTTGGGTATGAATAAGCTCTTGATTGCAGTTCAGCTTAAAAATTTTACTTTTCATGACAGTAAATTGCTCCTGCATATATTTCATCATATGGGAATGAAGAGAATGATCGGAGCTTGTGCCGGCTTGATGTGGTGCAGATGTTTGTGTATGGAACTCTGGAGGTGCATCTGACTCTCTGAACATCTGAGGAGGTGAAGAGGGTGGAGAAGTTCCAAAAGGAACTATAGGTCCAATGTGTGAGTCTGGAGTAGCCTGAGGTTCGGTTGAGGGAAATGTTGGACCTTGTAATGTCTCATAGCCTGGAAGATCTCTTACTATCATGTTTCCTTTCTTCTTGTAATGCATAAACGTGCCAATGAATTTCTGACAGTAGACATTGGTCCTTGGTATTATCTGAACAGGTTCATCTTCCAATGGAATTCCAACCTTGATGAACACAGCAGTCAAGGCACCATCATAGGGTAGATTTCTCTTTTTCGCAAAGCAGCCATACATCACATGCATAACTATTTTGGGGAGGCATACTTTGACATGTTTTAACATACAATAAAGTAAAAATCGTTGAGTCTCAGTAAGTCTGCTTCTCCCTCCACCTTGTGGTGTGATGATCGTAGTGAGCATGTGATGTAGTAGGCGTTGCAAAGGAGGGAACTGATTGGTGTTTATGGATGTTATATGAATGTCAGACTTGATAGGTTTCCCAGCTATAGTAGTGTATACTTCTTCCAAATCATAGGGGAATTCTTGTTCTGTCAATCCTTGTTTAGGAATGTGCCATGTCTTGTAAAATAAACGGGGTTGCACAGGAATGGTCACACCCTTAACCACAGTCCACACCTGACCATCTTTTTCAGTCCATGCATTTTGATACCATTCCCGGACTAGTTTAGGATAGTACACTGTATGTGTACTCATAAACTCAACCCAGCCTTGAAATTCAAATATAGGTAACAGTTCAGAAAAATCATGTAGCATCTCTTGGTCAGAAAAATTTACATACCGAGGAAATAGTATCCGTGAGGGATCGGAATCAGATTGGTCCTCGACCTCCTTGTCTTTCTCTTTGGTGGACAACCTTTTCTTTGTAGCTGCTTGTTCCTTTTCTCTGGAAGATTTGCGGACTGCTGGTTTGCTCCTTGTAACAGGTTGTTCCTGCGGTATAGAGGTCTTGCGGGCAGCTGACCTTTTCTTTCGAGGAGGGGCATCCGGCTGTGGCGAGGGTGCACGGACGGAAGCAGAGTCTTGTGGTCCTCCCTGTGCAGCCGGCCAATCATGGAGCCACTTCGTCCGTGGTTCCTTTGTGATAGAATCTGGACCTCCGGCTTGTTTTCCTCCGGCGGCGGCTGTTTCTTTCTTCCCTCTGGTGACCGGTGGCGCCATTTGCAGAAATAGGGCAGAAGGGCGAGAGGAAGAGGTGCACTCACGAGATGTTGGCGGCCGTCGAGGCGTCGACCTCTCGTAGGGAGCCTCCATCGGTTGGAGTGATGTTGGCGGCCACAAGATGTGAGAATGAGAAGGTGAACCGGGGGGGGGGGTGACCTATTATTTGGGTGAGAGTGAATGGGTGAGAGTGGATGGGAGTTTATACCATCCTGGTCAACCGTGGTCAAATGACCTAAAATTTCGTGGACTAGCTGGAAGTGTCGACCTCTTGAAGTGTCGACCTCTCTTGCTTGAAGTGTCGACGTCTTGACATGTAACAGAAGCTTTGTTACATTGGCTAGCTGCACAAACACTAAGTCTACACATTGTTACATGCACGCACACACAAGTCTGTACATCGTTCTAAGTCTGCATTTCGACCTCTTGAAGTGTCGACCTCTCTTGCTTGGATTTCGCCAGATCCGAGACATTTCGACCACCTGGCAGCATCCTTAAGTCTAAAACCCTGTACAGACTTTGTAGGGTGTAATGCATTGTATAGACTTTGTGCCCTATAGACTTTGTGAATGCGAATGCAGTGTACAGACTTTGTGGTGCACTAAGTGAGAATGCATCAAGCAAAGTGTGAACATTGCAATTGGTTGTATAGACTTGAATGACAGACTCAACGTGCAACAATGTATAGACTTTGAAACCCAGTGAAAAAGCCTGATAGAATGTATAGACTTTCTACGGCATCAAGGCAACCATGATGATGTGCAATGTTCAGACTTGACAATATATGAAGAACATATGCTCATCGTGCAGCAATGTTATGCATGAGACTCTAAGTAAGACGGACGATGTATAGACTTAGCCAAACTTCAGCTCGATGTACAGACTTCAACTCGTGCAAGCCAAGCCAATGTATAGACTTCAAGCCAATGTATAGACTTCAAGCTCATGCAAGCAAAGTCAATGTATAGACTTGGCGTTTGTGTGAGCATGCGATGTACAGACTTTGTGTTGTGAACACAGGCTGTACAGACTTGCTAACATACATGAACAAATGCCATTGTATAGACTTGGCCAATGCAGCGATGTATAGACTTGCACAGTTCCAGCTAACGGATGTACATACTTTACCAGATAGCCCAATGTACAGACTTTACTTCGTGCAAGCTACAGTGCAATGTATAGACTTGGCCAATGCAAAGGCTGTATAGACTTAGCATGGACAATGCACAGTCTACACACTGCATTACAAAGTCTATACATTGCAAAGTCTACACACTGCATTACACACTATAAAGTATGTACAAGGTTTCAACCTTAAGCCGAACTGTGTACATAGGAAGTGTCGACCTCTCTTGCTTGAAGTGTCGACCTCTCATGGAGGGTATGGATTTTGGCATGACACCTGCTGCTGTCAATAGCATTATTTCCAAATGACATAATTATTTCTTGGCTAATTCTCATTAGGGCTTTTTGCATATACCATTCGCACTTGCCGTGCATCTCTGCACCAGTTAGTTACCCTTGCAACCATTGTATCATTCATATCAAATCATCACAACCCATGTATCATTCATTTCAAACCAATACAAACCATCTATCATTCAAATCTGGTTTAAGCCCAGTACAAAACTACAACTATCAGTCATATCACCAACAAATAAATAGATACTTGTATCAGTTACATCAAAACTTCACAATCCATAAAACTTGTGCGATGAGTTTACATTGAGGACAACAACACATAAAATGGATATGAAATATTGTTCTTCAATATCATTTTTCACATCCAGTCGGCAACAACATTCTTCACATCAGCCAATGTCCTGTAGGTGTGACAAAGAGAGGGTGTTAACTATTAGAAATAACATAATCTTTATCTACAAGTTAAAAAGTATATTTTAAACTCACAATTTGGCGGGAGTTGTTGGAAGTTGAACATGGAGGAATGCTGATCAAAGTTAATGGATGCTTGACTGTCCATATTTATCACCGTGTGCACACGAATGTCTCCTCCGCTAGTGCTGCTGGAGCCCAGTGCCTCCACTGAAATTATGCGACCTACATGAGTTATACTTGTATTAATATCAGTCTAATTCTTATTTCAATTTAGAAATTTAACATGTGTGCTAACTTACCTCTCCCCCGACTGCTTCCTTCAGTGCTGCCCCTGCTAGTACCTCTCCTAGCCCTCCCGTGGGTCTGACCTGGACCAACCGAAGTTGCAACTTGTGGCCCTTCACCACCATCACTAGTTTGATCCTGAGTAGCCCTACCACTTACGAACCTGGGTGGTCTTCTTGGGCCTTGCCTACAACATAACTTTCAATATTATGCACAAAGCAAATCAAATAGACAAAATACAAATCATAATTGCAATACAAACTTACTTCTGTGCCACAGTTGTGGAACCTACGCCAATGTCTGTAACTGCAGATTCTGGTCCTGGGAGGGGTTCTTTGCAAGTATTTTTATGGTGGCCCCATTGTCCACATTTTTTGCATTTATGGGATCTCCTAAGTGCCTTTTGATTTTTATCAGCATCTCTAATCCTCTTCTTCCGAGGTCGACCCCGGGGTCTTTGGCAGCGAGGAGGAATGTAATGCCCCGGGTTTTTTATATCTTTTAGGATCATTTTAGTAGGTCTCGGAGTGTGTTTTGTGCTTTACACGTGTTTTTCCCTGATGTGCCTTCGGAACTCTATGCAGGGCAAACCGTGGCGTTCTTCGACTCCGGGACATTACCACTGCGTTATGTTCCTTCCGAGGATCGCGGAGGTAATTTTTCGTAATTTTCTGAATTTATCGAATTTTTGGGTTTTCCTATATATAGTAACACTTTTCTCTTTCCCCCTCTCATTCTCTCATTCTCACTCTCTCTCATCTCTTTCTCTCCCCCTCTCCCCGGGCGGCCGACGGTGGCGGAGGAGGGCGAGGCGGCGATGGCGGGAGGCGAGGAACGGGGAACGGGTCGTGGATCGAGGGCTGGTGGCGCGTGGAAGCTCAGCCGTGGGTTCGTGGAGCGGCGAGGGTTTCACGGCGTTTTCTTCGCGGATCGGCGAGCGCGGGGCGCGAAATCTTCGGTGGAGGTAGGGAGATGGACCCCCAGCTCGTGCACTTCCTTTCCCGTGAGTTTTGTAGGCCGTGGTGAGCCGAGCGGGCGTAATCCGGGATTTTTGGGAAAAATCCATGTTTTAGGGCTTGTGGGCCGATCTCCCGTTTCATTGTGTTTTTGGCCGATCCGAGGCCTTAGATGCATGCTAGGGGCTATTTGGGGGCTTCCCCCTTGTTTTCCCCCTCTCCCGTGGAGGTATGGGGGCGTGAGACGTTTTTCGGGTTGTTTCCCGCCGTTTCGCGCTCGGACGGGTGTGACGGTCCTTCCAGTGACCGTCACAGCCTGTGACGCCCCAGGGTGGGTGCGTCATTAGGCCCGTTAGCCTTTTTGGTGGTCTGTGTGTGTGACGGTCCCACGATAGACCGCCACAGCTCTGTGACGTGCCTGGGGTGGGCCGTCAGGACGAGCTGACCGTGTTTTTAGGCGTTAGTTTGACCGTTCGGGGTCAAGACCTGTGACGCACCAAGCCTGGCGCGTCACGGCCTTGTAACGCCCCTGTCGGGGTGCGTCAGAGCAGACGCGTACCGACCTTGTAACGCACCAAGAGTGGTCCGTTACAGACTGTAACGCACCGAGTGGGACGCGTTACAGTTGATTTTCCCCGTGTCTTGTAACGCACCTGGACTGGCGCGTCACATGCTGTGACGCACCAGGGCTGGCGCGTCACATGCTGTGACGCACCAGGGCTGGCGCGTTAGAGACTGTGACGCGCCAGAGAGGGTGCGTCACATGCAACTTGCAGCCTGGTGTGTGACGGCCCTTCGTGGGTGCGTCAGGGTGGTTGTGACGGTCGAGGCATGGACCATCACAGACTGTGACGGCCCAAGACTAGACCGTCAGGCTCAGTGTTGCACCGAGGTGAGTTTTTTGGTGTTCTTCGCCTTGTTCCGCGATGTGTGGATCCCCGGTTGACCCGGTTGGGACCTAGTGGTCGACCTGCGGTCTCGTGAGTGTCCCAGACACCCATGGGATTCTGTGTCCGTGTTTTGAGGGTGTCGGGAGGACCGTGTTACCTCGTTTAGCGTGCCCGTGGGTTTGAGATTCTGAGTGACTTCTCGTGGGTCTGGCTTTCGTGTTACGCTAGACTGAGTCACCGTGTATCGGTGTGTGAGCGGTGGGGTTTCCCCCGCATGACCGTGAGTTTTCCTGGAAGACGATTCCCGAGTGGGCCATGTGTTTGGCCTTGGACTGCGAGTCCAGTTATCGGCGTGGCTGCTTGGGCGCTACCTTGGGAATCGTGCTTCTGTGCTTTCCACGTGGGCCGTGTGTGTGGCCTTGGACTGTGAGTCCAGTTGCCCTGCCTGGGGCTGGAAGGCTTCTCAGTTCCCTTCCCGAGGGAATGGTCTCGGCGGCTCGTGAGCTACCTCGGTATTCATGCTACCGTGATTTTAGACCTAGAGATTGGACGAGATTGACGGCCTTGTGCTGTCACGTGCAACGGTCTTGACCCCGAGTCTTGTGACTCAAGGACTGTTGGGTGTAGTGCGTCTAGAGGACTGTCCAGAGTCCAGTGACTTAGCGTCACTTGGGTTTTCTCGACTCTCGCGCAGGGTGTGTGCGCGGCCGTGGACTGTGAGTCCCGTTTCTTCTCCGACTATGGTCACCGTGCGACTGTGCTAGTACGTGGGATGGTCCCCGTACTTTGTCGGGTTTGGACGCTGTTTTCCTTCGACTTGAGAGTCTACTCTCTTAGTGACCCTCCACTAGTCATAGCCCACCAGTACGCGTGTGCTGGTCGCACCAGGGAGTGGTGTACGGGCTTACCCTTAGAGACGGTTTGTGGACCGGTTGTCGTCGGGCCCCACGTCTTGCAGCCAGAGTCCGGCTGAGGGGAAAATCGGTCAGAGGGCCAGACCAGGGACGCGCGGTCTGTGTGTGCACACGTGGTTGGGGGCGGTTGGACCCACGTCGACGGGCGTGACCCCAGCTAGTCACTTGTTTGTGGTTACTTGTGCGGTGTTCGTGCCTTTGGTAGGAGCTACCACGCCAGGCGGTTCACCTGCAGCGCGGTGTAAGACGTCAGGGGACGCTACCGGCTGTGCTTCTAGTGGGAGGTACTCCTGTCGAGTTGGGAGTGACAGACTGTCAGTTTCCGTGACTTCGACCTTCGGGTTTTCGGTCGTGTTGACCGTTGAGTTCGGTTGTTTCGCCGTGGCGCGTGTGTTGGTTTTCGCGCCATGGGACTAGTGCTAGTGGCTCTACCAAGGTTGTGTCTTGTTGTGCGGTACTCGCGATCGGGTGGTCGGGGTTGCACCTTGGACAGCGTGTCCAGGTAGGCTGTGTCCGGGGGACAGGCCTCTACGGCGTGGTTGCTGTGTGTTTTTACTTCGGTAAGCGGTACTAGTGTAGTTCGGTAGCCTCGACCGCGAGGTCAGGGTGTGTTTCTGGTACAGTAGGAGTAGTTGTAGTGATGTGTTTCGACCGGCCACTGGGTTTACTGTTCCTGCGGTTGCGGTTGCTCTTGTAGCCTTCCTTTCCGCTACCGCCGTTGTCTCCGGTTGGGGTTCCGCGGGATCCCTGCTGAGTCTCTGTTTTGGAGACTCATTCCCTACTTTTCAGGTGTGGCGGTTCTTCCTCGAGGTTCGAGGGTGCGGAGCGGAGGTTCTCAGTTGCCAGCTTGCCGGGCCGAGTGTTTACTTGACATGTGGTACGTTTTACTACTTTAGACTGTACTTTCTGTTGGACTGGACTCTGTTGTAGCTGTAGTTGTTCTTTCTTCCAGCTTGTTGTTGTTGGTTGTCCTGCTTTATTTTCTATTTCTTTGTGCCTCCACACTCTTTTTAGCCCTTCCGAGCCCTCCCGGCTCGTGGGCGGCGGTGCGAGTCTCGGGTTATCGGGCCTTCCCGGTAATCAGATTCTCAGGTCGTTACAGCTGGTATCAGAGCGGTGGTTGTGGGCGTACATAGGAATTAGAGATATTGCAGTGATCAGAGTCCATAAGGTCCAGTACAGTCGGCAGCTGGCTTAGGGTTTTGTGTTCGCTTTCCGCCTAGTTTCTCGCTTGAGAGCTTGAGTGCGCTGTGCGGCACTGTGAAGGTGGTTGCTGTCCGCGGCTTTCGTGCCAGCATGGGGTCTAAGGATCGAGGTTGAGAGCCTTCTCCCTCATCGGTGGTGGCCCTGGTTGTGCTGCGTTGGGCAGAGGTTGCCGGCAGGTGCGTTGCTGCGGTGCTGCATTCAAGGAACCTGCGGCGTGGTCAGGTGGCTGGAGAGGATTTTTCATGGTTAAGTGGCCGTGAGTGTGCTCTGAGGGAGCTGCTGTCGGTTTTGGCCACTCCAGCTTGAGATTTATCCAGCCCCTGAGGTGTTCAGGTCGTGGTTTAAGGTGACAGAGCGGGTGTTCTGATCGAGAAGTGTGCTCGGGTGAGCGGAGGATCTTCTCGGTGGGCTGCTGTTTCGTCGAGCCTGATGTCCTTGTCGTGCTCTGTGGCGTCAGAAATGACGTGTCGATCCTGGTTGTTTTGTGGATTTCGAGGCAAGATTGGGCTGTGGTGTCCCAGTAAGTCTTACTCCTGCGCTCTTGTGTGCGATTGGGTTGTGTTCGCCCTGGAGTTGGCTTGAGATGTGAAGGCCCCACGGCGAGTTCGGGACTCGAGGATGAGCGCCGTCGGTTGTCGTTATGGCTCGTGTTGCGGCTCTTGGCGTGGTGTGTTGCAGTTCGAGGAATTGCAGCAGTGGTGCATCGAGAGATGCTGTGATTGTGGTCCGACGTGACACTCTTTGAGTGTGTCGGAGGCGCTGACCTGATGGAAGCGATGGTTTTCCTTGGTGTTGGATGGTGCTGTTTCCAGCATGCGCGAGGTTCGAGATCAGGTCGAGCGTGGAGTTCTTCCGTTGGTTGGAAGTGCGTTTGGGTTCTCCTTTGGTCGGAGAGATTGTATTTGGCTAGGATTGCCGTCTTGCATTGTGTACCCAGATTGGTTGGCCTTGTGTGCCATGAAGTCCGTGCGAGACGTGCTCCTTGTCTTGGCAAGGCGGTTGCCTGTGAGAAGTCGTGCCCATTCCCTTGTCATGTGAGGGTACTGGCGCTGTTCCGGAAGGACGAGTGCTGGTTGGGCGGTGTTCGCTTTCTCGGCTGTGCGCGCGGATCAGAGTGCGCAGCGGAAGCGTGGTGGGCTTGTGACCCATTGGTTCAGGATCGTAGCGTTGGTTGCTACGGGCGGATTCCTGAGTTTGCGTTGAGCACGAGAGGATTGGTTCCTCTGTGCGAAACGTGTTGTTGCCGTGCCGTTGCCCGAGAAGTCGTGATTCTTGGCACTGGCAGGATGGAGTGTTGGGGAATGTGCTGGCTAGTGCGCCGCATGAGTACCCTATTCCTGTGATGGAAGCCGTGTCAGGCGTCAGTGTTGGACCTGGATGGGGTTGTTGAGGATGTCGCCTGACGATGGTCGAGGACGTGTTGGTCAGAGTCGGTGTCCTGGTGCCCGACTTGTGTTCCCAGTCGTGTCCTCGGTTGAGAACGTGTTTTGAGGGAGTGGTCTCTGGCAGACGATGGGTCTCGGTTGGCGGCTGTGAGTGGCTGGTGAGCCTAACCGTGTGACCGACCACAGCAGCGTCTGTTGGTTCTACGGTCTTGTCGGATTGTGACAGTGAGATGTATAATCGATCGGGGACCCAGAGTGCTTTGGTCGTGGTGTCGGCAACCAGGTCGCCGTGAGCACTGTTCAGGTGGTGTCCCGTGGCTCTGTGGTAAGGGCGGAATTGGGATTGGCAGGTGTCCACTTGGATTGATCGAAGGATTTGATTAGACCAGATGGAGGGTGTGCGACCTGTCTGCTGGTTGCGAAGCTGATGTGCGATTTGTCTGCCGACCATAGGATGGATCGGTAGCTGTTTCTCGTGGCGAGGGTGTATTTCCTCGGTGAGCAAGTTTGTGGCTGCGGCGCCATGGTGGATTCTCGCGTTGTCTGAGGCGATGTCGGACTGTGTCCTTTGGTATATGCCTGCTCTGTTGGCCAGTGTGCTCGGCGCGAGGAGCGAGGTGTTGTTTGTGATTGTAAGTCTGGCTGTGTCCCTCAGGATCGGTATTTTCGTGAGGATCGAGGTTTTTTGTGCTGGGGCTCTGACAGCGCGTCAGTTGGTTCAGTGTTCTTCCCCTGTGACTTCGTGCTTGGTCCTGAATTTCGAGGACGAAATTCCTTTAAGGGGGGAGGGCTATAATGCCCTGGGTTTTTCGGATCTTTTTGGATCATTTTAGTAGGTCTCGGAGTGTGTTTCGTGCTTTACACGTGTTTTTCCCTGATGTGCCTTCGGAACTCTGTGCAGGACAAACCGTGACGTTCTTCGACTCCGGGACAGTACCACTGCGTTATGTTCCTTCCGAGGATCGCGGAGGTAATTTTTCGTAATTTTCTGAATTTATCGAATTTTCGGGTTTTCCTATATATACTAACCCTTTTCTCTTTCCCCCTCTCATTCTCTCTTTCTCACTCTTTCTCATCTCTTTCTCTCCCCCTCTCCCCGGGCGGCCGACGGTGGCAGAGGAGGGCGAGGCGGCGATGGCAGGAGGCGAGGAACGGGTCGTGGATCGAGGGCCGGTGGCGCGTGGAAGTTTAGCCGTGGGTTCGTGGAGCGGCGAGGGTTTCACGGCGTTTTCTTTGCGGATCGGCGAGCACGGGGCGCGAAATCTTCGGTGGAGGTAGGGAGATGGACCCCCAGCTCGTGCACTTCCTTTCCCGCGAGTTTTGTAGGCCGTGGTGAGCCGAGCGGGCGTAATCCGGGATTTTTGGGAAAAATCCAGGTTTTAGGGCTTGTGGGCCGATCTCCCGTTTCATTGTGTTTTTGGCCGATCCGAGGCCTTAGATGCATGCTAGGGGCTATTTGGGGGCTTCCCCCTTATTTTCCCCCTCTCCCGTGGAGGTATGGGGGCGTGGGACGTTTTTCAGGTCGTTTCCCGCCGTTTCGCGCTCGGACGGGTGTGACGGTCCTTCCAGTGACCGTCACAGCCTGTGACGCCCCAGGGTGGGTGCGTCACTAGGCCCGTTAGCCTTTTTGGTGGTCTGTGTGTGTGACGGTCCCACGATAGACCACCACAGCTCTGTGACGCGCCTGGGGTGGGCCGTCAGGACGAGCTGACCCTGTTTTTAGGCGTTGGTTTGACCGTTCGGGGTCAAGACCTGTGACGCACTAAGCCTGGCACGTCACGGCCTTGTAACGCCCCTGTCGGGGTGCGTCAGAGCAGACGCGTACCTACCTTGTAACGCACCAAGAGTGGTCCGTTACAGACTGTAACGCACCGAGTGGGACGCGTTACAGTTGATTTTCCCCGTGTCTTGTAATGCACCTGGACTGGCGCGTTAGAGACTGTGACGCGCCAGAGAGGGTGCGTCACATGCAACTTGCAGCCTGTTGTGTGACGGCCCTTCGTGGGTGCGTCAGGGTGGTTGTGACGGTCGAGGCATGGACCGTCACAGACTGTGACGGCCCAAGACTAGACCGTCAGGCTCAGTGTTGCACCGAGGTGAGTTTTTTGGTGTTCTTCGCCTTGTTCTGCGATGTGTGGATCCCCGGTCGACCCGGTTGGGACCCAGTGGTCGACCTGCGGTCTCGTGAGTGTCCCAGACACCCATGGGATTCTGTGTCCGTGTTTTGAGGGTGTCGGGAGGACCATGTTACCTCGTTTAGCGTGCCCGTGGGTTTGAGAGTCTGAGTGACTTCTCGTGGGTCGGGCTTTCGTGTTACGCTAGACTGAGTCACCGTGTATCGGTGTGTGAGCGGTGGGGTTTCCCCCGCATGACCGTGAGTTTTCCTGGAAGATGATTCCCGAGTGGGCCATGTGTTTGGCCTTGGACTGCGAGTCCAGTTATCGACGTGGCGGCTTGGGCGTTACCTTGGGAATCGTGCTTCTGTGCTTTCCACGTGGGCCGTGTGTGTGGCCTTGGACTGTGAGTCCAGTTGCCCTGCCTGGGGTTGGAAGGCTTCTCAGTTCCCTTCCTGAGAGAATGGTCTCGGCGGCTCGTGAGCTGCCTCGGTATTCATGCTACCGTGATTTTAGACCTAGAGATTGGACGAGATTGACGGCCTTGTGCTGTCACGTGCAACGGTCTTGACCCCGAGTCTTGTGACTCAAGGACTGTTAGGTGTAGTGCGTCTAGAGGACTGTCCAGAGTCTAGTGACTTAGCGTCACTTGGGTTTTCTCGACTCTCGCGCAGGGTGTGTGCGCGGCCGTGGACTGTGAGTCCCGTTTCTTCTCCGACTGTGGTCACCGTGCGAAGGTGCTAGTACGTGGGATGGTCCCCGTACTTTGTCGGGTTTGGACGCTGTTTTCCTTCGACTTGAGAGTCTACTCTCTCAGTGACCCTCCACTAGTCGTAGCCCACCAGTACGCGTGTGCTGGTCGCACCAGGGAGTGGTGTACGGGCTTACCCTTAGAGACGGTTTGTGGACCGGTTGCCGTCGGGCCCCACGTCTTGCAGCTAGAGTCCGGCTGAGGGGAAAACCGGTCAGAGGGCCAGACCAGGGACGCGCGGTCTGTGTGTGCACACGTGGTTGGGGATGGTTGGACCCACGTCGACGGGCGTGACCCCCGCTAGTCACTTGTTTGTGGTTACTTGTGCGGTGTTCGTGCCTTTGGTAGGAGCTACCACGCCAGGCGGTTCACCTGCGGCGCGGTGTAAGACATCAGGGGACGCTACCGGCTGTGCTTCTAGTGGGAGGTACTTCTGTCGAGTTGGGAGTGACAAACTGTCAGTTTCCGTGACTTCGACCTTCGGGTTTTCGGTCGTGTTAACCGTTGAGTTCGGTTGTTTCGCCGTGGCGCGTGTGTTGGTTTTCGCGCCATGGGACTAGTGCTAGTGGCTCTACCGAGGTTGCGTCTTGTTGTGCGGTACCCGCGATCGGGTGGTCGGGGTTGCACCTTGGACAGCGTGTCCAGGTAGGCTGTGTCCGGGGGACAGGCCTCTACGGCGTGGTTGCCGTGTATTTTTACTTCGGTAAGCGGTACTAGTGTAGTTCGGTAGCCTCGACCGCGAGGTCAGGGTGTGTTTCTGGTACAGTAGGAGTAGTTGTAGTGCCGTGTTTCGACCGGCCACTGGGTTTACTGTTCCTGCTGTTGCGGTTGCTCTTGTAGCCTTCCTTTCCGCTACCGCCGTTGTCTCCGGTTGGAGTTCCGCGGGATCCCTGCTGAGTCTCTGTTTTGGAGACTCATTCCCTACTTTTTTGGTGTGGCGGTTCTTCCTCGAGGTTCGAGGGTGCGGAGCGGAGGTTCTCAGTTGCCAGCTTGCCGGGCCGAGTGTTCACTTGGCATGTGGTACGTTTTACTGCTTTAGACTGTACTTTCCGTTGGACTGGACTCTGTTGTAGCTGTAGTTGTTCTTTCTTCCAGCTTGTTGTTGTTGGTTGTCCTGCTTTATTTCCTATTTCTTTGTGCCTCCACACTCCTTTTAGCCCTTCCGAGCCCTCCCGGCTGGTGGGCGGCGGTGCGAGTCTCGGGTTATCGGACCTTCCCGATAATCGGATTCTCGGGTCGTTACAAGGAAGCACCTCAACAGATTCTACAGTCTGTCACATGCTCTTACCTGGCAATGGTTGTATTGACTTTGCATATATGGCTTTATATGCCTCAATTGAATAACATCTATCAACAAAATTATTAATTTGGAGGCCCCTACGTGCATCAACAGCAGCAGCACCATGTTGGCAAGGCAGCCCACTGACTTGCCATTGACGACAAGAACAATACATCTCGTCCAATTTAACAACACACCTCTCATACGGACCTTCCACCTCAGCCATAAAATCAGTGGAATATCTGACTGCATATTTTCCCAACTTCCTAACAATTGCATTTAATTAGGCAACAGCCCGTGGCATAAACTTTTCTTTGATCCTACGTGCATGTCCCCTCCTGTGATCCATTTTCACCATAATTTTTTACCTAATTCCATCTAACATGTCTACAAGTGATAGGCCTCTCGTATCACCAACAAATGAATTGAATGACTCTGCTACGTTGTTAGTGATGTAGTTTAGCTTACCCTTGTCATTAAAATAACATCTTGACCAGGCACAACGCAAACTTTCTAAATAGGAAGCAGCCTGTGGATCTAGTTTCTTCATCTCAAATATAGCTACTTTATATTCTTGCACAATGTAAGATTTTGCTGCTGCCCATGCAACATTCTTGAAACTTGGGTCCGACCATTTCTTCTTAAAATTCTTGTAAAGGTGCCGCTTACAAAACCTACAAGCAATTCGAAATTACAATCTCATCATTAATATAAAACCTATAGTCAATGTCATTAAAATACATAGTCACTCAATTCATACATTATGAAAAATAAAACTAGCAGTAGATCAAACATTGTAAAAGAAGAAACTTAATTACCTATGCTCGGCATCTGGAAAGATATCTGGGACAGCTACCTCAATGCCCTTTTCCATATCAGAAATGAATGTAATCCCTGTCGGATTTTCAATAGCGTCCTTCAACTTGTGCAAAAATCATGTCCACGAGTCTATACTCTCCCCCTCAACAACACCATAGGCAACTGGGAACAAACCATGATTCCCATCAAGAGCAACTGCAGCCACCAAGATCCCAGTGTAATACCCTTTCAAGTGACATCCATCTATGCCCAGCACTGGACGGCAGCCATCTTTGAAACCACTAATACATGCCCCTAAGGCAATGAACACCCTCTGGAAACAACCATCCAATCCAATCTTGTACTGTACAACTGAGGAAGGGTCGCTCTGCTTTAATTCATTCAGTAGCTGTGGCAAATGCTTGTACGTTTCCTCAACCTTCCCAAACACCTTCTCCTTTGCCGACTCTCGTGCACGCCAAATGCGGTGATAAGGGATTGAAATATTGTAAGACTTCAATAAATTAGCTTGCAACTTTTTTGGAGGTATGTCAGGATTCTCCTTCATTGCTTCCAATACCCTGGCTGAAATCCAAGATTTGGATGCCATCCTGCTATCACACCTAGATGTGGCTGAACATGTGTGCTTTTCCTGCATTGTTTTGACTGCAAAAGTAACTCCATCTTGCAGCCTTGAGACATGCACTCTCCATTTGTAATTAACATTTGCACATACAACAGTAATTCTCATGCTGTCATTTTTCACTTGCTTGAACTCAAATTGATTTTTAATAGCATGCTGACGTAGAGCAATCCTGTACTCCTGACTATTTGCAAATAGAGAACCAACTGATATATCTGGGGTCTCTTCATCAACCTCCAACAAATCTCCATCATCATCTGAAACTCCTCCATCAATATCAGATTCATCTGAGGGACATGGCCTTGAATGATAGATGTCCTCAGTGTGTACCTCATCAGAATCAGCCACACTCTCGTCAGATTCGCTGTACTCATCTTCATATGCAACAAATTCTGAGTCACTGTGCTCAGCTTCAGAACATATCCTCTTCTTTAAAATATGATAATCCTCATCAACTACAGGGGCAGGGGCAGGGGTAGGGGCAGGGGTAGGGACATCATGAATAACCTCATCACGATGAACAACTGCAGCATCATGAACAAACTCAGGATGTTGGCCAACCTCAGCATCATCATCCATCTCATCAATGTCAACAAATGTCTGGGAATGGGCCTGAGTAGATTGGCTGGCCATACCTTTTTGTGGAATATTGGTTGGCTGTAAGTCTAATGGCCGACTGTCCAATGTGCTAACATATATGGTCATCTTCCCTACGGGCAAATGGGCTTTCATCACCTCATATAATTGAGCATCTGAAATAATTTCCTCATACTGAACAGGTCTGCTATTAGGCAATTCATAATGAAATTCTAAACAATGTGTACTTGCCCAGTTAGATATATGTCCCATATCCTCAATTAATATGCATCTACTGTAGTAATCAGGATATGCCACGACTGTCTTGCTCTGACCTAGTGCATATGCCCTCCTCCCAGACTGAAGAGTTTTCCAATAACCACCAAACTTATATGTCAACTTTAATGATGGCTCTCGTTCCCCCATTTTCACAATCTAACAATCTGAAGACAGAAATAAACTCTTTAGAACAGTTATCCACATTACAAAATCAGCACGCATACCCAATAATCTGAGTACAATAATAACATTCTTAACTAATATGAATTGAGTGACTGAAAAATATTAAAACAAATTTTTTTGACAGAACCATAAAGAAACTGCCCCCGTGAATTCAGACATCTACAATTAATAACAAAGCTTTTTAGAGCATTAAATAATCTAACAACATTATAGCAAAAAACGACATAACAACAATCTTATCCCTAAACCATATAGAAAGAAAACAAAAATTGATGTCCTTAATATTTCGACTCTGCAAACATATAAAATGCATGAGTAAACATTTATATTTGCAGATCATACTGAGTGTGAGGTGGCAGGAGCGCCTGACGCGTACCGGAGTGGAGACGGAGGTGTGTGGCCCAGACCGGGACGTGGGGTGATGACTCCGGTGATGCAGCGTCTGAACGAGGGCGGTCGTACGTCTACGGCGGTAGATGGGGTGCCGTGAAGCGCCGCGGTTGTTACGTGCAGGTTTGGGCAATGGCGATGGTGCGTAATCGACCCTGGCGGTGGCCGGTGGTCGTTGCTGTCGCGACGACCCAGAGAGTGAAATCAACGGCAATGGCGACTGTGTACGGGGGGAAGGGAAAGAGGAGGGTCCGGTTCTGTGGTGTGCCCTAAGGACTCAGTTGGAGGGTTACTACGGCCGTTACCCTCGATTAAGCGAGGGTGGGTTTGTCTTTTCAGCAACTAGGATAAAGGTAACTACACTTGCGTTTAATATCGTCGACGGTAAAAAAGGACAGGGACTATTTAGTTTAACGGTAACATTTACAAGGACTTTTTAAACAATAGAGAGATTGTAGGGACTAAAAAATAATTCGTCATATTTGTAGGGACTAATATGTAAAAAAACCCTAAAAAAATGATTTGAGTTCAAATCGAACGGTATTAAAATTTTTAGTTTTGTTTGGTTTGATTTTGAAGTTCGAAAAATCGAAGCGAATCGAATAACTTGAATTTAAAGATATTTTTGTGAAGTTAAGTGTATATATAACTATAAATCTTAATTCCAAAAGTTCAATCTCTTGAAGAGATTTCCGATTCTATTAAGTAAATTTCAAATCATCTTCTATGTTACTGTAACTGAAGTTATTAATTTTTTTATGTGAAAATATCATGGCATTTGCTCTTATGAGTTGTAACTTTTGATGTTATTTTTTAAAAATATTTATTTTATTTAGTAATTTTTTATCTTACCTTTCTCTATTTATTGTTAATCCGCTCTAATTTTCAAAAAGAGATAGAAATATGATTTAAATCAAATTAAATTGAACAAAATTAAATTAATTCAATTCAATTTAATTTGATTTCAAAATAGTTCGATTTAATTTGATTCGAAATAAACTCTTAATTAAATTCAATTTGATTTGAAAAAAAAATCTCTTCAAAACAAATCGTGCTCACTCGTGGTACACGATAGGGCATGAGCTATCTTGACATAATTTGGGATAACTCATTCGTCAAGAGGTTGAATAGGTTGTTCATGTTAGAATAACAGTGGACTTTTGTTAATATTCTATCTACCTCTAAGTCGGCTCTTTTACCATACTCGGTAGAATGACATTAGAACTTTCTCTTTAATTCAAATAGTTGACTTTTTAAATATTCTAACTACCTCTTATTCCGCTCTTTTATCATGCACAGTAGAATGACGTTAACTTATTCTTTTCACTTTAAATAGAACAAGATTACGGTTATATAACCAAAAAAAAATCATATAGGTTGGTAATATAGTCGTAGTTTGTCGTATCGATGCAACCTGCATCAAGACTTGCATCGAGACGACCATATTGTATTATATTTGGGTTGAAATAAGATAGTTAACTCGGTTCAAGATGTCCTGGGTCATATGAGTCAAGTCATATTATATTATGCCTCAGTCGGGTCTTATTCAATACGGATCAACGATACAATAAATCCTGAATCTAATTAGTCTGATTTAGGTACTAAAGTTGGTCTTGTTCAACTGGGCTTACTATACCTAGTCTTGTTCAAGGGACAATCGTGTTCACCAATCTTGATTAACTCATGCTATTATTAGTAAGACAAATGGCATTTTCTCTGAGCAATGTTTAGTGGAATTTGGATCTAATTGCACACTCTGACTGTTCACCAAGTAAATTTATTTTTTAATTTTTTAAGATGTGAGATCTAAGTCACTTTAATTTTTGACGTAAGATACGTTTTATGACTTAAAAATAAAAATAAAAATATCAATTAAAGATAAATTGAGTTTAATATTATTCATTAAATTTATTTTTTTTAAAAGAATAAGTCGTAAAGGGGGAGTGTGTCTTTTAGATCAATTAAGTAGTCGCATGACAAAAAAAAAAAAAGTAAACCGCTCGTGCACTGAACTTTACTTTTTTTTTCTTGGTTCCACCACCAGACATAGCACAAACTGGTGGGCCTGTCAAGGTGGTACGTCGAAATTCACAGATGTGACTTCACGATAGCCCCAGTCAGCCGGGCGTGTCGTCCTTGGCTCTACACCAGCAGAACGCTGGGCCACGTGGACGGGACCAGCAGCGCCACGTCAGCTGCATCCAGAGAGGATCTTAACTCTTGGTGTTAAGAAGTGGCACCAACCGCTCCTCCATAACCCAGTCTCCTGATCAGATCTTTTCCGCCGAGCAGCGAAATTTGTGATCGACGGCGGGGTGGAGCTCGCCGGTGATGAGATGGAGCGTCGGAGGGGAAAGAGGAGGAGACCTGGTTTGGTACGTAGGGCTTGCGAATCTGCGGGGAAGCTGGAGCACCCAAAATATCTCGCGTTGCACTTTTTTGTGTCTTCTTCCTCTTTTCCTTCGGCTGATCGATCACCTTGCTGAGTTGTTTGGATGCAAAGCGTCCCCCCCTCCCCCCCGCGCCCCACCCTCCCGTTTGGCTTTTGCTCCAGGGGGGGGAGGGGGGGACTGGAGAGAAACGTCTCTTACAGGTGGAAAGGATGCAAAGCTGCACGTCCACTCGTTGCTGCAGAGGTAACACTTCGCCATCCGCCCTTTCAATCCTCTTCAAAATAATGGTGAGTGCACACATGTGTACACTCCCTCTCCTTCTCACTTGCTGCTTTCCTTTTCTCTGTTTTTCTTTTTTCTTGTGAGCCGTACCCAAAGAGGGACTAGTGTGGTGGTGGACTGGTGGGTTAATTGGGTGTGGATGTCCAGTCTCGAAACCTCATCACCCAAGTTCTCGCTTGACCACGGGGAAGGTATGGAAGAGGCTAGCCCGGGGGTTGGGGGGGGGGGGGTTGGGTTGTTCGCTGCGCTTGGGTTATCATCGGAGTACTTGCCAAGGCGACGGTGTTTGTGGACGTGGATACACTCATACACGTCGAACCAGACGGACAACCGAAGTTGGGATCTGGAAGGGCGACAAAGGGGCCTTTCGTGGGACAGGGACGAGGCTTCTGTTATTTGCGAGAGGCGAGAGCGGCGTGACGGGTGAGGGGCACGAGGGTGGGGGTTCCAAGCACGTGGCTGGGCTCGGCCCTCCGCCCTTAGACCGTTCCCCCGAGAAAGGTCTCGGAGAGAGGGACGTGAGCGGAGCTCCTGGTTGGAGATTCCGTCAGACCCGAGCTGCAATGGCAGCATATTTTTCACAGGACTTTGAAAAGTGATTAACAGCCGTGGAGGGAGAACAAGGCCTCGTTGGGGGGGGGGGGGTGAACCAATCACGACTTTGCAAACAGTCTCGAAGCACCCACGGGAGAGGAGAGGAGAGGAGAGGAGAGGAGAGGAGCGGAGCGTAGTAGCGTACAGCGTAACAGTAAGAAGGTGGCTAGCCACGAGGCCTGCGACAAGGCAACGTCCAAAAGCGTCAGAATCCCAATGGCTCCCGTTGCGGAACGGTGAAGTCGACTGTAGACGACAGATAAACGTGCGTGGCGGTCCACGTCTACGTAGCGCAGGCTGATACGGCAGTTCGTCGGCCCGTTCGGTTGGGGCCTCAGGGGTCGAGGTGGCGTGTGGGTGGAGAGGCCTGTTAGGCGCCCTGTGGCGTCTGGGGCGGCTCGCTGCATCTGCGCGTCCCGGGCAGAGCTCTGCGTGCGTGCCACGTAAAGAGGGTCTACTTCTTCGGCTAGCTCTGGCTAGGCTGGACCTCATCTCTTCTCGTCCAATGGGCTTCGGCCGCTCACGTGATCGCTGGTCCTCCACCACCTCGTCTTTCTTCGGTCGATTTAATTAATACGGTATTTTAGTTCTTCTGTCAAGCCCGTCTCCTCCTCCTCCTCCTCCTCCTCCCTTCCTGTGAATCTCTCGGGGAGGGATCTATATTTATCTTGCCTGCTCACCATCCCTTCCAAACCCATCTCGCATTTCCTCTTGGCCTTTGCTCTCACCACTCTGAAGAGAGATCAAAGGCTTCTATTTGTTGCTGCCCTCTTGTGTTTCCAAACTTGTCTCTTCCCAGAGAGAGAGAGGGGGCGGGGGAGGGAGATATCAAAGGACTGCTCGATCTTCTGTCTATCATGGGAGACGCCACTGCTTCCTACATCCGCATGGTAACGTTTTGAGTGTTTACACCGGACGTAAAACGGGGGAAACACTGTTGTTCCATTGCATCTAATCTTTTGCCCTCGTCGGTGTTGTGTTGTTGCTTTGGTTTATAGGTGCAACATTTGATCGAGAAGTGCCTCATCTTCCACATGAGCCAAGAGGAGTGCGTGGAGGCAATCTCCAAGCACGCCAACATCAAGCCCGTCATCACTGCCACTGGTCTGACCCTTCCCTCCTTCTTGCCCGCCCCATCTATCTCCTTTTCCCATAACCGCCACGGTCTCTCTCACGGGCTGGCCGTTTTGTGCGATAATCCCCCCAGCTAAACTGTAATCAATGATCTGTCTTACTGGATCGGTGGGTTGCTGTGATTCAGTGTGGAAGGAGCTGGAGAAGGAGAACAAGGAGTTCTTCGAGGCGTACGCGCGTGAACGGGAGGACCGGGCGTTGCAGGCGGATACGATGCAGAGGATCCAGAAGCTGCTATCCGATTCCGCTTCCAGAGACTCTGACGAGTAACCGGAAGACGCTAGGAAAGCAAAGCCGATCGACCCCACAAACCCCCCCCCCCTTCTCCACCCTTCCCCTCTTACTACCACGAGTGTGACTGTTCTCTACTCTTCCCCCAGGCTCGCTCCTTCTTAACTGGGCCATCGGTGGGAAGTTGTTGACATGGGGGGAGTACAAGCTCGTCCTGGAAGTAGATGGGGCGAGTCAGGGGTTGTCAACTTGTCATCGTTGCTGAACATAAAAGTCAGTTAATAGCTACTGTTTGCTTGCTCGCTCGCTCCTTTTCCTCCCGTGGGCCGGTTGGCTGTCGCAGCCATTTCGGTCGTCGGAAGGGCTCCAGAATTCTCCCCCCTGTATATATGCACCTAATTGTGTCTTCTACTCAGATGTTCCTTTTTGTCTCTCTGCTGCTTTCCTGTTCAATGTGTATCAAGAATCTTGGCCTGCAGGCCCTGCACCCAACCATGCACGCTCAAGTCATGTTTTGAGGAAGGTGGGGGAGGATGCCGGAGGAAGCTGGGTCGTCAGAGAACGAAGTGACGGCGTGGCGTGCTCACGTCACGTGTGAGCAGGAGTTTTTCTTTGGCTTTGCTCCCCTGCCCCGTCCCACCAGCATTAATGGCCGGCTTGATCAGGTGGTGTTCATGATAAGAAATGATAGGAGCTCCCTTTCGCGGGGGGCGGCGGGTCAGCCGGAACTGTGTGGAGATCCTTTTCCTTGGATTTCCGCCCCCACCGCCCGCGCTGGTCGTGGTCCAGTCGTTTGGACCCATATGTCCCGGAATAGATGCACTCTCCGCCTCTCCCTCCCCCACCTCTTCTGGACTCTGATTTCCAAGTCGTTGATCGGTTTGTCTCGAATTCACGTATTTGGCGTGAGTTTTTTTTTGGGTTTTTTACATAAATATCCTTCTAAATATCGAATATGTCAAATATATTTCTCATTTGAGCGTATTATCAAAAATATCTTTTATTTAATCTTAAATGTTGTAACTATGATCCTGTAATTTATTGACGTCGATGGGAGGTGAATATTTTGTGAAATATTTTATCTATCGACATTCGTTGTAGTGAAACGAGAGATATATTTGGCATAATCGATATTTAGAGGAGTATTTATGTAAAAAAGTTAAATAATTTTATTTTTTAACTCATGTTTAACTCAAGTTAAATCAACGAAAATTACGGTAGAGACATAGTTGTAATATTTAAGATTAAATAGAGGATATTTTTGATAATATGTTCAAATGAGAGGTATATTTGACATAATCGATATTTAGAGGGGTATTTATGTAAAAAACTTTTTTTTAAAAGGATACCAAGAACGGAAACCTCTAAAAATGCCACACGTTTCGGTTAGCTCCAAGACTGATACTAATTATGTTAAAAAATCTAAAAGGATATTTCGCACTTTGAAGAGTAAAAAAGCTAGCGCAGAATAGGTCATACACAAAAATCTCAAAGTTTACACAAACAGATGTCATCGACGAAGCGTATAGCTAATGGCAGGCACGAGCTTTGAAGTATCCAAACCAGATTATTATGATTCATAGATGGAAGTTGCAATTGGGTATTTGAGGGCAATCAGAGAGAACCCGTTACTCCCGGGAAGAGTTCAGATATCTTGTTGAATACATCCACAACCTCCTTATCATTTTGATACTTTGCAATGCTAAATGGATTCTGAGAACAATCCATGATGGCAGCTTGCACTTCAGAATTTTGAAATGCCAAAGCCAATTCAGAATGTGCCATGATCTTTGAAATTACTTCTGCAGTAAGTCCAATTTGATCAAATTGCTGCTTAGCATCTGGACTGCTGAGATCAAAATTTTTCAATAAATCCATAATCCTGTTTTCCTAATCACTGCCTCCTCCCATGTTGTTTAGCATATCTTGCAATTGCTGACGGTATTGTGGATTCTGTAGCATCCATTTAAAAGTAGTGGAGTTTCTCATCTTCTCATGTAAATAGGGAGTAGTCACGTGATGAACGGAAGTAACCCCGGCACAAGTAGCACACTACAAGAAAAGGTGGGATTAGAGACGAAAATTTCAGACAGAAATTATCTGTCTGTAATTCTGTCTCTATTTCAGACGACATATTATTCGTCTGAAATATAGTCTGAAATATCCAAGCCATGCGACAGATTTGTTTATCGTCTGAATATGAGTCTGAAATTACAGACGGAAATAAAGTCTGTGTGAAATCAGTCTGAAATTTCAGACGGAAATAATTTTCATCTAAAATTTGTCTGAAACGGTCTTTCCCCTCTCGACGAACCCTTCCCCCCTTCCCCCCCCATCTCCCTCTCCCCCCTCGACGAACCCTCCCCCCCATCTCCCTCTCACTCCTTTTTCCCCCTTCCCCGTCGCCGGAGCTCGCCGTCCCCGCCAGTCCCGCGCCATCCCCGCCGTCACCCTCGTCGGTCCTCGTCACCCTCGTCCGTCCGGTAAGCCCTCTCCCTCTCTCTCTCTTGCCCTCCCCCTCTCCCTCTCCCTCTCCCTCTCACTCTCCGCCGGAGCTCGCCGGCCGTCACCCATGCTGCCATTGTCTTTTTTTTTTTCATCCTGGAGGGGTTCCGGTGAGGGGGGCTTCGGTGGCGGGGGGGTGGCGGGGGAGGTTGGTCTGGGAGAGGGAGGGGCCAGCAAGAGGGGGGTGGAGCTCGGTGGGAGCAGGAGGGGGGGTGGGAGGAGGGGGAGCTCGGTGGGAGTAGGAGGGTGGGTGCTCGGTGGGAGCAGGAGGGGGGGGAGCTCGCTGGGAGGGGGGGAGGGGGAGGTCGGTGGGAGCAAGAGGGGGGGGGGGAGCTCGATGGTGGTTAGGGGAAGGGGTCATTTGATAAATACATGCCATTTTATAGACTCTTAAAACCACCCCAAACCCTTTTATAAGCACCTATTATAGATTGTTGTACTAGTTATATCCCTTTGTAAAGGCTAGAATTAATAGATCTTGCACTTTCATGTGATATGTTTACCATGATTCGTGTCATATATAGTGTATTCGTTGAAATATGCAAACACAAATATTGGGACAGTATGTGCCAGCATTGTTTGAGACAGCTGGATGACCTACCTACTAGAAAAGATTGACAACTATGCTTTTAACTCCCAAGAGAAAGAACATATCTTGAAAGCTATAGGGGTTTTCCATCATAAGAAGAAAAAAAAGAAAAAAGGAAGCTGGATTATGCTAAAAAAGGAGTATATTTTAGAAATTTGTTTCACTACTGAAACGATGATGAAAATTAAATAGTATCTGGTCCATTAAAAAAGCACATATCATGACTTATACATGCTTGAAGATCATTCATGTTACTGTCATTTGGTTCCTAGATAGCAAATGTGACTTAATTAATTATACAAGATTTTACATTTTATGTTCAAGAAAGTAACATAAAACATGATCATGACAACATCTACGGTCCAACTTTGCAAAAAATAAAATTTAAATGTTTGAAATGGAAGACTATTGCATATCAAAACCATTCAAAAATGGTGTGATACGGAGAGAACTAGAGAGGTAAACTCAACTACAGTGCAGGGAAATGTATCACACACGAAACAAGGGAGACCTAGAAAATGGAGATGAATGCATCACAAATAGTCGATTAATATATGAAAATTTTACCTCATTCAGATATCTTTTTTCTTGAGCATCTTCCAAAAGAGGAGAGTAATGGGCTGAATTATTGATGGATCCTGATGAAATAAAATTGGAGGAGTTATGTATGGCTACGATCATTAGTTGGAGGGTCCAAGAAATTTCTAGCATCACCGTCAACTTCCACATAGGCATTAATGACTCTCCATTGATGAGACTCCTAGTCTATACATATGAATCCATAAGAGGGAGGAGAGAGACCTCATGTAAAAAACCAATGATTTGCATCCACAGGGTAAGTGTCAATGAAAATACAAACAAATGTCCATACGTCTCAGAGGACATTTATCTAAAAATAAGCATTGGCATCAACATGCTCTATTATTTTTAACACGGTTAGGGTGGTGAGAGTGATCTGTGACAGCTGATTAAATCTAAATCGGATACTCGATTTGCACTCTGGAAGTCGACACCTTCCCAGCCCCCCTCCTCTGTTTATGCCGTTGACTGGGGGTGTCGACTCTGGGAGGCGACATCTCCCCAGCCGGTCCTGCTGTTCTTTGCAACATGTCCCCTGATGTTCTTTAGAGCGTGTTCATCCTTAAAAAAAAAGGAAATGGGGGGAACAGAAAGAGAAATAAAGAAACACAAGGGCAAGAAATGAACCAAGCCATGGCACATCCCAATTAGTCTATTTTTGGGTTCCCCTCTCTCTGTAGTTTGAACCCCCCTGCCCCCAAAAAAAGAAATAGAACAACAAAAAAAAAGAAGGAAGGGGAAGAAGAGTCAGAGGTTCCTTTGGGTTTGCACAGGCAACAGAGAAGGGTGGACTGCCCACCAGCCTCTCCCCCTTTCTCTCTGCGGTGCAGTGGTCTGAATAGAAAAAAAAAGAGAGCAGAACAAAAGAGAAAAAAATGGGAAGGAGAAGCCCCAGAGGTCCCACCTCAGGGTTCTGTGTTGTGCCCCTTCCCCGAGTCGGCAGACCCGAACTCATTTAAATGAGATCATTCACCTCAAAAAAAAAGGGACCCTCTAGGCTGCCCTCGCACTAAACAAACGAGCCAACCAGATAAATAGATAAATAAAATTATTTTTAAAATTTTAGTGCGTCCACAGCAACAGTTGACTTATAGCAATAGGCAAATACTCCAAAAATTCTGCTTGTGATTTCATACTTTGTGGATTTTAATTGCATATAATTATGTTTTTAAATCTGATTTTAACAAACATTTGACGTTGATGTGACTCAAAAATGTGATTTATTTAACTTTGGTGTTGTTCATTTGAATATTTTTATAAATTGGATGTTATTTAATTTGATGTATGCATAATGATAAGTGCGATGTTATTTAATTTTATGTTATATAAATACATAGGGTATTCCCTATGAGATGAGGTGCGTGGGTGCGACCTAACATTACACGCACCTCAGGAGAGCGTGTTAAAACCGTGTCAATGAACCTTCTCGTTCAAGACTTTGGGATTGATGTGTATATTCTCATTTTTTTATGAGAATGTATATATCTACCTCAAAGTCTTGAATTATCTCATTTGAACAGTCTGTTAATGTTTGATCGCACTTAGGCAGTCATTTACTATATGTGTTTGTATGGTTTGTTAAGAATTTCGGTTGCGTCTCCTCACTCTTCTCTGATATACCATTATTGATTTTGAGTGTTTTCTTAACCACTTACTTGTAAGTGTTTAAGAAAAATTTAAAATCAATAAATATTTTTTGCATATCAGAGAAGTGTGGGGAGATGTTGTCAAAATTTTCAGCAAATCGTGCAACACATATAGTAAGTGATTGTGCGATCAAACATTCATGGATGGGTTATGGAGATGGATGGGTTATGGAGAGGGGGATTTCTGTAGCTCATCTAAGAGCATCCAAACTAGGTCCATCAGGACCAAACGAGGCTCAGCTCATCCAAGTGACAGCCCCATAGGGCCCACTTAGGCTAAAAAGCCCAATAAGATTACTCGGGATCTCATCCTTCCTCGGCGGCCCTTAGGCTCGGAAGGCCCGAGCGACGGTCAGAACGGAGGAAGACCCATGCTCGAGTTATCCTCTCATCGGGATAGAGGCAAGCGCTCAGCGCGCACTCCGACCTATCTTCATCCGAGCTATGTCTATCGCCCGGACAGGGTTGGCACCTTTTATGCTTGGACCGACCGACGACTGCTTATCTACGCTGCCGTTGAGAGCTCTTTATGAGCAGGCGTTTATGAGGATAAGAGACTCATTGTGAGACCCGTGCCTTAGCGGATCTTTAGTGCTTCGGACCTAGAATCTATTCTGGAATTTTCGGCTATTTTACTGGATTTTTAGGAATTTTTCCAATATTTTTTTAAGATTTAATTGGAATTATTTGAGTTTTTAAAAGGGGAAAAATAAGGTTTATATATTATATATATATATATATATATATATATATTAACCCTTTTTTCTTTTCCCATTTTTCCCCCACTCCCTCTCTCTCCCCCCCTCGTCGATCTCCCTCTTGTCCTCTCTTTCCCCCCCTCCGATCGCCTCTCCCTCTCTCCTTGGGGATCCAGGCGAAACGGCGGTGGTTCGAGGCGTGGAGCTCGCCGTTGGAATCCTCGCGTCGAGTGGAGCGCGTTGACGCCCACCTTGACGTGGTTCGCGGCTCGTGGGAGCGAGACGGAGCGTGGAGGCTCGGTGGTTCCCTTCCCGTGCATGTGGCCTAATCGGCCGTTCCGGCTTGAACGAGGTAGGGGGATGAAATTCTGAGCTCGTTAGGAGCCTTCCCTATAGCTTGTTCTTCTCGTTGAGCTCCTATATTGTGCATGTGGTGTATTTCTCGTTTATCGTGCTTAGGTTTCGTTCTTCACGTTTAATCCATTGTGAGCATGATAAATGAATGTTTTAGTAGTATATTGTTGTTGTGGGCGTGTGGTTTGGCAGGAAAACAGGTTTTCATCGTTTACCCGGTGATTTCGGTCGCCCGGGAGGGAAGCCGGTTTCAAACGTAACCCATCCGTAACCTAGACGGTGTGACGGTCCTACCAGGAACCGTCACACGCGTAACGGTCCTCATGGGACGCGTTATAGTCCTATGACGGACCTAAGTTGGTGCGTCACAGGGTGTGTAGCGGTCTGACCCACGATCGTTACATGTCTTTGGACTTTAGTTGGCCTGGAATGGCGGTTGGCCTGACGGCCTGTCGGGCGGCCGTCAGGGCACCGTAACGCGCCTCCGGGTGCGCGTTACATCCTACTAGGGCGTTAAAAACTGTGGGTTTTGTTTAGCGTCGGGTGGCTCTAACGGCCAGGGGCGGATGCGTCACAGTCGATGTAATGCACCAACCCCCGGTCGTCACACTCTGTGACGCGGTGGCAGCAGACCGTCACACCCTTGCTAGTTTCAAAAGCCGCATGTTCATTCTTTAATGCTTTCCACAATGATTATACGCCATGTTTAAGTTATTTTATAAACTAATGGCATGTTTTTAGACCCCAATAGAGTAGCTTTTCTTTCCTTGCGATGGAGTCACTGTGGTAGCCCTAAGGCCTTTGAGTTGCCGACCCGCCTGGGGATGGTGGAGGGGTGTTCCCGTCACACGGTTTGTAAGCTAGTTCCGTGGGCTCCCGGCCAGCGGTAGCGTCCTGCCGAGGGAGAAAATTAGCTAGAGGGCCTGGCTCAGGCGAGAGTCAGTGTGTGCACACGTGGTCGGAGGCTTTGGACTGACACTGACGAGTGTCACTCTGACTAGTCACTTGGTTTGGTACTGTTTACGTGCTCAGCTTGTCGTGTTACAGACTGCGAGTGTTTTAGACGCAGTGTAAGCCGTCAGTGGACGCATCTGGTTTCTACTCCCTATGGTTGTCCTGTTCCCTGTGGCTTAGTTAGTTGAGGCACATTCTATTGGTAGAATTAGATTTTGTTGTTTCGACTTATATGTGATGCGCACCGACTAGTGTCGTTAAGAAAGCCGTGCCACAATTTCAAAATGTTCACACTCACTCATTTTAAAAGATTGAAAAATCAAATTATATAGTGGTAAGCGTAGTCGATCCCACGAGGAGGAAAAATCCTTATTTTATCAAGTTGGAAAAACACCTTATGCTTTGAAAATCGAATTCTGAGTGAGATTGAAACTAAGGAAAAATAAATTGCATGAGAACTATTTAAAGAATATGAGAGGGTTTTAAGTAGGGAAATTTGGAGGAGATAGAAACACAATTTCACAAAGATCAACTTTATTGCTATGAGAGGTGGCAAGTACAATGTATATGAAAACTAAAATTACAACTTGCAAAATAAAAGAAGAGAAAAGAAATTGTAAGCCAATAGGATGAAGAACGTCGTCAACTCCTTGCCAAGCCTTGGATGAAGATCGCCTCGCCTTGAATGCCGACGCCGTGAGAGGACCAATTGATGAAGATCCACCAAAGGGATGTGTGGATGAAATATAGGAGATAGAGAGAGGAAGGTGGATGAAGAAGAATAAAAATAAAACCAAAGCATGTATGTTGTGAAAAGAGAGGAAGAGATGGCTATGATGGGTGATAAAACATAAAACAGTTTTGAAAACAGAGGGTTAGAAGAAGAAGAAATAGATTAAAATCTAGAGAGAATTAGACAAAGTGAAAGAATAGAAAATTGTAGAGGACGAAGAGAGGAAGAAGATTGATGAAGAACACAAAGACAGAAAATAAGAGGAAGATGGAGAAAAATGTGATAGAACAGAGAGTGGTCGCGGATGAATAGTGTAGAACTGAACTTTGGAAAATTGATTGTAATTTGAAAACGGCTGAGAATTTGAAGAAGTGGTAGAAGAAGAAATTGAAGAACTTTTAAAAACCTACAACTTTCATGAAGAACTCAGAAGCAACAGAAGATCAGAGAGGGAAGAAAAATGAGAAATAGCAGAATATTTTAAAACCGGATGAATAGTAAAAACGCATAGACAGATCTTTGGAAAATTGGAAATAACTTTGAAAACTGGAAGAATTAGAGGAAGATGAAGAAGAAGAATTTGTAGAAGATTGGAAAACGAAGAACTTTGATGAAGAACTTAACTGCAAAAGATGAAAGGAAAAACTTCAAAATAAATCCCTATGGCAGACCTCCAACCTCTCTCTCCCGGTATCATCGGCTATGGCATCTATTTATAAGGTACAGAACCCTTCCATGATCGTGGGTTCCCAGTTTGATTCAAAAACTAATTTCCAACAATGCAACTTGATCCATTAGACTCCTTTCCATCATTAAAGTCCTCCTTTCCATAAAATGTTGCTTAGATAAGAGCAAACATGGAAGAATAGTTCGATCGGGAGCCTGCAGTTGCCTTTTCTGGTTCAACTTTGAATAGCGACTTATATTGGGGCGTCCTTTCTTTAAATGACGCCTTAATCTAGGGCGTCCTTTCCTGAAGTAGCGCCTCTTCACTCGGGCGTCAGTTTCCTTATTTCCTCATTTGCTATTTTCTTTATTTTTCGTAAAATAGTAATTGACGACGGTCCATATGGGCGTTCTTTCAATGATTAGCGACTGCATCTCGGGCGCCAATTCTTTTTTTTTTCCACTTTCTTTTTTCAAATGAATTGACGCCTTGTCTTGTGTCACGTCTTACTGAGTATGCACCCTTGAAGATGTCGTTAATTAAATAGTGCCCTGATCTAGGTCGTTGTTTCCTGAAAATTAAAATATCAAGCTATTTAATTCTAAAATAATTGTGTAAATATTTAAATATTTCTCACATGGTCTTTTAAGCTCAAAAAGATGATAAAATGCATGAAGACTCAAATAATGTGTGAGAATGTAATTAATGCTCATGTTGCACAAATATACTCAAATAATGCTCAAAGATGATGGATGTGATGTAAAATATGATGTAAAATATAGCACATATCAATATGTTATTGGCATGTATTAGCTGTTACACCTGTTCAGTAGATTTACAGCTTTCAGTCTTATCATGCCATTGCCTGTTCATTTATTTAAATGCATGCTCTAATTGCTTTAATCTCGCATGATTGCATGTTTAGCACGAGGTAGGGGTCCGCGTGACCCCTACTGAGTCTGGCTGTGACTCACCCTTCTCCTTTCAGGTGAGCCACGCTTGTCGTCTCCCGGTGTTTCCCTTGTGCTCGGAGACCGTTCTTAGCTGCCAGCAGTAGACGGGTTGCCTTTTTGGCTTTCTTGTGTAGTTTTGCCGGAGTATGCCCCGAGTAGTTGTACTTTTGGACTAGCACTCTTGTGCCTCTGGGCTAGTTTATATATTTAGCACTCTGTTTATTTTGAAACTACTTCCGCTCTCCTGCTAAATTTTATTAATTAATTCTAATATGCGCACTTGTGATTGCAATTCATTATACATCCCCTCGACAAACTTCATTAACCCTTCAGGGGCCTCATCAGCCTCTTGGGTGGCTTCCCCAGTTCCTGTTATCGGTATATCGGTATCCGGAGCTCTGGGTCGTCACAGTTGGTATCAGAGCGGAGTTGAGGATTTGTATAAGGAATTGAAATTTACACTTGTCTAGAGTTAGTCCTATTGCGTCGTCTACTGCTGGCTTAGGATGTTTTCCGTATGATTGATGGATTTGTTGTTGTTTTATGTTTTCGGCAGTTGTAATAATGCCGCCTCGTCGAGGAAGACCTCCTCGAGTCCCTAGACATGCGCCTAGAGAAGAGAGTGGTTCTGCTCAGCCTCCTGTAGTTCCTGCAGTTCCTCCTCCAGCGCCAGTCGTTGCTCCTCAAGTCGAAGTGCCTGGTGGTCGCGGCAAGGCTCTTAAAGAGTTTCTCTTGTTCAATCCGCCAACTTTTGACGGTCAGGTAGACCCAGAGGTAGCAAGGCAGTGGCTGGATGCGATCGAGATCGTGTTCCTATCTATGGAGTGCGCGGAGGATGAAAAGGTTATGTTAGCAGCGTTTCAACTCCAAGGTACAGCTATTACATGGTGGAAAGTCGAGTGGCAGACTGCTTTTCGTTCCAGGCCCCTTCGGCAGATCACTTGGGCAGAGTTTGTTGCAGCCTTCGAGCGTGCCTATACTCCTGCCTGTTTGCAAATGGCTAAGATGTACCAGTTCATGGAATTGATTCAGGGCGATATGACCGTGCTTCAGTATCGGAACAAATTTATGGAATTGGGTCAGTATGCGCCCCATGTGCTTGCTAATGAGGCATTGAAGGCTCAGCAGTTTTTGCGAGGACTCAGGCCTGAACTTAAGTTGCCGTTGATTGCGAGTCGAGTGGCTGATCTTGACGGTGCGTGCCAGGCAGCTGTGGCACTCGAGCTAGAGATGGCGAGACCAGGAGGATATTCTCAAGCTGGGTCGGTTTAGTCGACGGTTCAGTTTCCGCAGACTTACCGACCGCCAGTGTCAGGAGTTCCCTCTGTTCCGCCAGATGTCGGCAGTGTTTCTTCCTCTTCCAAGCCCAAGCCCAATAGGTTCAAGAAGAAGAAGAAGTTCTTTCAGCAGCCGTCATCTGGTACTGGTACTGTTCAGCAGCAGTCGGCGCCTTCTTCCCAAAGTCGTCAAAGTTCTGCTGTCAGTCAGCCGTGGACTTGTAGGAGGTGTGGTGGCAACCATAAGGGTCAGCCGTGTTCTCTTCCTATTGTCTGTTTTCGTTGTGACCAGCCTGGTCACGTTGTTCGGGATTGCCCGTTGAGGCCGAAACCGGTGCAAACTCCTCAGTTTTCGCAGCCTCAGCAGTCGCTATTTAGACCTCCTCCTTTACCTCAACCTCAGCAGCAATTCTATTCTCAAGCTTCAGCGTCTTCCCAGCAGTCTTCAGTCGGATCCAAGAAGCAAAAGGGCAAGGTTTCTCACATTTCTCGAGCTGAGGCAATTGCATCCCATCTGGTTGAAGGTACGATTATGCTTTATGGTCATTCTGCTCGTGTCTTATTTGATTCTGGTGCTTCTCACTCTTTTATCTCTGAGGATTTCATTGCTTGCATTGAGGAGCCGACATCAGAAATGACCTGTGAGTTGTATGTTGAAATGCCTTCTGGAGATTTTATGATCACGCCTCTGTGTCTGGAAGAATCTCCTATTATGATTAATAATCATCAGTTGCCGGCGAGATTGTATGCATTACAGCTGGCAGATTATGATGTCATTCTGGGTATGGATTGGTTGGAGCAAAATGGAGCTGTGGTTGACTGCAGATCGAAGAAGGTCTATTTTCAGCCACATGGGAAATCAGTATTTTATTTCTAAGGTATTCGATCCCGCTCTTCTCACTTGATTATTTCTACTATTCGAGCATGTAAATTGCTTAGTGCAGGTTGTCAGGGATTCTTAGCTTCTGTGGTTGCCGTTGAGAAATCACGACAGGACGTCTGTGATATTCCTGTTATTTGTGAGTTCCCTGATGTGTTCCCTGACGAGTTGCCAGGCTTGCCTCCAGAGCGAGAAATAGAAATGGTGATTGATCTGATTCCTGGTACAGCCCCGTTAGCAAAGGCACCGTACCGAATGGCTCCAACTGAACTCAAAGAACTGCGAGCACAGTTGCTTGAATTGCTGGAAAAAGGCTATATTCGCCCCAGTTTTTCTCCGTGGAGTGCTCCAGTATTATTTGTGAAGAAGAAAGATGGAAGCCTGAGGCTTTGTATTGATTATAGACAGCTGAATCAGGTGACTATCAAGAACAAATATCCGCTTCCCAGGATTGATGATTTGTTTGACCAGTTACAGTCTACTACTGTCTTTTCTCGGATTGACCTTCGGTCTGACTATTTTCAATTGCGGTTCCGGGAATCTGATGTGGAGAAGACAGCTTTCAACACTCGTTATGGTCATTATGAATTGTTGGTTATGCCGTTTGGCTTGACTAATGCTCCAGCAGCCTTCAGTAGGAGCCTTCCCTATAGCTTGTTCTTCTCGTTGAGCTCCTATAGTGTGCATGTGGTGTATTTCTCATTTATCGTGCTTAGGTTTCGTTCTTCACGTTTAATCCATTGTGAGCATGATAAATGAATGTTTTAGTAGTATATTGTTGTTGTGGGCGTGTGGTTTGGCAGGAAAATAGGTTTTTGTCGTTTACCCGGCGATTTCGGTTGCCCGAGAGGGAAGCCGATTTCAAACGTAACCCGTCCGTAACCCAGACGGTGTGACGGTCCTACCAGGAACCGTCACACGCGTAACGGTCCTCATGGGATGCGTTATAGTCCTATGACGGACCTAAGTTGGTGCGTCACAGGGTGTGTAACGGTCTGACCCACGACCGTTACATGTCTTTGGACTTTAGTTGGCCTGGAATGGCGGTTGGCCTGACGGCCTTTCGGGCGGCCGTCAGGGCACCGTAACGCGCCTCCGGGTGCGCGTTACATCCTACTAGGGCGTTAAAAACTGTGGGTTTTGTTTAGCGTCGGGTGGCTCTAACGGCCAGGGGCGGATGCGTCACAGTTGATGTAACGCACCAACCCTCGGCCGTCACACTCTGTGACGCGGTGGCAGCAGACCGTCACACCCTTGCTAGTTTCCAAAAGCCGCCTGTTCATTCTTTAATGCTTTCCATAATGATTATACGCCATGTTTAAGTTATTTTATGAACTAATGGCATGTTTTTAGACCCCAATAGAGTAGCTTTTCTTTCCTTGCGATGGAGCCACTGTGGTAGCCCTAAGGCCTTTGAGTTGCCGACCCGCCTGGGGATGGTGGAGGGGTGTTCCCGTCACACGGTTTGTAAGGTAGTTCCGTGGGCTCCCGGCCAGCGGTAGCGTCCTGCCGAGGGAGAAAATTAGCTGGAGGGCCTGGCTCAGGCGAGAGTCAGTGTGTGCACACGTGGTCGGAGGCTTTGGACTGACACTGACGAGTGTCACTCTGACTAGTCACTTGGTTTGATACTGTTTACGCGCTCAACTTGTCGTGTTACAGACTGCGAGTGCTTGAGACGCAGTGTAAGCCGTCAGTGGACGCATCTGGTTTCTACTCTCTGTCGTAGTCCTGTTCCCTGTGGCTTGGTTAGTTGAGGCACATTCTATTGGTAGATATAGTTTTTGTTGTTTCGACTTATATGTTATTGGCATGTATTAGCTGTTACACCTGTTCAGTAGATTTACAGCTTTCAGTCTTATCATGCCATTGCCTGTTCATTTATTTAAATGCATGCTCTAATTGCTTTAATCTCGCATGATTGCATGTTTAGCACGAGGTATGGATCCGTGTGACCCTTACTGAGTCTGGCTGTGACTCACCCTTCTCCTTTCAGGTGAGCCGCGCCCGTCGTCTCCCGGTGTTTCCCGTGTGCTCGAAGACCATTCTTAGCTGCCAGCAGTAGACGGGTTGCCTTTTTGGCTTTCTTGTGTACTTTTGCCGGGGTATGTCCGAGTAGTTGTACTTTTGAACTAGCACTCTTGTGCCTCTGGACTAGTTTATATATTTAGCACTCTGTTTATTTTGAAATTGCTTCCGCTCTCCTGCTAAATTTTATTGATTAATTCTAATATGCGCGCTTGTGATTGCAATTCGTTATACATCCCCTCGACAAACTTCACTAACCCTTCAGGGCCCTCATCAGCCTCTTGGGTGAGTTCCCCAGTTCCTGTTATCGGTATATCGGTATCCGGAGCTCTGGGTCGTCACACCCATGATCCCTCAAGGTTATGAAGATCCCACGATGAGGACTTAAAGATCCCACGATGAGGACGTAATTCCCGCCTGAAACTCCTCAGTTTACGGGACCCATAAGGTGAGCGCACTATATAAACCAGGGACTCCATCTAGTGAAAGGTAAGGGTAATACACGCCTAAAATTCCCTGAGCAGGAATCACTTCACCACCTTGGTGTTGGGGGATCTCGTGCACCTCTTTCTACCTCCCTCCCTATCTTCTACCATTGCTCTACTGACTTAAGGATCGGAGGGTTTTCCCCAAGGAACCATCCCTGGGCCCCCTGATCCGTTTCCCTTTCTCTACAGTTCACTATTCGGTGATCATCCTCCCAGCTCAGGAGCCGCGCGAGATTACGCCCCTTCATTTGGCGTCGTCTGTGGGAAACGACCAAAGAGCCAGTATGGTGCGAAGAAGTTCAGGGAGGAGATCCGCCGGTGACAGGGGAAAGGCCATGGTGGCGGCAGGGGAAGGCCCCTCTCAAGCCTCCCAAAACCCCCCCTCCGGTGCCAGCACTCCCGCCGACGGACCGCCCACTCCCCCCGCGGTAGGGCTGCCTCCCCCTCCCCCCGCGGCGGTAGGGCTGCCGCTTAACGGCGGCGCTGACGCCTTCCAAGCCCTCAACGTAAAACTGGACGTCCTCGTGGAACTCATGAGGACCCAGGCAGCCAGGGATGGAAGGTCACGCGCCCCTCCGGAGAGCCCTCCCCGCGAGAACGTGTCCCAACACACCGCCGGAGGACGCTTCACCCTCCGGGGCCGGCAGATCATCCGTAACAGGTCAGGAGGACCTTCACAAGCCCCCCCTCCGGAGCAGGAAGCCTCGTCCACGCCGAAGAAGGGAAAACCTGGGGCACGCCGTTCGAACCCAGAGACCGAAATCCCTGGGGAACGCCAATACAGCCCCCCCAGCCCGACGGCGCAGCGGCAGCCGGAGCTATCCCTCCGACTGCGAGAATTCGAGAGACATTTCGCAGAGCCGGAGCGCGCCCTACGCGCCCTGCAGAAGGACTCCTCCATGGAGGACGAGGAGAAATCCCCGTTCTCCGACTATATCTTGAAGGCAGAGGTATCTCCTAGAACCTCCATCTTGACCTTCAAGCTCTATGACGGCCAGGGCGACCCGGCCGATCACTTCGACAACTTCGACGCCCTGATGACCCTCCATGGAGCGTCCGACGCCATCAAATGTCGAGCCTTTGTGACCACCTTGGTCCAAGGTGCCCAAGCATGGTTCTGGGCCCTCGCCCCCGGATCCATCCGGGACTTCAAGTAATTCGGGCGAGTATTCAAGGAGAGTTTCACCGGTAGCGGTCCCCCAAGGTCGGTAGCAGGGCTTTTGGCTCTCAAACATGCGCAAGGGGAGAAACTTCGGGCTTACATTACCCGATTCAAATCGGAAGCCCTGAGGATCCCCCACCTGGACGTCGCCTCGGCCATAACCGTGCTGACCGGGGACACCCGCGATGAGAACATCCGCCGCGATCTTGTCCTCCACCCTCCCTTGACCCTTGCTGCGCTAGTGACTCTGGCATTGCGCCATGCCGAGTGCGAAGAAGTACTCAACGCGTGCCGAGACGCAACCGGCTCGGGTCGGGAGGGGGACAAGAAGTGGGCACCCGAGCCAAACTCGGGTCCGGGGAAAAGGCGGAACCAAGACGGGGAACGCAAGGAACCATCACGGAAGTACGAGCGGTACGCCCCCTTAACCACTCCGGTTTACGAGATCTACGAGGACATCAAAGGCTCGGGCCTCCTCCGCCAACCCGAGCCAATGAGGTCGAAGAACCGCAAGCGTAGCAAGCATTGCATGTTCCACAACGACAACGGACATCACACCGGCGACTGCCATCAGCTCCAGGATGAGATCGAGCGTCTCATTCGTTAGGGGCACCTCTCCCGGTTCATGGCCGGGCACAAAGAAGACCGAGGCGCCCCAGAGAAAATCGACAACGCCCCCCGAGGGATCCACATCAACGTCATCGCCGGAGGAGCTGCATCAGGAGGAGACAGCGGCCGAGGAAGGAAGCGTCATGCTGAGCGGGAGAGCCAAGCCATCGAGCCTCCCAGGGCCCCGC
This sequence comes from Amorphophallus konjac, assembly GCA_022559845.1. Classification (NCBI taxonomy): domain Eukaryota; kingdom Viridiplantae; phylum Streptophyta; class Magnoliopsida; order Alismatales; family Araceae; genus Amorphophallus; species Amorphophallus konjac. The sequence continues at coordinate 441,268,363 of CM040126.1, forward strand.
CGAGTGAGTCCCAGGTCATAGTCTTCTCTGACCAAGACCTGGAAGGGCTAAGCACCCCGCATGACGACGCCCTAGTCATATCGGCCACAATAAACCATTGTAACGTAGACAGGATTCTAGTTGACAATGGAAATGCCCCTGCTGTATTATCCTATGAATGTTTCCTTAAGATGGGGGCGGATCCATCTAAACTCCGCCCGATCCGAACCCCTCTTTGCGGGTTCAATGGCTAGGCCACTTATCCCGAGGGAGCCCTAAGCCTGCCGGTTACTCTCGGCACCCCACCCAAAACCGTTACGGTCATGATGAAACTTCATAGTGATCAAAGGTATGATAGCATACAACGCAATCTTCGGCCGGAGAATCCTCATCCGAATGAAAGCGGTGCCTTCTACCTATCACCAAAAGATGAAGTTCCCCCCCAAAAATAGGTTGGGAAGAAGTCTGAGGCAACCAGGCTATGGCCAGAAGGTGCTACAATATCTCGGTTGAAGCCACAAGGTCGGACGGGAAGAACAAGGGCCCCCGGGAAGTCGAAGAAAAATCCGCAACCGTCGAGTCTGGAGGCGAATTGCTAGCGGTTTTCCTAAACGACGACCCGACCCTAGGAGTAAAGATCGGAGCCGACCTAACATCTGGAGTCCAACAGCAATACAAAGAGTTTCTTTCCGCGTACATCCGGGTCTTCGCATGGTCTGATGATCAACTCCCTGGGATACCGGAGGAAACAGTGATGTATAAGCTCAACCTCGACCCAACCATGAAGCCCGTACAACAACACAGAAGGAAGCACGTGCCAGAGAAGCAGGCGATTATCAAGGAGCAAGTCACCAAGGGGCAAAAGACTGGTCTTTTTAGACCGGTCATGTACCCGACGTGACTGACTAACGTCGTCCTAGTGCCAAAAGCTTCGGGAAAGTGGCGAATGTGCGTGGACTTCACCGACTTGAACAAGGCTACTCCAAAGGACTGCTATCCATTACCGAGCATCGACCAACTGGTTGACTCAACCTCGGGCAACGAGATACTCAGCTTCCTGGATGCCTATTCAGGTTACCATCAGATCAGAATGCACCCCGAAGACATCGAGAAGACCGCCTTTATCACCGACTTCGGCGTACACTGCTACACCCGGATGCCTTTCGGGTTGAAGAACGCTGGAGCCACGTACCAGAGGCTGGTCAATCATATGTTCGATGAACAACTCGGTCGGAATGTCGAGGCCTATATTGACGACATGCTCGTGAAGACCCCCAAGGCCGAGGACCACTTCGCCGACCTAGCGGAAACCTTCGACACCCTCCTGAAGTACAACATGAAGCTCAATCCTGCCAAGTGCGCCTTCGGAGTAAGGTCCGAGAAATTCTTGGGCTTCTTAGTCACCCAACATGGGATCAAGGCCAACCCCGACAAGGTCTAGGCCATCCTGGACATGCGCCCACCCACCTGCATCAAAGACGTTCAACGCCTTACCGGGCGCATTGCCGCGCTCAGCAGATTCCTGTCCCGCACGGCTGAACGATGCCTACCCTTCTTCAAACTGTTGAAGGGGCCTAAAATGGCATCTGCTACATTCGCGTGGGATGAGAAATGCCAAAAAGCATTCACCGAGCTTAAGGAGTTCCTGGCTTCGCCACCGGTGCTTTCCAAGCCCGTATCAGGCGAAACCTTGCATCTCTATCTCTCGGCGACTCCATCTACAGTTAGCTCGGTCCTAGTCAGAAATGACTCGGGAGTCGAGAGACCGGTCTACTACACCAGCAAGGTGCTCAACGAGGCCGAAAGAAGGTACCCCGCAACCGAGAGACTCGTGCTAGCGTTGGTTACCTCGGCCAAGCGCCTCCGACCCTATTTCCAAGGGCACTCCATCACCGTGCTGACCGGCGAACCGTTGAAAAGAATCCTCGCTCACCCTGAAGCCTCGGGACGCCTCGTCAAGTGGGCCATCATGCTCGGGGCCTATGATATATCGTATCGGCCTCGCTCGGCTATCAAAGGCCAGGCGCTCGCTGACTTCATCGCCGAGAGCACCATCCCGACTGAAGAAAGATCTCCGTCCGCGCCCGGGCCGACCTGGGAACTGTTCATCGACGGATCCTCCAACTCAGCCGGGAGCGGCGCCGGGATCCTCCTGAAGTCCCCCGAAGGAGCAGAGCTACAGTACGCCCTGAAGTTCAACTTCCAAGCATCTAACAACGCTTCCGAGTATGAGGCCCTCATATCGGGAGCCCGCATGGCCCGGCGGTTAGGGGCTGAGCGAGTCAGGATTCACACTGACTCCCAACTGGTCGCTAGCCAGGTCAACGGCAGTTATGAAGCTCGAGAAGTACCGATGATCAAATACCTCCAGCTGGTCAAGACCGTGGCACAACAGTTCGAGAGTTTTGAGGTAGTCCGAATAGCTCGGGAGGAAAACTCCCGAGCGGACGCCCTCTCTCGGCTGGCCTCCTCTCTTGACCCCGAGGGCACTCGATCTGTCTTTCTTGAAGAGCTAGAGCGGCCGAGCATCGATTCGGAGCTCCTAGCTTTTGACTCGGCCTCCCCAAGCGACTGGCGTACCCCCTATCTGTCGTGGCTTCAAGACTCTCAGGAGCCTCCCGACCCTCAGAAAGCCCGAAGATTGAAGTACCAAGCTCGGCGGTTCGTCACTCTGGATGGCGCTCTCTACCGGAGATCCTTCTCCAGTCCTCTCTTGAAGTGACTCAGCACCGACGAAGCCAACCGAGCGATCGAAGAAGTTCACGAAGGTCTGTGCGGAGCGCATTTAGGAGGTAGGTCGCTCGCCGGGATCTTGCTACGGCTAGGTTACTGGTGGCCCACTCTGCAGCGCGACTGCTCGACCTACACACAGCACTGTGACCGGTGCCAGCGATTTGACCACTTGGTCCATCAGCCAGCAACGGAGCTCGTCACCCTAGCCGAACATTATCCTTTCGCTCATTGGGGAATCGACATCCTCGGGCCATTACCCACGGCCCTGGCCCAGAAGAAGTTCATTATCGTCTCCATCGATTACTTCACTAAGTGGATCGAGGCCGAAGCCACAGCAAGGATCACCGAGACAGTCATCTAGAATTTCATCTGGAAGTCGATCATTTGTCGTTTCGGCATGCCCCGGGTGATAGTAAGCGATAATGGTCGACAATTTGATTCTCGTTATTTCCGAGACAGATGTGCCGACTTTGGCATTCGCAATCACTTCACCTCGGTCGCCCACCCTCAGGCTAACGGGCTGGTCAAAAATGCCAATAAGACTTTCTTAAAAGGTATCAAGACTAGGCTCGGCAAAGCCAAGGGCAGCTTGCTTGAGGAATTGCCGAACGTACTTTGGTCACACAGAACGACTCCCAGAACGACAACCGGTGAAAGCCCCTTTCAGTTGGTATATGGTACCGAGGCCGTGATCCCGTTGGAGATTGGCAACCCATCCCTCCGAGTCATCTGCTTCTCGTCCGAGGCAAACGACCAGAAACTGCTCGAAAACCTCGACCTAGCAGATGAAGTCCGAGAGATTGCCAGCATCCGAGCAACAGAATACTGACGCCGCCTCACTCGATACTACAACGCCAAGGTCCGAGATAGACACTTTCAACCGGGAGACTTCGTCCTCAGGAAAGCCGAAGCCTCTCGACTATTTGAGGCGGCGGGCAAGTTATCCCCTAATTGGGAAGGCCCCTACCGAGTGGTCGAGACACTCGGAAAAGGAGCATACCGTCTATCCACGATGGAAGGAGAGCTCATCCCTCGGACCTGGAACGTGACTACATTACGTAAGTTCTACTTCTGAATATTGAGCATTATGCAAACGACATGAGATAAAACAAAATGCTCCTTTCTTTTATTCAAACAACCCGCTTGTACATCAGGAAGGCCGAAGCCAGGAGGCGTCGTCGTATGAGCCCATCGCTCGGCTGACTCGGATGACCTTCCTACGTCCAGCCACTCACTCTGCCTCGTGTAGAAACTGGCTCGGAGAAAGGATAGTCGACCCCGTTGGCTCGGGCAGCTCGGGACAAAGGTGACAGAGAGATTCGGAAGGAGAAGGATACCTTCCAAGTTGAACTTGGAAGAGAAGGGGGAGAGGGAATGCATATGAAAGCATCATCCCCGCCAACCTACCAACTCTTTGGAAGACAGAGAGTGCAGGCACCCTCCGAAGAGTGAAAGAAAGGAGGAGCAGAGCAGAAGAGGGAAAAAGAGGCTGCGGGGGGGAGAAAGAAACCAGCAGAGCTGGACGAGGAGGCAGGGGAAAGCCCGGAAAGGAGGGAGCTTAATTGGCTTCCTCCTCCCCTCCGTGGAGAGAGCAGGAAGGGACGGGCGGCAGGGATGCCTGATGCCCCCATCCATCCACCATCTCGCCCCCCTGCAAGCGCCGCCAGAACTGATAAAAAGAAGACGACGTGCCTCCACACGTCGAACCCTCTTTAAGTCTATCCTCCGGCCGTTGAACCCTCTTTAAACCCGAAGCAGCGAGAACTCTCTGCCCCCCGTCGTCGGCAGCCTCATCTTCCGGAGCGTCTTCCATGCTCCAAGTACAATGGCACAACGCTACGTGAAGAAAGAATGAGGAAAGACTGTCGGGGAAACCCCTAAGCGGTGGAGAGGAAGGAACGCCCTTCAGACCTTTTATAGGCGAAGGGAGGCTATTTGCCTTAAATGATTCTCTCCTTGAAAACACGCCAAAGGGATCTCTCCTACGATCGGTCACCTCAAACTTCTCATTTTTCGCCCCAGCGGGATACACGAAGCGGCCAGGCATTCAAAGCATGAGAAAACGGAAAGACACCCTGTCAGACGCTCACCCAACCATTAGGCAAGATCCACGCAGAAAGTATCGGCTCTTTCCAACCACTGCAGATATGTTGAACAAAATACAGCAATGGCGATACGGAACAGATAAGTCTTCATCATGACGCTACTACCTTATCTATTTTTTTACACAAAAGAGGAAGTTTTTCTTCTTCAAAAAGGAAGAAGACATACAAAAAGAGGAAGTCAAATAGATACATCAGGCCTCCGGCCAGTCTTGAAGCCCGAAAGTGGAGGGCTCAAACGGTCTGCCCCCGGCATCTTCGGCGACAGCCGACCCTGGCACTGACCCCACCGACGTGGGAATTGCCTCGGTTGCGTTCCCTCCCGAGGCATCCAGAGTTGGCAACCCCTCGAACGATGAGCTCCCGTGATCCTCTTCATCCTGTGCCGAAGCAGAGGAACTGGAGGATGACAAGTCCGAGTCATAACATTGCCCGGACGGGAAGTCAACTACTCCGGATGCCTGCTCCTCGGCGTAAGAGACGCCCCGGTCGTAGCCTTGCTTGAACCCCTTGCGGATGCCTCGGCGAAGTCCTAGCTCATAGTAGGGGAGGGCAGCCTCTTTAAGGTCGACCCGGTAGGCCTCTGAGCTTTTGTACTGCTCAAGAGCCTCCTCCCCGGCCGATCCCACCCTACCAGCGAGCTCGGCCTTCTCCCGCTCCGCCTCGATTGACTTCCGCTCGGCCTCAGCCGTCCACTCTTCGGCCTCCACCGCCTGCTTCTCCGCCTCGGCCCGATCAGCCTCGGCCTCCTGCCGAAGGCACTCGGCTTCCTCCGCTCGGTCTACCAGCTCTGCACGTTCGGTCTCCCACCGGCCATCCAGCTCAACGTGTGCAAGGCGCTCCTCTTCAAGAAGCCTATTCTTCCTCTCGAGCGATTCGTGGGCCTTCGCTAGCTGCTCGGTTAGCGCCCGGGTCTCCACCTGGCTCGATCGCACCAGCTCCCTGACTAAGGAAAGCTCCCGCCGAAGCCCATCACGCTCCTCGGCAAGCCGAGCCAACCTCCTGTCAGACCCACCAAGGGTCCAGGCCAGGTTCGCTCGCTCCCACTCCGACCGAGCGTACGCTTCTGCCAGAGCAACCCCCATCTGGGCCAGGGCCAGGCCGCCCTCCATAACCCCAGTGAGGGCCACGGGTGGAGAGTACTACCTACCTCCCCCCCTCACCTTCGCGGCTATACCGCGGCATACCTGGTGCAGAGGGCCCGAGATACCAAGCCTCTCCAAGGCCGCCGGAACGGAGAACCCCCCATCGCCCGGCGCCCCACCGAGTGGCTCGGACCGAGCCCCAGCCTCGGTTGCCTCTCGCGCCTCGACCGGATTTTCTTGCGGCCCCCCAACCTGGACCGGCTCGGCACCTGCACCACCACCTGAAGCGCCAGCCTCGGCCACGGCCCCAGCATCCCCCGCCTCGGCCACGGCCCCCTCGGCTTCTACCAAAGGGAGAGCCGGGCCGGCACCGTTGCCAGTCGCAAGAACAACCCCGGTCCCCTCGGCTCCTGCCGAAGGAAGAGCCGAGCCCGCATCGTCACCACCCGCAGGAGCATCCCCAACCTCCTCGGCCCCCTCTTGCCCGGCGGGTGGGAGAGCTCGCCCGATAGGGTCGGCCCCATCATGCGCAGCGGAGGGGCGAGCCGCGGCAAGGTCGCCTTCGACTGCGGGTACGACCCCGACCTTCTTGGCCCGCTTCCTGGCCCTTGCGGCGGCCCGGATCATGCCTTCCACGGGGTCCTTGCGCTTGGACCCCCGCGGCCTGGAGGATTCACCCTGGGCCACTTCCTTGCCCTTATCTCTGGTTCTGGAGCGACCCGGGGGAACAGCCGATTCATCGGTAGCCGAATCATCGCCAAGCTCGATCACCTCTGCGGCCTCCTTCAAAGCCTCCCGCCTGGTGTCTGCACGAAGAGGAAGACATATTCAGGAAAAGAAAAATGACCCCCACATCCAAAGGAGAGCATAGTTTGTGGCACCTGAGCCTGACGGATGCAGCCGCGTAAGAAGACACCGCTCGATATTCTCTGGAGTAACCAACTCTTCAGTGGATTGGTGGTGCTTTAGCAAGATGGCCGCATATTTCTCCACATCTGGAGGGAACTCATCCTGCCTGGGAGGGATATTCGGGTGGAAATTGGGGATTACTAGACACCTCCAAGTTTCCTCCACTGAACAAATCCCCACCCAGAAGAATTAAGTTTTCCACCCCTTATGCGAAGAATCCTTCGTCGCCAAGGAGATACAGCTCCTATTCCGCCTCGCCTGGATGAAATAGAAGCCCTTCCCGGCCGAAGGATGTGCTTTCAACTCAAAGAAATAGTGAAAGAGGTCCAAGGAAGGAGGAACTCCACACTGGCGGCAGAGAATGCGGAAGGCGGAAAGGAGAAGATAAGAGTTGGCTACCAACTGAATGGGCGCCAATAGAAAAAAATTGAGAAGCTGAAGAATGAAAGGTTCGAAGGGAAGGCAGAACCCACCCTTCCACGACAGAAGGAAAGTACAGATGTGGCCTGTACGAGAGTCCAGGCTCGTCTCGTGTGGGGAAGCTGCGACAAAGCGGAACTTGTGGGGCAGGCGATACTAGTGCTCCAGCCTTCTCACATCCGCCTCCCCCAGTTCACTGCAGTTTGGAACCGGTGCCTTCACCACTGGCCCGTCCTCCCACTCCTCAGCATCCGAGCGCTGGTCCGCCATGGAACCCGGAGAAGACTCTGAGGAAAGGCGATCTTTAGGACCACAAAGATTCCGGGGGGAGAGGAAGCCGTCGGACTGCCTCCGCGGTTATCTCTGCCAACTCCACGAACGCCGCTGCAAGCCTCTACTCTCCCGTCGTGTCCTCACGACACATCGAAGTGCCCAAAAGCAAGAACGGAGGAGAGCCAAAACCCTAAAGACGGAGGAAATCTGGAATGACAGCAAGTGCCCAACGCCTATATCCCCACGCGGGAGGCGGCGCGTCCTTCCGACCTCCGAGAAAAGGGGGCCCCTTCAGTTCAAATCTTGTCAGGATCATCATTATTACGGGCCCAGGTGACCACGGCACGTGGCTTCCTAACACCGCCAGATCCCCACCCACCTGAGCCACGCTGGTCTAAAATCCCAACAGCTACTCTTCCGAGCTTACTAAAGCTCGGGAGTAGGAGGGGGACAAGTGGAGAGGGGGATTTCTGTAGCCCATCTAAGAGCAGTCAAACTAGGTCCATCAGGACCAAACGAGGCTCAGCTCATCCAAGTGATAACCCCATAGGGCCCACTTAGGCTAAAAAGCCCAATAAGATTACTCGGGATCTCATCCTTCCTCGGCGGCCCTTAAGCTCGGAAGGCCCGAGCGACGCTCAGAATGGAGGAAGGCCCATACCCGAGTTATCCCCTCATCTGGATAGAGGCAAGCGCTCAGCGCCCACTCCGACCTATCTTCATCCAAGCTATGCCTATCGCCCGGACAGGGTTGGCACCTTTTATGCTCGGACCGAGCGACGACTACTTATTCACGCTGCCGTTGAGAGCCCTTTATGAGCAGGAGTTTATGAGGATAAGAGACCCATGATCCCTCAAGGCTATGAAGATCCCACGATGAGGACTTAAAGATCCCACGATGAGGACGTAACTCCCGCCTGAAACTCCTCAGCTTACGGGACTCATAAGGTGAGCACGCTATATAAACCAGTGACTCCCTCCAGTGAAAGGTAAGGGTAATACACACATAAAATTTTCCTGAGCAGGAACCACTTCACCACCTTGGTGTTGGGGGATCTCGTGCACCTCTTTCTACCTTCCTCCCTATCTTCCACCATTGCTCTACTGACTTAAGCATCGGAGGGTTTTCCCCAGGGAACCATCCCTGGGCCCCCTGATCTGTTTCCCTTTCTCTACAGTTCACTGTTCGGTGATCATCCTCCCAGCTCAGGAGTCGCGCGAGATCACGCCCCTTCAGGTTAAAAAGTGATAATCTAATTAATAGTCCTCTTCCAACTGCAAATGGTCTATGGCGAACGATGTGAGCAAAGGGTCGGGTGTAATATCAGGAGTAATGATTTGAAAGTTAGGATGTGTATTAACATTTATTGGGTGCAGGCAAAATGTTCACATATCGTTCATGGATGTATTGTAGAATAGTTGACCGGGTGGTGTCGGATGACTTTAAACATAGAGTTGAGAGTTTTATTCAATTTGTATTGGGGAATCCCAATGCAGCAATAGACCGTGACGGTCGCATTCGATGCCCTTGTTCAAGTTGTAGAAACTTGAGGTCGCATTCACCATGAGATGTGTAACATCATTTGGACACGAAAGGGTTCGTGGATGGTTATACGAATTTGACGTGTCATGGTGAGGAATTCTTGAGGTATGAGCCCGACAATATTGCAGGCACAAGTGGGTACGTGGATATGGTTGTAGATGCTGCTGGTCCTAATTTTAATGTTCATGAGGAACATGCATACATGGAAGAAGCGCCGAATAAGACAGCCAGAAGATTTTATCAACTACTTAGGGATGTTGATGAGCCGATGTGGGATGGTTGTGAAAAGCACACTCGGCTGTCTGCAGTGTCACAACTGTTTAATTTGAAATCTGAATTTCACTTCAGTGAGAGTTGTTTTGACCGTCTCCTCCTCTTGATCAAGAGTATGTTGCCTCGAGACGAGAAGTTGCCAGAAACTTTTTACCGTGCAAAAATGATGGTCAATGAGCTAGGGCTTGGATATGTGAAAATAGATGCATGCCCGAATCACTGTATGTTATATTACAAAGACGATGCAGATAAGATATCATGTTCTATTTGTCGCCATGACAGATTCAAACCTAAGAGAGGGGACAATTCAAAGTAAAAAGATGTACCTTACAAGGCATTGTGATACTTCCCTCTTGTGCCTAGGCTGCAGCGGCTGTATATGTCCTCAAAAACGGCTCGACATATGACATGGCACACCAAAAGAGTACGCCATGCCGATGATATAATCAGTCATCCTGTCGATGGTGAAGCTTGGACTCACTTCAGTCATACTCATCTTGCTTTCTCAAAGGACCCACATAATGTTCGATTGGGTTTATGCACAGATGGTTTTAATCTATTCTGTGGTTCAGTGGCATCTTATTCTTGTTGGCCAGTGTTCATGACACCGTACAACCTTCCGCCGCACATGTGCATGAAGCGAGAAAATCTATTTTTGTCCTTAGTAATTCCTGGTCTAAAAAGTGTTGAAAAAAATTTGGACATATATCTCAGGCCGTTGATTGATGAGCTCAAATGTTTATGAACTGATGGAGTTGTTATGATGCATGTAGGAAGTAAAATTTTATTATGAAGGCTGCACTGATGTGGACAATAAGTGACTTCCCTGCATATGGAATGCTATCTGGTTGGAGCACACATGGGAGGTTAGCATGTCCTTACTGTATGGAAGATATCAAATCATTTGTATTGAAACATGGTGGGAAAGCATGCTGGTTTGATTACCATTGACGGTTGCTACCAAGTGACCATCCTTTTCAAAGGTAAAAAGACTCGTTTAAAAAAAATATTGTTGAAATAGATGAAGCTGACTTGCAACGGGTGTCGGGTCGACATATGGTGACACGGGTGCACAATTTACCAGATGTAGTACAATTGTCTGGTAGTACATGACAACTTCCTAGCTTTAGAAAGGATCACAACTGGAACAAGAAAAGTATTTTTTGGGAATTACCTTTTTGGTCAACTCTTCTTGTACAACACAATCTGGATGCCATGCATACCAAGAAGAATTTTTTTGATAATGTGTTCAATACAATCATGAATGTTAAAGGCAAAACAAATGACAACGTCAAATCGCGTATGGACTTAAAGATTCTTTGTAAACGTCTAGAATTGGAATTACAGAACGTAAATGAAAAAATTGTGCAGCCTAAAGAAACTTACGTGCTTCATGATACACAGATCAAGGAAGTGTGCCACTGGTTGAAACAGTTGAGATTCCCAGATGGATATACATCTAACATAGCCCGTTGTGTGAATGTTAATGAGGGAAAAATATATGGTCTGAAAAGTCACGACTGTCATGTGTTCATGGAGAGGCTACTGCCCATTGCATTTCGTGATTTGTTGCCAAAACCTATAGGGAAGCACTGATCGAGCTGAGTCAGTTTTTTAAGATTTTATGTGCATCAGAACTCAGACTTCGGGATGTACAAACTATCGAAGAAAAAGTGGTCACAACCGTTTACAAGCTAGAGAAGATATTTCCTCTGACATTCTTTGATTCGATGGAGCACCTGGTCGCCCATTTGCCATACGAGGCTATTGTCGGAGAGTCAGTACAATTTCGATGGATGTATCCATTTGAGAGGTATGTGAGAATTTTTGTTAAGTTACATGTCGTCTATGGCCGGTACATGTCATTGCCATCTGACTTGTTGTTGTAAGTGCATGCATGAATTAAAAATGAAAGTTCACAACAAGGCACAGGTGGAGGGTTTTGTTGAGCAGTGGATGGCGGATCTAGAGGGGAGGGGTGAATAGATATGCCCCTCTTTTCGTAGAACACGCCTCTTTAAAGCTAGATAAAAAGTATTGCAGCGGAATATAACTAGCTTAGCGTAGCACACAATGATTTCCTTAGCAAGATGAATAAGTAATATAAAGATTAAGCCTAAGCATGCATCTAGCACAAAGTAATCACACAAGTAAACCACAACACACGAGATTTTAAGGTGGTTCGGACTGAATCCCTAGTCCTACGTCTACCCCTCACCAAACCCGGTGAGGCTTCACTAGTGCAGCGCACCAAAGCGCAGATCGGAAAGACCTCTGATTGCCTTCCTACTAACCACCGGTAGGGACGATCTTCAGTTTCAAATGTTTGAATGAAATAGAAAAAGAACAAGATATAAAAACATTCAAACAAGATATAGAACATGCTCAAAGAGAAAAGATCTTGTCTGAGATTGCTGGAGCTTGAATCTGATTCTTCAATGGTATCTTCTTCCTTGTGAAATGATCTTCCTTGGATCACCTTGAGTTGATGAAGAAGATAAAGGATGCAGATTTGATCTCCCTTGAAAATGAGCTTCTTTGGATCACCTTGAGATGAAGAAGAAGATGATGGTTGCAGCTTTATCTTCACGTGGCTTGGGGTTGATTTCCTCTTGAAGTAGCTTGAATCACCTGAGGATTTGATGAAGAACTTCTTCCCGGAGTAATGTTCACAGCTACAGTACTCGAACTCCTCACCCTTGAACACACCCTTACAGCCTCCTTTGATCTTCTATCTTAGCCTTGCTTGCTTCTACTCTTCCTTGGAGGTTGCTGGATTGAGATATGAGCTTGGATCACCTTTGAGAATCTTGATTGCTTCTAGCTTCCTTGGAGGTTACTTGCTTCAGATCTATGCTTGAATCACCTTGGAATGGATGAAGAACTTCTGCACGGAGTACTGTTCACGGCTATGGTACCTCTTCTTCCAATCTCCTTCTCTAGCCTCTCTTGATCTCTCTTTGATTCCTCTTGAAGTATTAGGGTTTCTAACCCTCTTGTATGTGTTTTATAGACTTTGAATGGTCCATAGACATCCCCCAGACCAGATCCACGTTTTGTGGGTGATTAGGTGACTTTAGGATTAAACAATTACAAGGAAAGAGACTCTTCTCGAAGTGGAAAACAAAGTCAACATTGATGGCTCGGGACTGGCGGTCGACATGCAGAAGCTGGCGGTCGACCGCTACTGAGAAACACTGTAGACGGATGGTCCCTGAAATTTCCGGTCGACCGCTACTGGGCTGGCGGTCGATCGCCACTGAGACTCGTGCAGACTGGGAGCTGCTGGCTGGGGCGGTCGACCGCCCCTGTGCTGGCGGTCGACCGCCAGCTGGGCAGACCTCGGGTTTTCCCGGGTCGGTTCGTTAACCTCTTTAACTCTGTCGCTTGAGTCCTTTAGCAGTCCATTCTCATCTGTGACATCAACCTTGACTGTCTTGAAGATTTCTATTGATTATATCGCTCCTATAATCAAAATTTTGTTCTGGGGGCTCCGCCCCCGGAAACCCCCGCGAGGGGCGCTGCCCCCTTGACCCCCGCGACCTGACCGGGCAGGTCGATCCCCGCGACCTGACCGCGCAGGTTGATCCGCGTGCGAGGGCGCAATCATTGAGCTTTCACTTTTACCATCTCCACTCCATTCCTTGGCATATCTGTCATGAAAGAACATCAAGTAGTTTAGTCATATAAGAGTGGTAAAACATCAATTACTTATAGTGTTTAGCCATTATCAAAACCAAGAATATCAAATAACTCAAATGACCACAGGATGATGTCGAATGACCCAAGTGACCACAAGATGACTCAATTGACCACAGGGGCACAACATGTTTGATTGCCGAGGCATATATTCTTGAAGAAATTTTGAACTTCTGTTCCATGTACTTTGAGCCAGATATTCTAACTCGTCGTACTCGACCTCCACATAATGATGATGGGGGAGTTGATGATTTGTCCGATTGGCTCTCTATATTTAAGCATCCTGGACGTGCGTTCGGACGTTGCTTGACTCGCACGCTCGAAGATAGAGAGTTGTACGCCGCTGAGATATATATTCTTCTGAATTGCCTCGAGATTGAATCTTATGTTGAGTAAGTTCTTAACTCACATTTTAAGCAAGTCCATAAGTTGTTCATCCTTCTTATGCAGTTCATTTAAAGTAGTAGTGTATTTATATTGCAGACAATTTGATTCAAAATTAGTTGAAAAATGTCCAATATCCAAGACGTGGAGATTGAAAAAGAACGCGAGAATTTTTTTGTCAAATGGCTGAGATACCAAGTTAGTGTCCATAATATTGAATATATATGTTTGTATTTATCTATGTTGACGTAATTGTTATTATTTTAACTACTCTAATTTACATATAGGTTGAACAAGGTCTCATTACTGATCAAAGAGTACAACAGATAAGTTATGGCCCCTCGAAAGTTACACGTGCCTATCCAGGATATATTGTGAATGGATATAGATTTCATACGAGGGATTATGGACAAAGTAAGTCTACGTTGAACATCGGCGTATCTGTTAAGGGTAGTTTATACAATGAAGTGGAAATGGACTACTATGGTATTCTTGAGGAAGTCTTAGAACTTCAGTATTTGGACGAGACAATCATGTATACATATTTAAGTGTCATTGGTTTGATCCTAATTCTGTTCGACATGACACAACTTATGGGATTGTCGATGTCAAACATAGGTCTAAATTTAAGACCTATGAACCGTTCATTTTAGCCGCACAAGCCCAGCAAGTGTATTATTCAAGCTATCCATCATCCAAGAATAAAGATTGGTAGGCAGTTTCTAGGGTTAAAGCAAAACTCTTTCCCACTTATGAGTTAAATATGAGTGAAGATGTCTCAGAGGTTGCTAGTGCTGAATATTTTCAATCAGATGAAGTTGGCATTGTTGGTTCCTCGAGGTTTAATCTGGACGAATCTGATGAGCCACTGTCATTACATAAGGGAGATGAAGTGGAAGAAGTCGATCCGACAGAGCTAAATGTTGATGTTAGAGGGGAGGAAGAATCGGATGAAGAGGAAGAGTTTGAATCTGATGAGGCTACTATGGATGACGAAGATGATGATGAGTTAGATATATCATCAGCATGAGGGAGGCACGTTTTGATAATTTAGTAAGATATTTTTACTTTTTTGCATAATTTTTAATAACATTGGTCTGGCCTTATATAATTGAGGATTAATATATATTAATTATTTTGTTAGTAATAAAGAAATGGTTCGAGGAGGTCGTATTGGGAGTGGGAGGAGACATGGCAGTGACAGGGACTCTACTCCCTCCTCTTTGGCGTCTTCTTCGAGCACAGGTATATCTATTAAAATAGTTAGCTATATAAATGTTTTAATCATTTACTAGTTTAAAAGAATTTTTTTATAGGTACAAGTGTCGGCTCATTCCGAGTTGTACATATGCCACCCCCACCACCTCCCGCTGCAGGTATGTATGTTTTAATTTTAAGTTCACAATATTCCTTTTTCTTATGAAAATTATTTCGTACAGGTCTTAGTGCCCGCTCACCTATTGTACAGACGCCACCCCCACCACCTCCCGCTGTAGATATGTATGTTTTAATTTTAAGTTCGTTATATTCGTTTTACTTATGAAAATTAATTCTTACAGGCCTCAGTGCCCTCCCACCTGTTGTGCAGACGCCACCCCCACCACCTCTCGCTGCAGGTACGTATATTTTAATTTAAAGTTCGCAATATTCGTTTTACTTATGAAAATTAATTCTTACATGTCTCAGTGCCCGACCACCTGTTGTGCAGACGACACCCCCACCACCTCCCGCTGCAGGTATGTATATTTTAATTTAAAGTTCGCAATATTCGTTTTACTTATGAAAATTAATCTTTACAGGTCTCAGTCCCCTCCCACCTGTTGTGCATAGGCCACCCCCACCACCTCCCGCTGCAGGTATGTATATATTAATTTTTAGCAAAATATTCGTTTTACTTATGAAAACTAATTCGTACAGGTCTCAGTGCCCTCCCACCTGTTGTGCAGACGCGACCCCCACCACCTCCCGCTGCAGGTATGTATATTTTAATTTTCAGCAAAATATTCGTTTTACTTGTGAAAATTAATTCTTACAGGTCCCAGTGCCCTCCCACCACCTCCCACTTGTCCAAGACACACCCCCACCACTCAGCCACTTGACGATGCCGGCAGTCGTCACGAGGGAGGCACGACCCATGATCGACGTCACCCGTGCTGGATCTCCGGGTAAATTTATACGGTTATTACATTCATTATTTAACCTTCAACTGTCTAATATTAATATTTTGACATTTACAATTGCAGTAAGAAATTTGAACCCCATGATGCTGTCCATCATTCCACCGAACTAGTAATGGCACATGTGCCCGGGCCAGTAACGTCTTTCAAAGAATTTTCGATGACCGTCCGCGATTCATTGTTCGACATGTTCTTAGTAAGTAATTACATCATTTAATTCAAGTATTTTGCAAACTCAATTATCAATAGTATACTAAATTTGAAACTTAATTTATTTACAATGGACTTATCAACTTACGAGTGGACATGATGCGACGAGATGTCGTTCTGCCTGGGAGTCTAGTGTGAAGTCAAATTTCTGAAGGAAAGTACATGAGGCCTGAGAACACGCTAAAAATATGGCTGGTGGGAGTGAAGACCGACAGCCGTGGAAGGAGTACCGCCTTCTATGGATGAGGAAGGAGGATTGGGACATAGTATGTGACAAATTTACCGACCCCAAGTGGATAGAAAAGTCCCGAAAAGCCAAAGTAAACAGGGCGTCAAAATCGGAAGCAAATTTGCATACGAGTGGGTCCATCTCTTTCGCGGCTCATAAACAAAAAATGGTAAGTAATGTTTCAATTTATCTTCTTACATTTTATTAATATATATGACTTTTTTTACTATGAATTGTATAACCGGTTGTGGAGCTTAATCGAGCTCCGTCGTTCCTCGAGGTGTTCGACAGAACACAGAAAAAGAAGGGGACAGATCAATTTATGAGTGAGACAGCTCACTCAGTAGCGGTAAGTTTATCTACATATGCAACTTCTACCGTTCATTTAAATTAGATTGATTCATATGAAATTGACTAGTTATTTTATTCAATTTGTAGGAAACATATAGTAGAGCTGTGACAGAGAAGTACGGGGAGGGAGACACGCAGCAGCCGGAGTTCGATCCGGCGGAATGGGTGGCAACAGTTGGCGTACCGAAGAAAGGTCGGTTATATAGTTTTAGGGAGAGCCTGGATTCTAGCGCGGTGATATCATCGTGTGCGAGTTCATGCTCTACCCAAACCAGTAGCAGTGCCTTTAGTATACCTCCACCTACCCCTAGTACTTCTGCCAGCGACATCATAGACATCGTCCGATCGCAGATTTCTGATTTGCAACAGCAGATGTAGCATTAATTCCAAGAGGAGATGTCTAGCCAGCAGGCAACTATGTTGCAGGCAATCAGTGGCCTCCTCTCCCAGGCGGGAATTCTCCCTCATGGATCCACCACCACCACGGCACAGGCCCATCAGGTGAGTGTTTTATTATGTTTTTATTTTGACAGAATTACTCAATTATGTTCATAATTAATTTCAAAACTAAGTGTGTTTTTAAAACTAACTTTGTTTAGAAGAATTCATACAATTCGGGGTTCGGGGGTCTAAAATCTGAAATATCGGTCTGATCGGCGTGCCGATCCTTCCAACAGGACCTTGGAGATGAACGTGATTTGTCAGAACTGATGGAATCCAAATCGGATATCCGGTTTCAGCCCGACGCTTAAATAACTCAATTCAAAACTAAGTGTGTCTTCAAAACTAACTCAGTTTAGAAGAATTGAGAAAATTCGGGGTTCGGGGGTCTAAAATCTGAAATATCGGTCTGATCGGCATGTCGATCCTTCCAACAGGACCTGGGAGATGAAAGTGACTTGTCAGAACTGACGGAATCCACATTGGATATCCGGTTTCAGCCCGACACTCAAATAACTCAATTCAAAACTAAGTGTGTTTTCAAAACTAACTTAGTTTAGAAGAATTGAGAAAATTCGGGGTTCGGGGGTCCAAAATATAAAATAATGACCTGATCGGCGTGCCCATCCTTCCAACACGACTGGCGAGGTAGACGTGAGTTGTGAGAGCTGACGGATTCCAAAGAAGGATATCTGGTTTGAGCCCGACGCTCAAATAACTCAATTCAAAACTAAGTGTGTTTTCAAAAGTAACTTAGTTTAGAAGAATTCATACAATTCGGGGTTCGGGGGTCTAAAATCTGAAATATCAGTATGATCGACGTGCCGATCCTTCCAACAGGACCTGGGAGATGAAAGTGACTTGTCAGAACTGATGGAACCCAAATCGGATATCCGGTTTGAGCCTGACGCTCAAATAACTCAATTCAAAACTAAGTGTGTTTTCAAAACTAGCTTAGTTTAGAAGAATTGAGAAAATTCGGGATTCGGGGGTCCAAAATATAAAATACTGGCCTGATCGGCGTGCCCATCCTTCCAACATGACTGGCGAGGTAGACGTGAGTTGTGAGAGCTGACGGATTCCATATCAGATATCCGGTTTGAGCCCGACGCTCAAATAACTCAATTCAAAACTAAGTGTATTTTCAAAACTAACTTAGTTTAGAAGAATTCATACAATTCGAGGTTCGGGGGTATAAAATCTAAATATCGGTCTGATCGGCGTGCCGATCCTTCCAACAGGATCTGGGAGATGAAAGTGACTTGTCAAAACTAACGGAATCCAAATCGGATATCCGGTTTGAGCCCGACGCTCAAATAACTCAATTCAAAAGTAAGTGTGTTTTCAAAACTAACTTAGTTTAGAAGAATTCATACAATTCGGGGTTGGGAGTCTAAAATTTGAAATATCGATCTGATCGACGTGCCGATCATTCCAACAGGACCTGGGAGATAAAAGTGACTTGTGAGAACTGGCAGAATCTAAATCAGATACCCAGTTTGGGCCCAACGCTCAATTGTAAATGCACTTACTTTAAATTTAAAGAAGTCGGGTTTGGGGGTCTAAAATCTGGAATACCTGTCTAATCGGCATGCCGATCGTTCCAACACGACTTGGGAGATGAAAGTGACTTGTCAGAACTGACGGAATCAAAATCGGATATCTGGTTTGGGCCCGACGCTCAAAAGTACATTATCTAAATGTAATTAATTTAAAAGACATATAAGTAGAGTTGGGGAGTCTAAAATCTGAAATATATTTTTGATCGGCGTGTCGATCGTTCCAACACGGCTTGGGAGGTCAAAGTAACTTGTGAGAACTAACAAAATCTAAATCGGATACTCGATTTGGGCCCGGAGCTCAAAAGTGTATTTTGTAAATGCACTTAGTTAAAAATTAAAGAAGTTGGATTCGGGGATCTAAAATCTGAAATATCGGTCGGATCGGCGTGCCGATCGTTCCAACATGACCTGCGAGATGAAAGTGACTTGTCAAAACTGACGGATTTCAATTCGGATCGGTTTGAGCTCGGCGCTTAGAATTACATTCTCCAAATGTAATTAATTTAAAATACTGATGACAACTAGGTTAGTTGGGGTCTATAAAATCTATGCAGTTATCGATTTAATATTATGTTTGATTTCAATTTATGCAATGTAATAAAATATTTAATTTATCTTTGCACTAATTTTTTTATCTATGAATGAAGGTTATTATTATTTTAATGTAAGAGGATCCTTCTGCAGGCGGCGACAGAGGAGATGAGCAGGGCAGGGAGGAGGATATGGACGATGTGGAGGATATTTCTTGAGTTTATTATGTGTTTTATTTTCTGTACGTTGGTTTGATGATATTTGATTAGCAGGGGATTCGTGTTGAGTTTCTTCTTAGGTGTTTTATTTTTAGTACGTTAGTTTGATTATATTTGATGTATTTTTAACAGATTTTTTAAAATAATTTTATATTTTTTAAAAAAATTAATGGAGCTATTTTCGACGGATTCTCAGACGTATCTGTCGGAAATATCAGACGATATTTCACACGGAAATTTATCTCTCTGAAATTTCAGACGGAATGTGGAATTTTTCAGACGGTATTTCACACGGAATATATTCCGTTTGAAATTTCAGACGAAATTTGTGACTGATAAATTCTGTCTGAATTTTGTAATTTCAGACTGTATTTCACACGGAAGATTTTCGTGTGAAATTTCAGACAGAATTTGTGACTGATATTTTATCTGTCCGAAATTTATAATTTCAGACGGTATTTCACACGGAAAAGATTCCGTGTAAAATTTCAGACGGAATTTGTGACTGCTATTTTATATGTCCGAAATTTATAATTTCAGACAATATTTCACACGGAAAAGATTTTGTGTGAAATTTTAGACGAATTTTGTGACTGATATTTTATCTGTCCGAAATTTGTAACCAATAATATGTGGCAATCGATTTCCATCTGAAATTCGTCTGAAATCCGTTACAAAAGTGTCTTCCCACGGAATTTCAGACGAATTTCAGACGGAAACGGGCCGTCTGAAATCTCGCATTTTCTGGTAGTGGCATAAGGAACAGAGCACGAAGCAACCCTCGGCCCTCGGGCGTCGTCTTCTTCTCCACGTTGTGAGAGTAGGGCTATAGCAATATTATCAGAATTGAATGAGTATTTAAATCATTCAATGAGTTGGTTCATTTCGAATCGATTCGACTGTTCAATCAATTCAATTTGAACTGTGACGTCATCTTAACGTAATTATGATGTCATAATTTTTTTTAAAAATTTTAAAAATATATAAATTTTATAAATTTTTGAATCGGTCTTCACTCTTCACAATTGACATCTATGTTCTTTTAAACTTTAAAACTTCAAATATAGCTAAAATAAAATGATAAATAATAATAAATTAATAATAATAAGATAATTTTATTCACACATAAATATCATTTTAAATATCTAAATATTAATATATAAATAATTAAATATAACCAAATGATATATCAGCGCAACAGTCAAAAAAGAAACATCATCAAGTTTTAAAGTTTACAAACATAAATCTATCACTTCGTCAAAAGTCTAAGTTCAAAACTACATATATGATCATAAAAAAGCATCATATAATCTTCATCATTGAATTCTAACATGAGCTTCATCTTCTTCTCCAACAGCCAAAGTTCTTAGAAATACATACAAATAATTGAATATTAACACATCATAACCTACTAAAAGAGTGATTAAATTTATTTTTTATAAAACTAAAATAGAAGACCAAGGTCCTCATCATATCTTGTAAACTGTGAACTTTTTGGTTGATCCACTTGAAGTCAATTATCAACATCTTTATTAGTAAATAGAGGAGACTCCTCGATCTTCCACCACCCACTCTTCCATATGATCAATAACTTCTAAAGATATGGGATCAAAATATTGCTTCTTCTTTTTCTTCCTACAAAAACATATAGTAAACTTCAATTATAAATTATTAAACTTAAAATGTAATGAAATCAATAGAAGTTATTTTTAGATTATAATACACTTGCATAATTTCTTACATATCCAACAATTGTAGATTGTAATGAACATATACAAGGTCACATAATCTTTGATGCTCTAAGCGATTCCTCTTCTTAGTGTGTATACGTTCAAAAACACTCCAATTACGTTCACATCCAGAAGAGCTGCATGTTTGACTTAAAATTTTTACTGTCAAATTCTACAAATTTGGAGCACAAGCTCCATAAATTTACCACCAAATAGCTGAAAACAAAATAGATATACTAGGTTAGCCATCTTACCAATATATAATCAAAAGTAATAATGAATAATCTAAATAACAATACCTAGAGCCAAGGAAGAATGAGAAGCTATTGCGGCTGGTCTTCCAAAATTATCATCTGGATATCTAAATTTATCTAGCTTTGGATTAATTTTCACTAGCATATCAACATCGCCTTGACATACCCGATGAAGAGATTCATTAACACCTTGCATTGTCAATACTCTTATTTCATCATCCATATCATATTGAAATTGTGGATTGAGCCAATAGCCTGTTAAATGAAGAGGTCGACTAAGTTAATGATCCCATCGAGAATCCACAATTGAGATGAAGGGTTTAATGTTCATCTTAAATTTCAAGAGTGTTTTCTTTATAGCATTCTTAGCCCTCCGCATACTTTCAAATATGTATCCCATATATGGTCTTTCGTCACTATCCACCATTCTTAATACACGAACAAGTGGCTCAAATGCTTGCACAATTATGAAACATTTATCCTAGAATGAAGCAGATAGAATCAAATCAGATATAACAATGTCTTTTTGATTTTTGACCTATTTGCTTTCAACCCATTCTTTACTAGTCATCATAGCTCGCAATTGATTTTTACAACTCAACAAACTTTGAAGTGAAAAAAAGTGAGTTGTAAATCGAGTAATAGCTGGACGAATAATTTCTTTCCCATCTGTAAATTTTCTCATCAAATTCAAAACAAAACCATGATTATAAACGAAAGTGCTAATACTCCAAGTTTGATTGATAATTCTTTAACATCATCTATCTTAGCTATATCTTCTAACATCAAATCTAGACAGTGTGCTTGTAATATCCTAGACCTTTCGAATCCTTCTTCGTGGGTCCCAGATCTGGTTTTTCGGAGTGTCCGGCTCCATTGTGTCCGAAATTTCGTTTCGGTCATCTTTCGTGTTCGGGTCGGCGCGATCCGGAGTTGTTTCGGAGGCCCGGAGGCGTTCCGCGGCTTTTCTGCGCATTTTCCGATTTCCGGTGTGTGTTTCGGCAATTCCTTCGGAACCTCGCTGCGGGTGAACCGGGTCGTTCACCTGGGCACGAGTGGTACCGTTGCGATCGGTGCGTCCCGAGGATTCTGAAAATGTAATTTTCTATTTTTTGGTATTTTCCGGATTTTCCAGATTTTCTATTTAAACCCCCCATTTTCTTTTCTCTTTCTTTTTCTTCTTCCTTTCTTCTTCTTCCTCTCTCACGACCGTGGCCGCCCTCTCACTCTCTCTCTCTCTCTCCCGTTCGAGCGCGGCGACCTCCGTTCCGACTGCAGACGGCGGCGGTGCGACGGCGCGAGGACGTGGGTGACGTAGTGGCGATCGTGCGGGCATACGGCGAGCGTGGGAAGCGTGGGGAGACGAGATTCTAACGGCGTTCTTCGCGGCTTCGAGCTCGGATCAGAGCGTTTCGTCGCGGACCGGAGGTAGGGTGACGTTCCTTAGCCTCTTGTCTTCCTTCCCCGTGAGTTTCGGCTCGAGACGAGGTCGAGAGGGGTTTATTTTGAGCCGGGAAAGGTTGATCATGCCGCGGGGTGAGTTCGTCCGATCTATCGTTTTGAGCCCCGATTTCGCGGTTTAAGGGCGTAGGAGCATGCTAGGGGGCTTGGGGGTTCTTCTCTCGCCATTTCCCCCTCCATGGGGCTTGTTTTGAGGCCGATTGGGCGATTCCGGCGGGGTTCGCCGTTTTCGCGTCGGTGAGCGATGTGCGGTTGAACCAGTGACCGCATAACCCTTATGTGGTCCTGTTCGGACCGTTCATCGGCTCGGCGCGCTTTGGCTGGGGCTTGGCGCACAGTGGGTTTGGACGGTCTATCGTGGGACCGCATATCCTAATGTGCGGCCCCACAGCGACCGCCCAACCCTAGGGTTTTTGCCCGTTGGTTGTGACCGTTGTGCAGTGCACTGGGATGTGCGGCCAGGAGCTGGCCGCATAACCCTTTGTACGGCCAGGTGCTGGCCGTACATCCCCTAGTGCTATGGTTTGATGTGCGGTCTGGTCTTGACCGCACAACCCCTGAACGGCTAAGCCATAGCCGCTCTTCCCCAAGTGCGGCTAAGGACTAACCGTCCAGGCTTTTTATCGTTGGGAGACGAGCGGCCAGGAGCTGACCGTTCCTCACCCACGTGCGGTCAAGAGTTGACCGCACATCTGTTTGAACGGTCCTGTGTTGGCCGTTCATCTGCCGTTTGGACCCTGGGTGGAACGGTCCTGATCTGACCGTTCAAAACCTTGTGCGGTCCCTGTGTGACCGCACATCCCTGAGCGGCCCAGTGTGGACCGTTCAAGGGGACGGGTTGCGTCGGCGTGTCTCTCATCGTACAGAGTGTACCGGGAGATGTCGTTGTCGGCTTTTGTCACCGTGCGACGGGGACGGTGAGTGGGGTGGTCCCCGTGCGTCGTCGGTTGCGGGCGTCGTTTTCCGTGACTTGAGAGTCTACTCCTTCAGTGACCCTCCACTAGTCGTAGCCTACCAGTACGCGTGTGCTGGTCGCACCAGGGAGTGGTGTACGGGCTGACCCTTAGAGACGGTTTGTGGACCGGTTACCGTCGGGCCCCACGTCTTGCAGCCAGAGTCCGGCTGAGGGGGAAACCGGTCAGAGGGCCAGACCAGGGACGCGCGGTCTGTGTGTGCACACGTGGTTGAGGGCGGTTGGACCCACGTCGATGGGCGTGACCCCAGTTAGTCACTTGTTTGTGGTTACTTGTATGGTGTTCGCCCCTTTGGTAGGAGCTACCACGTCAGGCGGTTCACCTGCGGCGCGGTGTAAGTCGTCAGGGGACGCTACCGGCTGTGCTTCTAGTGGGAGGTACTCCTGTCGAGTACGGAGTGTCAGACTGTCAGTTTCGTGGCTTTGACCTTCGGGTTTTACCGGGTCGACCGTTGAGCTTCGGTTGTCTCACCGTGGCACGTGTGCCGGTTTACGTGCCGTAGGGTCTTTGTTGTGTAGAGTACAGGGCTTTCCTTTCCGAGATACTCTCCTACCGCTAGCGTAGTGGTTTCCCGTTTTACGAGCTAGGATTCGAGTGATCCCTACTGAGTCTCGTTCCGAGACTCATTCCCTGCGTGTTTTCACCGTGTTTCAGGTGAGGCGCCGCCCCGGGGGAGCGCGTCTGGGGTGCAGCGTGGTGCGGGTGCCCAGAGGTAGTGCCAGAGGTCAGAGCCGGGGTATGCCCCGTGTAGCTGTACTTTTCTTTCTTGTCTCTGTACTAGTTGTGGACTATTATTGTTATTTTGTGGACCATGTAAAATGCTAATTTATTTCCTGCTTAAATATTATAACTGTTTAATTTCTACAATTACTTGTGATACTTGTGTAGTTTCCGCACCATCCTTCTAACCCTTCCGAGTCTTCAGACTCGTGGGTGGCGGTGCGAGTCTCGGGTTATCGGGCCTTCCCGGTAATCGGATTCTCGGGTCGTTACAGTGCTGCACATGGTGTCCATACAATATATCGATATTGCTGATTCAGTAAAAAACTTACAAACTTGTAGTTGGCTGCATTATCAGTCACTACTTGGACAATATTTTCAGCATCAACTTCTTCCACAACGCCAATAAGTAACTGAGCAAGCATTTCAACTATTTTTGCATGTTCAGAGGCATCAACGGATTTTAAAAATATAGTTCCCTTAGCATAATAAACCAAAAAATTTATCAAAGTACTTCGCTTCTTATTTGTCCATCCATCAGCCATAATTGTACAACCAAACTCTTTCCATATTTTTTTGAATGAATCAATGCATTCTTTCAACTCTTCAACACTTTTTTTGAGTAAGAAACCACGCAAATCATGAAAAGTAGGTGCTTTATATCCATAACCAATTGTTAATGCAAAAGCAAACATAGCTTGAAAACGTGGAGAATTTACAGCATTAAATGGAATACATGACTCATAAAATCATTTTGCAGCTTCTATATGTGCTCTTTCAATGGCATCTTTGCCAGTCATAGCACTTTTAATTGATGGTTACTTGCCTCCTGCTAATCCCTTCATTTTTTTTGAATCTGTAGCACCCCGAAAATTTAAGTAGAAATAAATGACAACAACTATGAATAAAATGGCAGAAAAAAAATTATTTTATAAAGTGCTAGAATAAATCATGGTACTTAAGTATTAATTATAAGCCCATAAATAATTCCTTCACAAGAATTAAAGCCTAACCACAAAGATAAAACCCAATGGGCCTCACTGGGAAAAACAAGTAGATAATTGAGTAAAGAGTCATACGATCGAACCCGACTCTGATATTCGAAACAACAGAAATTTTAGGGAAAATAAAATCCATGTAGAAAGTTCTACTTCCAAGTGAGTAAAGACCCCGAAATATATATTACCACTGCCCCATTAAATGAATAAGCTAAAACCCATTATTATTAAGCTAAGAGTTATACCCGATGGACTTTAAAAGAGTAACGGGCCTTAATGATAAGTATTGGACTTTTCAAATAATATACATAAGTACATAATGTTATTAAGCATGTGGACTAAGACACACACACACACACACACACACACACACACACACACACACACACACACACACACACACACACACACACACACACACACATATATATATATATAGGGAAATGTTCACATGGTGCCGGTAAATGCATGAGGTCATCATTTAAAGAGATCATCTCCCAAGCATTTAAGGGCCCAGATGCCGGCACCATGGCGAACATCTCCCATATATATATATATATATTATGCATGGGCTTTAACATCAAGAATACAATAGTTGGGCATCTAATGGAGCTTGTTTATGCACGTGAAAACCCAACCCAACGTGATAAAGAAATGGGCTAAGAATATTTATAAAGATAGGCTTGTAAATAAACATGTGGGCAACCAAAGAACGTTTATATATATATATATATATATATATATATATATATATTAACAAACAGGCCAAAACCCACGAGCCTTAACCCATGTGAACCAGCCACGTTCAGCAGCCCATCTCATAACCATTCGAACACTTGCATGGGGGGGGAGGGTTTTTTAGGGTTTTAAGAACTAAGAAGACAGGCGGCGGTTAAAATAGCAGGGGAGATGTCAACGGAGATACACATAGGAATATTGCTTCCTTTAGCCTTGCCACCCACGGTTAGGATTTTCATCCCTATAAAATCAACCCCATCGAGCGTATAGGAGCCTACTGCTGCTGCTCGTTTCGTGAGAATCTTACGTGCGTCTCCCTCTTCTTCCCGTTAAGGTCGTGCGAAGGCCAGGCAGTGGCTCCGCGGGGTTTGCTGCCGCTGCAGTACCGTGCGGCTGCAGTTCCTGAACGGCCTTCTTCCTTGTGAACGTGTGGTGACTGCTATGTAGTTGCAGTTGTCATCATCGTTTCTCCGCTGCAACCTCTTTAGCCTTGATCCTTCAAGCATCTCCATCCGTAAACGCATCAAAAGGTAGGCAATCTCCTAAGCAAAATCACCAAGTAGATATTAACTTCATATTCACGTCTTCGTCAATTGTATGCATGATTTGCATGACTTTATAACGTGATTACGTGTCTTTTCTTTAGTTAGTTAATAAAGATAGCATGCTTTAAAAAATTATATCCATGAAACCATATACCCTAAAATCACAAATTTCATACTATTAAAATTCTCATGATTTTTCTTAAATTTTCATATATTTATATGGGTATTAACTAGTAACATTAATTAGTTAATTAATTTAATGAATTTATAATAGTTACACGGCGGCGAATCTAAAAATACACTGTAGCAGTTAGTTATAGAGTTTTGCTTTGTTCGGCCTTTTCATAGGCGCCGAAGTGTCCTTTGGTCATGAAATTTTATGGACATATTATTGGGGTAGTGACCGAGGTCGTGGGGGTGGTACCTCCTTTTTCGGTCTTCCTAACTCAAGATAGCCCTACTCTCAAGTAAAAATATTTTTGACATCATGTTAGATAGAGTTTTTCGAATTCTTCATTTTGATATATAAATTGCTCGATTCCGACGTGTGTGCGTCAAAAACTCGAAGTTTAAAAGATAGACACTATTCTTTATTTAAATAACGATAACCACGGTGTTCGTTGATTCATTTAAATCATATACATATATTTATATATGTTTATATAACGTAAAGCATATTAATATCTTTTATATCCGTATCTTTAAAAATTCATATCTATGAAATGATGTAAAATAAAATTATAAATATATATTTTTAGAATCATTAGACTTTTCTCTTAATTATCATATATTTAGTTCTGACTGTTTTCTTTTATTTGAAAAATATTGTTATTCATCATGATTAAATTAAAAAAAACTACATATCATGTTTAAATATTGAAAAATTCATATCTTATGATCAAAGTCGGTAAAAATTACAATGTATATATAGTCGTGATCCTTGTAGATTTCCCTTAATTACTATGTAATTAGTTCTAAAAATAGTATCTGTCCTTTTAAAGAGATGGTATTTTCTAAATTATTAGATTAAATAGAAATTAAGATATGAATTGACACCTACTTGCATGGAGGTGATTTATTCTATTTTTCTCGAGATCTGTACCGTGGATCATATTGGCACTACGTCTCAGTCCGTAGACGCAGTCCCACGTTTCACGTTGGTTTCCCGATACACCCTCAACTCTCGGTGACATACGAGCCTTCCGTTGGACATTCCGTTCCTTCGGACTGGCAAGTTAGTCATTGGGACATCTGTAAGTCTCCACGTAACCTTGGATTCTCTCAAGGCCGACTGAGCTGGTTGTACCACAAGAACCCTGGAACCATGTTAATCATGTCACTCTAAAGAAAACATGACACCCGGCCCTCATAGAACGCTGTTATGGCGTTTTTTGTGAGAGACCTGTCTCTATCTGACTTATAAGGTGCTAATTTGATTAGCGACTACATTGGTTATCGCCGTTTTCTGTCATGACCATGTTGAAGGGGTGACCTTGTTGGCGGGCGCTTAGTGTAAAAGCAACTGTATTGTGGAGGCATAATTCTTCAATGTTTTGTTCAGAGAATGAGCGACCACCACTGTGGGTGCGACTTCCTAAATATACGGTGCTCTGACGAGACGCCAATCTCTCAGATTTCTCGAATTGTCTCGATTTTTGTGTGCCATCGTACTAGACTTGTCGAGGTCTATCTTGAATATCTGTTCAATGAAATCTACCCTATTGTTCGTACATGCTTGATCCTTGAAATTCTTGGCCATTAATATGGAATTAGTCTAGATAAAATGTCAGGGGCTATGGGTCCCAATAAAATGACATTTTAAATGCTACGGGTCCTGATCTGACCCTATTGGGCGAGACAAAGTCCAAACGTTTACCGGTATACGATGATCGAGTGCTGGCATTCACCACCTATAGTTGTCTATAACTTATTTCCATGAGGGGCAGTCATATCTTCGTGATTTCCCCTTAGCGCATTTGCTAATCCTATGTAGTGCTAGATGTGCAAAAGCTCCCATGATAGTGATGATCGGGAGCAATTGCCATCATAGTACACCCTTTCACAACTTATTGTTCATCATGATAAGATCTTGAATTACCTTATTAGAGGGGCTATCATATTATCGTGACTTCCCCTTAGTGTCTTGGCAAATTCTATATAGTGCTAGTAGAAGTGATTGACATACTTCTATATTGTTCATCGTGAATGTTCTTGAACTACCTTAATGTTAGTACTCGTTATCTTGCCACTATAGTTCGTGATATGTTTATCTAATTGACCTCATATCTCTTGATTGTCCTTATAGTTCTTGTTTTATCTCGCGCCGTTATAACTCTTGATTTCTTATACTTTGCATGACTTGCATGAGCATGTTAACATGTAATCCACTTAAAGCTTGCTTGGAGCTTGAGATATTAAGTCCTACTGAGCGTTCGCTCACCTTGCGTATTTTAATGTTTTTCAGATGATGACCTTAGTGATGACAAGACCAAACATGATGGGTAAGGGCAAGAGTGAAGAGAACTTTGACATCTAGATGAACTGTCTAGTCTAGTTATCTTGCGTCTTATGTCTCATTGTAATTTTCCTTTATTGAGTCTTTTCTTTTATTGGGTCCAAATTGTAATGAGCTTATATTTGAAATGAAATTTGTTATTTTGTCCAAATTATGTTTTGTGGAAATGACTATGCTCTGATCAACTCGACTGTTTAACTGCCACGTTCTGAGCAAACGAACACGTTCCACTGCTATCGTTTCGGGGCGTGACAGAATCACCTTATGCATTTCTTTTCAAACTGGGACCCTCAACGTCATCATCAACATCTTCATTAATGGTTACAAATGATGGAAATGGACTATGTTTCAGAGTATATGATTTTTTGATAATTGTTGAAACAGTGCTTTCAAGATCCCCTTTTATCTCCAACAACACATGTGGAGGAACTTTCTTACAAGAAGCAACATCACCTTTAATATTAGCTAGGTATTTTTTCACCCTGGGAATCCCTCCACCACTGAAAATCTTTCCACAATACAGACATTTGATTTTATTTTTTTCTAACTCCAAAACATGATTCCATGCAATATCAATCCTTCCTCTTGTTGGACGGGATTCTGATTCTATAGTACTAGTAGCAAAAGCAATCGGAGGTGTTACATTTGAATTCGACGGGGTAGACTAATTTTCAAATGGGTTAGACATATTTTAAAAGGCTACAAGTAGAATTCACATAATTATTTAAAGGTTCTGGTTCAAGCATAAATAAAAAAAACATGTTAAATTACTAATTGTTAGAATTTAAAAAATCACATGTTTAAAAAATAGAAAATATAGATTTAAATTCTACAAAAAAAAATAAAAAATCTATTACTCACGGGAGGTCTGGAGCTGAAGACAGTGCTGCTGGTGCGGCGCGATCACCGGACACGAGGGAGAGCCGGAGAGGATAGCCTGGTGCGGCCCTGTTTGCGACGACCGGACACAGGGGAGAGCCGGAGAGGAAGCCTGGTGCGGCCCTATTCGCGACGACCGGACACGGGGGCGAGCCGGAGAGGAAGCCTGGTGCGGCCGGAGAGGAAGCCTAGACACTGGGGAGAGCTGGAGAGGAAGCCTGGTGTGGCCCTGTTCGCGACGACCAGACACGGGAGAGAGTCGGAGAGGAAGCCTGGTGCGGCCATGTTCGCGACGATCGGACACTGGAGAGGAAGCTGTGGAGGAAGCCTGGTGCGACCAGACACGGGAGAGAGGGGCAGCCTGTTGGCTGGCCTTGTTGGCAGTTACGGCGGGCTCAACTTCGGGCTGTCGGTGCAAGCGTGCAGTAGACGGAGAGGGCCGGCGATCGGAGACGGAGAGGGAAGGGTTGGTGGCTTAGCAGACGACAATTGGGAGAGGCGAGAGGGCCGTCGGGAGAGGGGAGAGTGCCGCGGCTGATCGGAGACGGGGAGGGAAGAGGGCCGCCGGCGACAGGAGACGGAGATGGCAGAGGGCTAAGAGGTTGATGGGAGAGGGCCGACTGCCGAGAGGGAAGACCGAGAGAGGGCTATCAGGGGGAGACTTGGGACAGAGAGGGGGGATTAGCATTTTCGATTTCATATGTTCATTTCATTTATTTTTTTAATTAGGGAACCGGGTCAGATCGGGTTACTGGTTCGACCGCGGTTCATCTGGTCGGGCGATTTTTAAGCTTCAGACCGAACCGGCCTTAATCGAACCGGTGTTCGAACCGGTCGAACCGGTTGGTTCGGTTCGATTTTAAGAACATTGGGCTATAGTGGGGAAAGTGTAAAGGCCATGTTTGATCGGCGAATACTACTGAAGAGGGTAGCATATTCGCTAGTCAAGAGCCTTAAGCGCCAGTGGTGTCTTATTTACACTTTGGTGGAACGTGGAAGTAACCGTGGGGAAGAGCATTAAATGCTCTTGTTTTTGTTGCAACAATGCCATCTTATCTGGGTTACGTATTCAACCGAAATGGTCGAATACGTTAATCGTGCATATAATCAACCGGCGGATACGCGTCGGTTTTATATCAAACAGGCCCAAAAAGAATATTAAAGTATCATATTATCGTATTATTTACTTTTAAATCAATTATTTTAATAAGATATTCGATTTGAAAGTTATTTAGACATAGTTCTGACTTTCCTTTTTTAAGTCTATTTTTTACTAAGAAAAAATATAGAGAAGCATTACACTTGGATGTACTAGTTCGCTATTTTGAATGTTGGAACTTGTGGATGCATAAAAATTTCTCTTTCATCTAGTACTATACATTAGATATTTGTTTGTCGGAAAAGAACGGCCGATCACTCTAAAGAAACTTGCAAGTTCTGAATAGAATGGCAAAAGGAGTCATAATAGTGATCTCAGGGGACAACCTTTCAATACTTAAAGTCAGAAGTGGACGAGAGAACAGATAAAATGTTAGAATAAAGGGAAGAAAGAAATCTATAGGAGAGACGATGATGTCCGACGATGAGGAGAGTGCTCGGAGAGATAGAGAGTGCTCGGGTTAGGAAAAATCAAGTGATGAACTCTCAATCTTCTCTCTTTGTATGACATGTCTTCTATATTGTTGGAGTCTCTGTCTATAACGACCCAAGATCCGGATACCAGGAAAAACCCGATACCATTCGAATCCTGCCCCGTCGCCCACGAGCCGGAGGACTCGGAAGGGCTAAAAGGAGTGTGGAGGTACAAAGAAATAGGAAATAAAGCAGGACAACTCAACAATTAACAGAAATAAACAATCTAACAACAACAAAGTCAAATCTAAAAAAAGTACATTCTAGGGTAGAGAAGCGTACCCAACACTGAGTGAACACTCGGCCCGGCGAGCTGGCAACTAAGAACCTCCGCGCAGCACCCTCGAACCTCGAGGAAGAACCGCCACACCTAAAAAGTAGGGGTGAGCCTCCTATCACTGGCTCAGTAGGGGTCTCGCAGAACCCCAACCGTAACAACGGCGGTAACAGAAAGCAGCAACGACGGCAAGAACAGTAAACTCGGTGGTCAGTAAAAACTCGGCGCTACAACTACTCCTACTGTAACGAAAAACACGCCCCGACCTCACAGTCGGGGGACCACTAGACAAACAAGAAAACCTCTGGCTACGCTGCCAGGAAAACCCATCACGACTCCATTGTTGTGAACCGGACACTGCCTAGGAAAATCCTCGGTGACGTTCACCGGAACCCTAGATCTCAACCTCGGGAACACACCCGAAAACTGCACGCAAAATCACGTCTCGCAGATGAGAAATGGAACCTCGAGTCACAAGAATCTCACGTCACGTGATAGGAGCACTGCCCACCAGAAGTAAGGCTGGATGCGTCCACTGATGACTTAGTCCGCAGCCTCAAATGTCTCGCTGCAACCCCCCATGCGGAGATTGAGACACCGTACAAGCAACCAGGAATACAGAACAAGGACTAGCTGGGGTCGCGCTCGTCAGAGCAGGTCCGATGCCCCCAACCACGTGTGCACACACAGACCATGTGCCCTAGGTCAGATCCTCTAGCTAGTTCTTCCCCCGAAGCCCGGACTCAGGCTACGCGTGGGGGCCCTGGGGTAACTAGCCTAAAAACTTTCTCTCTCGAGTAACGCTCTCCACCACTCCCAAGTGTGTTCGCACACGCGTGCGCAGGAAAGCTACGACTAGTGGGAGGTCACTAAACGTGAACACAGAAAGCCACACACGCACGCATTGCGAGTAACATGGAGTAACAGGTGGCACGAGGCCACCAGACTCTGGACAGCCCACTAGACGTACAAACCCAACGGTCCTTGAGTCACACGACCCAGGTCGAGACCGCCGTACAAGGGCAGCTCCAGGCCGTCAATCTGGCCTATCCCTAGGTCAGAAACCTCGGTGCGATGATTAACGAGGCAGTTCACAACCGTCGAGATCATTCCCTCAGAAAGGGAACTCACGAGACCTCCAGCCCCAGGCTGGGTGACGGGACTCACAGTCCAAGGCCATATGCAGGGCCCACACGGAAACCTCTTTCCGGAGAAACACGCGATGTGCGGGAGCAGCCCTCCGCACTCATACCGATGCACGACGACTCAATCCAACGAAAGCACGGAAGTCCGAGAACACAACGGGTTGCCCGGTCCCTCAAAACTCACGGGGACACTAATAGAGGTAACACTGTAACGACTCAAGATCCGAATACCGAGAAGAGCCCGATACCATTCGAATCTCGGCCAGCCGCCCACGAGTCGGGAGGACTCGGAAGGGCTAAAAAGAGTGTGGAGGTACAAAGAAATAGGAAATAAAGCAGGATAATTCAACAATTAACAGAAATAAATAAATAACTACAGCAGAGTCCAGTCTAACAAAAAGTACAGTCTAAGGCAGAAGAACGTACCCAACATCGAGTGAACACTCGGCCCGGCGAGCTGGCAACTAAGAACCTCCGCACAGCACCCTCGAACCACGAGGAAGAACTGCCGCACCTGAAAAGTAGGGGTGAGCCTCCTGTCACTGGCTCAGTAAGGATCCCGCGGAACCCCAATCGTAAACAACGGCAGTAACGGAAAGCAGTAACTACAGCACGAACAACAAACCGGTGGCCGGTAAAACTCGGCACTACAGCTACTCCTACTGTACTAGAAAACACGCCCCGATCTCGAGTCGGGGAAACACCGGTCTAACGGAAAGACCTCTGGCTACGCTGCTAGAAAACACGCCCCGACAACCCTGTCGCGGAGGCCCGTCTCAAAGACAAAGGCCCTACACAAGACCACCCGGTCTAGGAACACGGTCACGACCTCACCATTGTGAAACCAACACCGTCTAGGGAAAACCCTCGGTGACGCTCACCAGAACCCTAGACCTCGACCTCGGGAACACCCCCGGAAATCACACGTGAAATCACGTCTCGTAGATGGGAAACGGAAACTCGAGTCACGTGAAACTCATGTCAAGTGACAGGAGCACTGCCCACCAGAAGTAAAGCCGGATGCGTCCACTGACGACTTAATCCACGCCTCAAGTGTCTCGCTGTGACGCTCCAGGCGGAGACAGAGACACAACAGTAACCAGTACCACGAACAAGGACTAGCTGGGGTCGCGCTCATCAACGCGAGTCTGACAACCCCCAACTAAGTGTGAACACACAGACCATGCGCCCTACGTCAGATTCTCCTACAGGTTCTTCCCCCGAAGCCCGGACTCAGGCTGCGCGTGGGGGCCCTACGGTAACCAACCTAAAAATCGTCTCTCTCGGGTAAGCCGCTCCACCACTCCAGGGTGGGTCAGCACACGCGTGCCGTAAGAAGGCTACGACTAGTGGGAGGTCACTAAACGTGAACACGGAAAGCCACACACGCACCCATTGCGAGTAACGCGGAGTACCAGGTGGCACGACGCCACCAGACTCTGGACGGCCCACTAGACCCACTAAATCTGACGGTCCTTGAGTCACAGGACTCGGGGTCGAGACCGTTGTACACAATGGCACAGCACCGTTAATCTAGCCTAATCCCTAGGTCTAAAATCACGGTGACACGATTCCCATGGTAGCTCATAAGCCGCCGAGACCATTCCCTCAAAAGGGAACTCAAGAGACCTCCAGCCCCAGGCTGGGTGACTGGAGTTACAGTCCAAGGCCACACGCATGGTGTAATGCCCTGACTTTTCTGGTTATTTCTCGGATCAGGATCCATTGGGTTTCGGAGCGTCTTTCCGCGGGTTGCGGAGCGTGTCCGAGTGAGCTTTGAACTTTTATATCGGATTTTTGGACCCATTGATGGGGTGCCCATGAATTTCCTTGGGTCCGTGGCGTGGTGAGGAGCACGCTGGTAATTTTTTGGAATTTTCATAGCGCTTTTGTGGGTCCCGGGTCGCGTTTTGGGTTTTACGCGTATTTTTGGCTGTCGGACCTTCGGAATCCTGTGCAGGGTGAACCGTTGCGTTCTCCGACTCCAAGACGTTACCACTGTATTGTGCGTTTTCCGAGGATCGTGGAGAGTATTTTTTCCTATTTTTCCTATTTTTTAGATTTTCTATATATTAAACTCTTTCTCTCTCTCCCCTCTCATTTCTCACTCTCTCCCTCTCTCTTCTCTCACGCTCTCCCTTCTCACCCTCTCTTCTCTGGCGGCCGACGGAGTAGGGCGGGGGCGCAGCGGGGCGACGCGGGCGGGGAGGACGTCGAGGATGGGTCGAGGATTGGGGGACGGAGGGGCGGTGAAGCTCAGTCGCGAGTTCGTGTCTCGGCGAGGGTTTAACGGCGTTTCCTTTGTGGATCGGCGTCCACGACTCGTCAAATCTTTTGTGGAGGTAGGGAGATGGACCCCCACCTCGTGTACTTCATTTCCCGCGAGTTTTATAGGCCGTGGTGAGCCGAGGGAGCTTATTTGAGCATTTTAGAGAAAATGCATATTTTTGGGGTGTGAGCCGGATCTAGCGTTTTAACCATATTTTTTATATTTAAATGGGTCCTTTCGGTGCTGGAGAGGTTGGGGACTAGTTTCCCCTTGCTTCCCCCTTCACATGGGTGTGAATGGGACGTGGAATGGGTTTTCTCGCGGTTCCCGCCATTTTCGCGCTCGGGACGACCTAGCGGTCGTTCCAGCGACCCCTAGGGGGCTAAGCGGTCATGAAGAGACCGCTAGGGCCCCCCCTATGTCGGTTCGACCCTCGCGGTCTCCCAGTGGACCGCCAGGGTTCCTTAGCGGTCTGGTGAAGACTCCTAGGCTCTGCTTTACTATCCAGGGGTGACCGTTTGTCCCTGTTTTGGGTTAGTCGAGATCAGTGGGGTAGCGGTCTCGCAACTGACCGCTAGGTGTAGCCTAGCGGTCAGGGGGACGACCGCCACCCTTCCTGGTGGTCCTATGGTGACCGCTTGAGGTTTTAGTGTTTTGGGTTCCTTGCGATCCTGGCTGGACCGCCAGGCCAGCCCTTGCGGTCCTGGTGAAGACCGCTAGGCTCCCTAACGGTCCCTAGAGGATCGCTAGGCGATTCTTCGTGCTCACCGTGTTCGTTTTACGTTGTGACGGTCTCCGGTCGACCCGGTTGTGACCCAGTGGTCGACCTTCGGCCTCGTAAGTGTGCTGGACATCCCATGGGTTCTGTGACAGTGTTTCTGGGGTGTCTGGGGGTACCGTGTAATCTTGATTAGCGTGCCCATAGATTTAGAGGGTCTGGGCGACCCTGTGTGTGTGTTCTGGGCTTTGTGTTACACTTGATCGAGTCACTGTGTATCGGTGTGAGTGCGATGGGGTTCCCCCGCATGTCGTGGGTTTCTCCGAAAGATGGTTCCCGAGTGGGTCAAGTGTATGGCCTTGGACTGCGAGTCCAGTCATCCAGCATGGGGCTGGAGGTTTCTCACTTTTCCTTGGGATGGGGGAATTAGTGTGGCAGCTTTTGAGCTGCCTTGGGAACAGTGCTTCTGTGCTTTCCACGTGGGCCGTGTGTGGCCTGTGGACTATGACTCCAGTTACCCAGCCTGGGGCTGGAGGTTTCTGAT
This sequence comes from Amorphophallus konjac, assembly GCA_022559845.1. NCBI lineage: Eukaryota > Viridiplantae > Streptophyta > Magnoliopsida > Alismatales > Araceae > Amorphophallus > Amorphophallus konjac. The sequence goes on from CM040126.1 coordinate 441,304,881, forward strand.
GCGGGACAGATCACGGACACGACAAGCTCGCGATTGTCTCTTAACGAGGGAAGCGTCGGACGTGCGCGGTTGAGAAACCGGCAATGAGCTAGGGTGGTGGGCTCTCTCTCGTGCCCGGATCGGGTCACGGGACGGTCACGCTCTCTCTCGCAGCAGCGGTGATATGAATAATATAGCGAGCTAGATCTTAAAACATACTCTCTAGCAGCGGCATATAAAGCATATATGAGATAAAGTAATATGCCAAGTAAGGGAGCGAATGCGATACCTCCACGCGCTCGGCATGGGGAAGACGGACCCGGCCGAAAACCGTGCTCCCGGAACAGTTAATACATGAAGATTACAGCAATGAGTTACAGCCCACTCCACGCAGGGAGGTAAAGGGCTACACAAATGGGCCCGGGAGGACCGATTACGGGTTGACGGGCGGCTTCACGCGTAACTTCGGCCGCACCCGTACTCGCGACCGTGGGGCCCACATGCTGTCCGGAGGGGCCGTGTGGGACCCGGTGGCACCGCTGTAGTGGGGACACTTGGGGAAGCGCTCGTCGGGATGGTGGCACGCTGGTTCGCTGGCTGGAGGCCGGGCGGCTCCGATCGGCACCGGTCGGAATAACCGGCCACGGATCTACTCGCGACCGTGGGACCCACGTGCTGTCCGGAGGGGCCGTGTGGGACCCGGTGGCACCGCTGTAGTGGGGACACTTGGGGAAGCGCTCCCCGGGATGGCGGCACGCTGGTTCGCTGGCTGGAGGCCGGGCGTCTCCGATCGGCACCGGTCGGAATAACCGGCCACGGATCTGCCGGTTCTGTTTTCAGACGCGCGCTCCGGCGAGAACGGACGCTGCGATCAGCCCCGATGTCAGATCAACACGAAACTGGCGCCGTTAGAAAGCTGCTTAGAAGGGCTTCAACCCTTTGGGATTACTGAAAAATAAACAGCTCTGTACTTCTTGTTGGCGAATTTTGATAGCTGCTGTTGTACAGTGCCCGAATTCTCAGATCAACAAGGAACTTGTCTGAGAACTGGCGTTGACTGATAGGTAGACCTCCGATTCAGAAGTTGTGTTCATTATCAAAATTGTAGGAAATTAAACCAGGAAGACGGCAATATTTTTTGTGAGAGGATTGGAGGTGGCTACGAATTTTTATGATTTTTGCACTGGGATATGGTCGGATCTGGAATCTGGCTGACAACACTGTAGATGAGGTAGAACACGATTTTTGAAAAATGGATAGAGGGCTGATCAAAAATCAAGAACATTTGGGGATGGAGGAGTTGATGGATAGAACTCCCGGTAAAATCGGGAGCCCTAACAAAAATCACAAAAGTGGTCGAAGATGGAAAACTCAGAGCTGCTGTCACTGTAGACAGAGACAAGACAGATCTGGGAGTGAAAGAAGAATGAAAATGAGAAATTACCAAATGAAGGATTTTGGACGTGAAATTTTTTGTGGAGATGTGGATACTAGATAGGAACAACCTCTGAAAATTTCAGATCAAGAGGACGTCGTGGCTGACTTCAGAATTTCGTGGAAGTCACCTCTATCCAGCAGGACAGAACCTTGAAGATGGCTCCGCGGCGGCTCGTAGGCGGCACGAACGGCGGCGGCGGCTCGTAGGCGGCACGAACGGCGGCGGCGGCGGCACAGATGATCACCGGAGATAGAGGGGAGGGGATTGAAGATAGAACCACTCTAGAATTTGGGGTTGGAGGAGATGAACACCAGGGGAGGGAGAGGGGCACAAGAAGCTCTTGGCTTTTACAACAATTTTTCTCTTCATTAATGCCAACAAATGGAAAATACAACCTTTTATATGCTATGTATCTAATCAAATGTAGACCCTTGGATCTAGGGATGGGGAATGGAGGGCTGGGATGAAGTGTGAATAACACACACAAAAATAATAAAATAATAAGGGGAGGGGCGCCCCCTTGACCAAGAGGGGACAAGTTGGAAGGGTAAGTAGCCTACCTTGGAAAATTTACCCCCTTTGTCTCCCATGTGGTCAATTGGCATTCAACCCTTCTAGATGGCCACCTAGGATGGTTGACCAGCCCCACATGAATGACATGGACCAATGGGAAAGGGCTGAGGGCCCCCTTGCTGGTCCTACTGGTAAATTACATAGAAACCCATACAATCCGTGGGAATGACGCATTGGCTTACAAAACCGTACAATTGCGCATATACTTTCCCATAGATATACAAATAAACTAAATGACATAAATATAAAATAAAATGTACATGCTCGGCGTCGATTCCCATCAGTTTCTTAGTTCCCTTTCCGAGGGAATGGTCTCAGTAGTTGTGAACTGTCCCGTGAGACACTGTGCCGAGGTTCCTGACCCTAGGGCTAGGGCAGATTGACGGCGTGGAGCCGTTCGGTGCAACGGTCTTGACCCCGAGTCTTGTGACTCAAGGACCGTTGGATTTAGCGAGTCTAGAGGACTGTCTAGAGGCTAGTGGCTCAGCACCACTTGGTTTTTCTCAACTTTCGTGCAGGGTGCGTGCGTGTTTCTCGGAGTTTCTCCTCGGAGAGTGGTCACATTAGTGACTCCCCACTAGTCGTAGCCTTCCGACACGTGAGTGGTCCCAACAGGGAGTGGTGGCGAGACTACCCCAGAGAGACGGTTTTTCGGCTAGTTACCGTCGGGCCCAATGTCTTGCAGCCAGAGTCCGGCTGAGGGGAAAACCTGTAACACCCGAATCCGTTCGAAACTTGAAAATAACTAAGCACTTTACTTCTGGAACCTATACAGATCCCAGATTCTCTAAATCAAATCCCAATGTCTTGAACTGTATAGAAAATACGGGTTTAACGGATGTTAGTATGTAAAATAGACATCTTCTTTTATTAATACGTAACTCCTCATAGGAATGTCAGAATAGGTCAATATTAGAGTCGTTGGAAAGATAACTTAAAAATCTATAAGTTTCATGTTGAACACTTTTTCAAATTTTGACGTTTGGAAGGATAAAAATGAGATAGAGTAAACTAGTTCTTAGAAATCATGTTATTAAGAGTTTTTTATATATATAAAAAAACAAAAAAACCCTAAGATATCTACCCCACCCCCCACGTATGCCCCCCCTCCTTCATATCCTCTTCTGTCCATCTTATCCCCTCCCCCATCCTTATCTCCTCCTTCTTCTTATCTTCTCTTCCCCTCCCCTTATATATAGCCCCCTCTCCCCCTCTCTTTCCCACATATCGAACCCCCCTCTCCCCCTCTCCCCCTCAAACTCTTTCTCTCTCTCTCTCTCTATCTCTCTCTCTCTCTCACACACACACACTCTCTCCCATCTCTATCTCTCTCTTTCTATTTTTTATTTATTTTCTCTTTTCTATTCTCTCTCTCTAGTCTCTCTACTCTCTCTCTATTTTATCTCTCTACTCTTTCTTTACTTTCTCTCTCCATTTTCTCTCTCTACATTCTCTTTATTATCTCTCTCTCTCTCTCTATTTTCTCTCTCTACACTCTCTTTACTTTCTCTCTCTAATCTCTTTATTTTCACTCTTTCTATCTACTTTCTCTCTATTCTCTCTACTCTCTATCTTCTCTCTCTAACTTTCTCTCTCTACTTTCTCTCTAGTTTCTCTCTTTAAATATCTCTCTCTACTCTCTCTCTACTTTCTCTCTCTACTTTCTCTCTTTAAATATCTCTCTCTACTTCTCTCTCTACTCCCTCTTTACTTTCTCTCTCCACTTTCTCTCTCCACTTTCTCTCTCTAAATTTCACTCTCACTACCATTCTCTTATTAATAAACGGAGAAGATAATATAGTATTAGAATAATATAAATAATTAATAAACACTTGGACGGAGGATTTGAAACCTATTTAGACAATTTCGCCCTTCTATACGCATCTGGGTTTGGACAATTATCTTTTCCTACGCAAGGACTTTTACGGGAACTCGAGTGAGATACTAAAGTCAATTCGGAAGTCCATTCTAAAGGTAGGCATGATAAACCGAGTGCATGTTATTTGTTATTTACATTTATTTGATTTGATTTTATTTGAAATGTGATTTAAGTCATTGATTTATTTAACCTAATGATATATGTTTAGAATCAGTTATTTATTTAGTTACCATTCTGTAAAAATATTATTTTTCTCTCTAATCTCTCTCTAATTTCTCTCTAATCTCTTTCTACTTTCTCCCTCTACTTTCTCTCTCTACTCTCTCTCTACTCTCTCTCTCTACTCTAATCTCTTCGAATGTTATATAATAGTAATTTATTTAGTTAATAAATTTGACCCACTACCTTTTGATTAAAATCTAATTCCTGATATTAAAATACGATCCAGTTATTTTGTAAGGTTCAATGACAAGTTTTAAGTATTGAGACGACTATGTAATAAGTATCATAATAAGAATAAAAATTTGATTAAGCATATGGACTGTGTCACTTTAAGGAGGTGTGGGGCGACAAACCGTAGTTAGCTTCCGCTACGGGATTAGGCCCATTTCCGAGGACAATCAGACTTCTGAAAAATCCGAACCCAGAATAAGAAAATTATCTGGGGAATGGTGGAGTATTAACTCCCGATCCTGCGTGGTTGATCAAGGCCGACAGGCTCCAGCGTTTAGACCTTTTATCTTTATGTCGACGTATGGATGCCTAGGTATGTGTTTGCTACTGCTTTTAGTGACGGGATGCCTGTCCAATATATGCTGCCAAATAATATGAAGTTCAGATTTGATATATGACTTTGATATGATCTGAAAATAAGTTCATCTGTATAAGCTCTGATTTAGCTAAGATATATATTATGCCATATATATATATAAGTCAGATAAGATTTGTTCTACGCATCTGTTTATAAATCTGAAAATTACTTTGCTCTTTATATTTCCTTCGCATTCATAGTATATGTACAATTCAGTGAAATTGTGATTAGCTTTATATATATCATGGATTTGCACAGTTTAGTATATGATAAGCATGTGATTGGTTTTAATGCCTACTGAGTCTTTGGACTCACTTTTGTTGCCTAACCATTTCAGGAAATTGACCAGTGTGCGTCTTGACTCCGACGGGCGGTAGGTCGGAGGATGATCCCGGGTTTAGTTTGGATTCCGCCGCGCAGAATAAATAGATTTAGTTTTCATTTGAATAATGAATGTAAATATGACTTTTGGATAGAGATATGTAGTACTCTATATACGATGTAAATTATGAGTGTTTATCTTATGGAAATGGTATGGTTATGTTTCTTTTGGAATATGTGATGGTTTGGCCTTTATTGCCTTGCAAATATTCGGCCCACAACACTTCCGTACATCCGCTGTGACGTCCCCGGACACGATACGAGATCGCGGGAAGGGGGCGCCACAAAACCAGTCAGAGGGCTAGACCTAGGACGCATGGTCTGTGTGTGCACACGTGGTTGGGGGCAGTTAGACCCGCACTGACGAGCGCGACCCCAGCTAGTTCTTGTTCTGTGGTTACTAGTACGGTGTCCTCATTCGGCAAGGGAGCGATGAGGGGGACACCTGAGGCGCAGTCTAGGATGCCAGGGGGCGCATCCGGCCTTGCTTCTGATAGGCAGGTACTCATGTCACATGAGGCGTGACTCTCCTGTTTTCGGGTTTCGTTTCCCGTCTGTGAGACGTGGTTCCCTCGATAGTTTCAGGGAGTTTTCCCGAGGTAGAGGTCTAGGGGTTTTTTCGGTGAGCGTCACCGAGGGTTTTCCCTAGACGGTATTAGGTCCACGACTGCGAGGTCGTGATGGTTTCTTCTGGCGGCGTAGCCAGAGGTTTTCCCGTTAGTTCGATAGTCCCCTGACTATGAGATCGGGGTGTGTTTGTCCCGTACAGTAGGAGTAGTTGTAGTGCCGAGTTTTGACCGGCCACCGGTTCGCTGTTCTTGCTGTAGTTGTAGCTATTTTTTCTTTCCGTTACCGTCGTTGTTCTCGGTTGGGGTTCCACGGTATCCCTACTGAGCCAGTGACAGGAAGCTCCCCCCTGCTTTTCAGGCGCGGCGGTTCTTCCTCGAGGTTCGAGGGTGCTGTTCGGAGGTTCTTAGTTGCCAGCTGACGAGGATTGTTTGTGGTTGAGTGGCCATGAGCGTGCTCTGAGGGAGCTGTTATCGAGTTGGACACTCCAACTTGAGGTTTATCCAGCCCCTGATGTGTTGAGGCTGTGGTTTGAGGTGGTAGAACGGGTGTTCTGATCGAGAGGTGTGCTCGGGTGAGCGGAGGATCTTCTCGGTGAGTTACTGATTTTCGAGCCTGATGTTCTCGTCGTGCTCTGTGACGACAGAAATGACGTGTCGGTCCCGATTATTTTACGTATTTCAAGGTAGAACTGGGCGGAGTTGTCTCAATAAGTTTTTGCTCCTGCGCTCTTGCGTGCGATTGGGTTGTATTCGCCTAGATTTGGCTTGAGTTGTGAAGGTTCCGCGGTGAGTTTCGGGACTCGAGGATGAGCGTTGATGGTTGTTGGCTATGGCTCGTGTTGCGGCTCTTGGCGTGGTGTGTTGCAGTTCGAGGAATTACAATGGTGGTGCATCGGGAGATGCTGTGATTGTGGTCCAACGTGACACTCGCCGAGTGTGTCGGAGGCGCTGACCTGATGGAAGTAAAGGTTTTTCTTGGTGCTGGAAGGTTCTATTCCCAGCGTGCGCGAGATTCGAGGTCAGGTCGAGCGTGGAGATTTTCTGTTGGTCGGAGGTGTGATTGGTTTCTCCTTTGGTTGGAGAGATTGTGTTTGGCTAGGTTTCGTCGTCTTGCATCATGTTTCCGGATTGGTTGGCCTATGTGTGCCACGAAATCCGTGCGAGACGTGTCCTATGTTTTGGCAAGGTGGTTGCCTGTGAGAAGTCGTGCCCATTTTCCTTGTCGTATGAGGGTGCGTCGGCACTGCTCCGGAAGAACGAGTGCTAGTTGGGCGACGTTTGAGAGAATTCTTGGCTAGTGTCGGAACTTTCCGATGTGTGGCGGTTCGAAGCCTGCAGAGTTGTAGAGGATTGCCATATTTGGGAGTGAATCTGTGCTAGGGGTCCGAGGTAAGGGAGCTTTCCTCACCCTATTTTCTAAAGTTGGCCAGCTGAGTTGTGGATTGTCGGGATGGCGAGTCCCGAGTGGCCGTGTTTGGCTGTGCGCGTGGATCAGAGTGCGCAGCGGAAGCCTGATGGGCCCATAACCCACAGATTCAGGATCGTAGCATTGGGTGCTACGGGCGGATTCCTGAGGTTGCGTTTAGCATTTGAGGATTGGTTCCTCTATGCGAGACGTGTTGTTTCCGTGTCGTTGCTCGAGGTGTTATGGTTCTTGGCACTGGCATGATGGAGTGTTGGGGGGAAAATATTGGCAAGTGTGCCGCATAAGTACCCTGTTCATGTAATGAAAGTCGTGTCAGGCGTCGGTGTTAGACCCGGATGGGGTTGTTGAGGATGTCACCTGACGGAGGTCGAGGACATGCTGGTCAGAGTTGGTGGCTTGGTGCCCGACTTGTATTGGAGGTTGTGTCCTCGGATGAGATCATGTTTTGAGGAAGTGATCTCTGACAGATTATGGGTCCCAGTTGGCAGCTGTGAGGGGCTGGTGAGCCTAACAGTGCGATCGACCACAGCAGCATCTGTAGGTTATGGTCATGTCGGATTGTGATGGACAGGACCCAACTGTGATGAAAATCTGTGTCGTTTGAAGACCTGTGTGCGTTGGTTGTGGTGTTGGCGACCAGGTTGCCGTAATATTGGATGGCACTTTCCTCCTCTAGAGACGTGTGCCATGGATTGTTCCGGTGGCGTCCCGTGGCTCTGTGATAAGGGCGAAATCAGGATTGACAGGTGTCCACCTGGGTTGGTTGAGATGAGAAGGATTCGATGACATAGGACGGAGAAGTGACGCATGTGGTTGAAGGTCCTTCATGGGACGTTGGCGTTGGAATGGTTATCCCTGGTTTGGTGACCATCATAGGCTGGTTTCTCTATAAGTCTGAGTCGAGTGAGGTGATGACCGAAGACTCCTGAGTCTTGTCATCAGTTTCATCGTGCTTTCCAACAAGGGTAGAATTGGCACGATGATCGAGATCGGATGCGGTGTCCGAGAGAAGTTCAGCTCAAGGTGTGGTATCGGTCTGTGTGTGAGTCAGCGGATGGCCCATTGAGATTTGGAATGTGCCCTTTGGATCTGGTGTAGGACCAAGAAAGAAGGAAGAAGTTGAGTAAGGGGAGGGTTTCCCGTTGACGAGCAGCCGGTGTCCAGCGTGTGGTCTTTCACAGACAGAAGATGATGGTGGTTGCGGTTCGAGGATGGCGAGAGCCGTGTGCAAGCAAGACATTGAGTGGTCATTTTCGTGATGTGCTTCCAGATGGGACCTGGGCTTTGTCGAAGTTTGAGATCCAACAGAGTTGGTTCCGTGCTGTTATGAGCGCTTGGCTTGCCAGGTGTGAGCTAGCGAGGACTGTGTCCCCTCAGTGAGCGAGTTGGTGGCAACGGTGCCATGATTGGTCTTCGTTGTGACTGAGGTGATGCCGGACTGTGTCCTTTGGTGTGCGTCTGCTCTGATGACCGGTGCGCGGCATGCTGAGTGAGGCGTTCTTCGTGATTGAGGTCTGGCCGGATCCCTCAGGATCGGTGCTTCTGTGAGAATCGAGGTTTTCTATGCTGGGGCTTTGACGGCATTGCTTGTTGGTTAAGGCATTCTTCCCCTGTGTTCCCGCATTGTCCTGAATTTCGAGGATGAAATTTTCTTAAGGAGGGAGGGATGTAATGTCCCGGGTTTTCTGGTTATTTCTCGGATCAGGATCCATTAGGTTTCGGAGCGTCTTTCCGCGGGTTGCGGAGCGTGTCTGAGTGAGATTCGAACTTTTATATCAGATTTTCGGCCCCATTGATGGGGTGCTCGTGAATTTCCTTGGGTCCATGGCGTGGTGAGGAGCACGCCAGAAATTTTCTGGAATTTTCAGAGCGCTTTTGTGGGTCCCGGGTCACGTTTTGGGTTTTACGCGTGTTTTTACTTGTCGGACCTTCGGAACCCTGTGTAGGGTGAACCGTTGCGTTCTCCGACTCTGGGACATTACCATTGCGTTGTGCATTTTTCGAAGATCGTGGAGAGTATTTTTTTCCTATTTTTCCTATTTTTTGGATTTTCTATATATTAAACTCTTTGTCTCTCTCCCCTCTCATTTCTCACTCTCTCCCTCTCTCTTCTCTCACGCTCTCCCTTCTCACCCTCTCTTCTCCGGCGACCGACGGAGCGGGACGGGGGTGCAGCGGGGCGACGCGGGCGGGGAGGATTTAACGGGTCGAGGATCGGGGGACGTAGGCCCGGTGAAGCTCGGCCGCGAGTTCGTGTCTCGGTGAGGGTTTAACGGCGTTTTCTTCGTGGATCGGTGTCCACGGCGCGTCAAATCTTCGGTGTAGGTAGGGAAATGGACCCCCAGTTCGTGTACTTCATTTTTCACGAGTTTTGTAGGCCGTGGTGAGCCGAGCGGGCTTATTTGAGCATTTTTTTTGAAAAAATACATATTTTTGGGGTGTGAGCCGGATCTAGCGTTTTAACCATGTTTTTGGGGTTTAAATGGGTCCTCTCGGTGCTGGAGAGGTTGGGGACTAGTTTCCCCTTGTTTCCCCCTTCACATGGGTGTGAATGGGGCGTGGAATGGGTTTTCCTGCGGTTCCCGCCGTTTTCATGCTCGGGACGACCTAGCGGTCGTTCCAGCGACCGCTAGGGTGCTAAGCGGTCATGAAGAGACCGCTAGCGCCCCTCCCCTATGTCAGTTCGAGCCTTGCGGTCTCGCGATGGACCGCTAGGGTTCCTTAGCGGTCTGGTGAAGACCGCTAGGCTCTGCTTTACGGTCTAGGGGTGACCGTTTGTCCGTGTTTTAGGTCAGTCGAGATTGGTGGGGTAGCGGTCTTACGACTGACCGCTAGGCGTAGCCTATTGGTCAGGGGGAGGACAGTCACCCTTCCTGGCGGTCCTGTGGTGGCCGCTTGAGGTTTTAGTGTTTTGTGTTCCTTGCTGTAACGACCCATGATCCGGATACCGGGAAAGGAATCCGATACCATTCGAATCCTGGTCCGTCACCCACGAGCCGGGGCTCGGAAGGGCTAAAAAGGAGTGTAGAGGTAGAAAGAAATAGGAAATAAAACAGGACAATTCAACAATTGACAGAAATAAATAAACAACTACAACAGAGTCCAGTCCAACAGAAAGTACAGTCTAAAGCAGTAAAATGTACCACATGCCAAGTGAACACTCGGCCCAGTGAGCTGGCAGCTAAGGACCTCCGTGCAACGCCCTCGAACCTCAAGGAAGAACCGTCGCACCTGAAAAGCAGGGATGAGTCTCTAAATAGAGACTCAGTAGGGGTCCCGCGGAACCCCAACCAAAAACAACGACGGTAGCGGAAAGGTAAGCAACACTAGCAAAGCAACAGCAACAGCGGTGGATTAACGACTACGGTGAAGGGAACCCGTTCACCAACCCGCGGTAGCCGATAAGACCACGGCTCTGTAGCTACTCCTACCGGTAACAGGGAAGAAGCAACTCCCGATCTCACCATCGGGAACCAGACCACCCTAAAACCAAGCCTACTGAGGAAACACTCACGGCACGACAACCCTTCCATAGAAGCCTGCCTCCCAGGACAAGGCCAACCTCGACACGCTGTCCCAGGTCAAGTCACGACCGCCTGGTCGCGAACACAACTCTAATAGAACGAAGCCTCGGTAAAGCCACCAACACCCTGGCTACCACCCCGGAAACACCGGAACGGTCCGAAAAATCACGCCTCGCATACGGGAAAAGAAACCGAAGATAGGCGAGTCACGCCTCACGTGACGAGAGTACCGCCCACTAGAAGCAAGACCGGATGCGCCCCCTGGCGTCTTTGACCACGCCTCAGGTGTCCCCCTCATCGCTCCCTGGCTGAACGGGGAACCGTACTAGTAACCACAGAACAAGAACTAGCTGGGGTCGCGCTCGTGAGCGCGGGTCCAACTACCCCCAACCACGTGTGCACACATAGACCATGCGTCCTAGGTCTGACCCTCTCACTGGTTTTCCCCTCAGCCGGACTTTGGCGTCAAGACATGGGGCCCGACGGTAACCAGCCTAAAAACCGTCTCTCTGGGGTAGCCTTGCCACCACTCCCTAGTGGGACCACTCGCGTGTCGGAAGGCTACGACTAGTGGGGAATCACTGATGTGACCGCTCTCCGAGGAGAAGCTCCGAGAAACACGCACGCTCCCTACGTGAAAGTCGAGAAGAACCAAGTGGCGTCGAGCCACTGGACTCTGGACAATCCTCTAAACTCACTAAATCCAACGGTCCTTGAGTCACGAGACTCGGGGTCAAGACCGTTGTACTGAACGGCTCCACGCTGTCAATCTACCCTAACCCTAGGGTCAGAAACCTCGGCACGATATCTCACGAGGTAGTTCACAACCGTCGAGACCATTCTCTCGAAAAGGGAACCAAGAACCCTCCAGCCTCAGGCTGGGTAATTGGACTCACAGTCCACAGGCCACACACACGGCCCACGTGGAAAGCACAGAAGCACGGTTCTCAAGGTAGCTCACAAGCCGCCACGTTCATTCCCCCATCCTAGGGAAATGCGGGAAACCTCCAGCCCCAGACAGGCAACTGGACTCGCAGTCCAAGGCCTTACACACGGCCCACTCAGAAACCGCTTTCCGGAAGAACTCACAACATGCGGGGAAGCCCCCACCGCACTCAAGCTGATACACGGCAACTCGATCTAGCGAGGACACGGAAGCCCGAAACACATGGGGTCACTCGGATCCCCAAAACCCATGGGCATGCTAATCGAGATAACTCGGCACCTTCAGACATCCCAGAAACATAGTCACTGAACCCAAGGGACGTCCGGGACACTCACGAGACCGAACGTCGACTGTCGAGTCACAACCGGGTCGACCGGGGCTCTACATAACACAACCGAAGCACAAGAGGGTCGCCCGGACACTTAAACCCATGGGAACACTAATTGAGGTAAAGTGATACCTCCAGACACCGAAAAACACGGTCACGGCACTCACGGGGCGTCTGAGATACTCACGGGGCCATAGGTCGGTCATTGGGTCTCAACTGGACCGACCGGGGCCAAAATAGGCCAAAACTCTGCATTTCGGTTGACCAGCCCATCTGGGTCGGTCGACCAAACTGGGCAGAATGCCCAGTTCGCAGTCCGCCATCGATCGACCGGACCGCCTGCACCGGTCTACCGCACACAGCGAAACCCCAATCCGAACCCCGTCGTTCGGTGCCGATGCACGCCCAATCACCCCTGGGTGATGGGGAAAACATGGGAACACATTCCCCAGTCCCAAAACCCAAAAATGGGAGGAAGAAACGGAGAAATCGACCCTCGATCCGTTGAAATCGTCACACGCCCCAAAAACATGATTTTTTTCCCAAATGACAATAAACCCACGCTCGGCTCATCACGGGCAACCAAAATCGTGAGAAATAAAATACACAAGCTGAGGGTCCATCTCCCTACCTCCACCGAAGATTTGACACGTCGCCGACGCCGATCCACGAAGGAAACGCCTTTGAACCCTCGCCGGGGCACAAACTCGCGGCCGAGCTTCCACGCGCCTTCGTCCCCCGATCCTCGACCCATCCTCGCCGTCCTCCTCGCCCCCGTCGCCCCACTGCGCCCCTGTAATGCCCCGAGTTTTTTGGATATTTCTCGGATCAGGATCCGTGGGTATCGGATCATCTTTTCGCGGGTTACGGATTGTGTCTGGGTGAGCTTCGGACTTTTTATACCGGATTGTTGGACCCATTGGTGGTGTGCCCATGAATTTCCTTGGGTCCGTGGCGTTGTGAGGAGCACGTCGGTAATTTTCTGGAATTTTCAGAGCACTCTTGTGGGTCCCTGGTCGCGTTTTGGGTTTTACGCGTGTTTTTATCTGTCGGACCTACGGAATGCCGTGTAGGGTGAACCGTTGCGTTCTCCGACTCTGGGACGGTACTAGTGCATTGTACGTTTTCCAAGGATCGTGGGGAGTATTTTTCCCGATTTTTAGAATTTTTTGAAATTTCTAGATTGTCCTATATAAACCCTCCCACCCCTCTCTCTCCTCTAATTTCTCACTCCCTCCCTCTCTCTCTTCTCCCACGCCCTCCTCTCACTCTCTCCTCTCCGGCGACCGACGGACCGAGGCGGGGGTGAGGCGGGGCGACGCGGGAGAGGAGGACTGCGAGGATGGGTTGAGGATCGAGGGATGGGGGCGAGGTGAAGCCGGTTCGCGAGCGTGAGGCACCGGCGGGGTTTCATGGGCGTTTTCGCGTGGATCGGCGTCCATGGCGCGTCGAATCTTCGGTGGAGGTAGGGGGATGGTTCCCTAACCCGCGTACTTCATTTCTCGCGAGTTTTGTAGGCCGTGGTGAGCTGAGCGGGGAGTATTGCTTGTTTTGGGGAAAATCAAGTTTTTAGGGCGTGGGACGGTTTCGCCCGATCGAGCGAGGTTTCTCGCTTTTTCTTCCTCCATTTTTGGGTTTTGGGTCCGGGGATGTATTCACCATGTTTTCCTCTTCGACTGGGGGAGAACGGGGCGTGGAACCGAACCCACGGCAGGGTTCGGCCCATCCACGGGTGGTGCAGGGGGCGGCCACACTGGTGGTCACCCAGCCCCGGTCTGGGCGGCCAAGACCCTGGCCGCCCAGGACCCTAGGCAACCAGAGGGGAGGGCGACCAGGCAGCAGGCCGCCCTCCTGGGTGCTGTGGCCTGGGCGGCCATCACCCTGGCCGCCCAGCCCCCTGGGTGGCCAGGTATGTGGCCGCCCAGCCCAGTTGGCCCCGGGTCATCGTGTTTCGAGTTTCCCTTTGCCCGAGGTGTCCGTGTGTGATACGGATTAGTGGGCAAGGTGTCCGGGTGATTCTCCGTGATTTCGAAAGTGTCGTGTTATCCCAAGTTGTGTGCTCGTGTGATTTCGAGGGTCCGGGTGACCCCGAGTGTGCTTGGAGTTCCGTGAGGTACTCGACTGAGTCCTCGTGAGTAGGTGTGAGTGCGGAGGGCCCTCTCCGCACGTCGTGAGTTTCTTCGGGAAGTGTCTTCCGAGTGGGCCACGTGTTTGGCCTTGGACTGTGAGTCCAATCTCCCAGCATGGAGCTGGAGGTCCTTTGTGTTCCCTTTTTGAGGGAAGGGTCTCGGTAGTTGTGAACTACCTCGTTAGTCATCGTATCGTCATTTCGGACCTAGAGATTAGGCCAAATTGACGGCTCAGTGCTGTCACGTGCAACGGTCTCAACCCCGAGTGTTGTGACTCAAGGACCGTTGTGATTATTAGGTCTAGTGGGATGTCCAGAGTCGGGTGGCTTTGAGCCACCTGTTACTTCGCGTTACTCGCGATGGGTGCGTGCGTGGTTTTCTGTATCCACGTTCTGTGAGCCCCTACTAGTCGTAGCCTTCTTACGGAATGCGTGTGCTGACCCACCCGGGAGTGGTGGAGCGGCTGACCCGAGAGAAACAGTTGTTAGGCTGGTTACCGTAGGGCCCCCACTCGCAGCCGAGTCCGGGCTTCGAGGGAAGAACTAGCTAGAGGACATGCGTAGGGCGTATGGTCTAAGTGTGCACACGAGGCTGAGGACTTCGGGCCCGCGCTGACGAGCGCGACCTCAGCTAGTCCTTGTTTGTGGTACTGGTTACTTTAGTGTCTTTGTCTCCGCCTGGGGCGTCGTAGCTAGACACAGGGGCGCGATGTAAGACGTCAGGGGACGCATCCAGTCTGTTCTTCTGGTGGGCGGTACTCCCGTCACGAGACGTGAGTTGTCGTGTCCCGGGTTTCTGTCTCCGTCGACGGGACGGGACTTAGTGTGTAGTTTCGGGAGCGTTCCCGTCATCGAGGTCTGGGGTTTCTGGTGAGCATCACCGAGGGTTTTCCCTAGACGGCGTTGAGTTCACGACGGCGAGGTCGTGACTGTGTTTCCAGATCGCATGGTTTCGGCGTGGGCCTTGTCTGTGAGGACAGGCCTTCACGACAAAGGTGTCGTGGCGTTTTCCTAGTAGCGTGGCTAGGGCGGTTCGTGTTTTGGTCGTCCCCAGACCGTGGGATCGGGATGTCGGGTTCGTGGCTTGGTTGTCCTCCGACTGGGAGACTGGGTCGTGTTTTCCGGTACAGTAGGAGTAGCTGTAGTGTCGAGATTTTACTGGCCACCGGTTTGCCATTCCTGTTGTTACTGTTGTTCTTGTAGTTGCTGCTTTCCGTTACCGCCGTGTTCCCAATTGGGGTTCCGCGAGACCCCTACTGAGCCAGTGACAGGAGGCTCACCCCTGCTTTTCAGGTGCGGCGGTTCTTCCTCGGGGTTCGAGGGCGTTGCGTGCAGGTTCTTAATAGCCAGCTCGCCGGGCCGAGTGTTCACTCGGCATTGGGTACGTTCTATGCCTTAAACTGTACTTTCTGTTAGACTGGACTCTATTGCAGTTAGTTTATTTATTTCTGCTAATTGTTGAATTGTCCTGCTTTATTTCCTATTTCTTTGTACCTCCACACTCCTTTTTAGTCCTTCCGAGCCCCGGCTCGTGGGCGGCGGGCCAAGATTCGAATGGTATCGGGTTCCTTTCCCGGTATCCGGATCTTGGGTCGCCACAGTTGGTATCAGAGCGTGGTTGTGTACATACATGGGAATTTGAGATATTGCAGTGATCAGAGTCTGTAAGGTCCAGTACAGTCGGCAGCTGGCATAGGGTATTGTGCTTATTTTCCATTTAGTTTCTCGCGTAAGGGCTTGAGTGCGCGGCGTTGGTGCTGTAAATGTGGTTGCTATTTCGTGGAGCGCCGATGCAGGGCCCGAGGGACGTGATGGAGAGATTTCTTTCCGATAGGTGGTGGCCCCGATTGCACTGCATTGGGCAGAGGTTGCCGGCAGCCGTGTTGCTGCGGTGCTGCGTTCGAGGAATTTACAGCGAGGTCAGGTGGCTGGCGAGGACTATTTATCGTTAAGTGGCCGTGAGCGTGCTCTGAGGGAGATGTTATAGACTTTGGCCACTCTAGTTTGAGGTTTTATCCAGCCCCTGAGACGTTGAGATTGTGGTTTGAGGTGGCAGAGCGGGTGCTCTGGTCGAGAATAGTGCTCGGGTGAGAGAAGGATCTTGTGTTGAGCTGCTGATTTGTCGAGCCCGCTGTTCTTGTCATGCTCTGTGGCGTCAAGGATGGCGTGTCGGTCCTAGTTATCTTTGCAGATTTCGAGGCAAGATTGGGCAGAGATGTCGCACTAAGTTCTTGCTCCTGCGCTCCTGTGTGCGAATGGGTTGTGTTCGCCCTGGATTTGGCTCGAGATGTGAAGGTTCCTTGGTGAGTTTCGGGACTCGAGGATGAGCGTGAGGGATTGACGGTTATGGATCGTGTTGCGACTCTTGGCGTGGCGTGTTGCAGTTCGAGGAATTGCAGCGGCGGTGCATCGGGAGATGCTATGATCGAGGTCCGACGGAACACTCGGCAAGTGTTGTCGGAGGAGCTGACCTGTTGGAAGTGATGGTTTTCTTGATGCTCGAAGATGTTGTTCCCAACGTGCAGGAGGTTCGAGGTCAAGTCGAGCGTGGAGACCTTCCGTTGGTCGGAGGTGTATTGAGTTTTTCCCTTGGTTGGAGGAAATTACATTTTGGCTAAGGTTCGTCGTCTTGCATCGTGTGCCCGGATTGGTTATCCTTCGTGTGCCATGAAGTCTGCGTAGGACGAGTCCCGTGTTTTGGCAAGGTGGTTGCCTGTGAGAAGTGTTGCCCGTCCCCTGATGTGTAAGGGTGCGTTGGCACTGTTCCGGAAGGGCGAGTGCCGGATGGGCGATGTTTTTGAGAATTGTGGTTGGTATTGTGGTTCCCGATGTGTTGAGGATCGGAGTCTGTGGAGCTGCAGAGGATTATCAGGACGAAGGATCCCGAGTTGTCGTTATGGTGGCTATGCGTGTGAATTAGAGTGCCCGGATCGTAGCGTTGGGTGTTGCGGGTGGATTTCCGAGGAAGTGTGGAGTAGTGGAGGATTGGTTCCTCGATATGAGATTGTCTCCGGCTATGTGAGACGTGTTGTTGCCGTGCCGTTGCTTGAGATACTGTGGTCGTGGCACTGGCAGGTGGAGAGTTGGGGAAATATGATGGCGAGGTTGCCGCATGAGTGCCCTGTTCTTGCGTTGGAGGCTGTGTCCGTGGATGAGGTCGTGTTTTGGGGAAGTGATCTCTGAGAGATTATGGGTCCCAGTTGGTAGCTACGAGCGGCTGGTCAGGTTGACCGAGTGGTCGACTGTGACGACCCGAGATCCGAGTACCGGAAAGGAACCGACTCGTCTCGAATCTCGGCCCGCCAACCCACGAGCCCGAAGACTCGAAAGGGTAAAAAGGGATGGTGTGGGAGTACAAGAGAAGCTGAAGCAACTACAGAGATAGCACAATAATCTAAAATAAAATGCATAGCATAATATAATTAAATAAAACTGCTACAAGGTCCACAAAGTCTCATGTCCAAATAAAGTACAGTCAACAGAAGACAAAGTACAACTACACGGGGCATCCCCCGGCTCTGGCAGACTGGCGACTAACACTGGCTAGAAGGACCACGCTGAAACTCGGCCGCACCTCCCGACGACCCCGCCTCATCTGAAAAGCAGGGGTCAGCCTCATTTCATTGGCCCAGTAGGGATCCCCCGGACCCCCACCGCACGACGAGAAAACGGCGGCACGGAAAGTAGCAACTACGAAAGTAGGAAAGTAACTACGGTGGCCGGCAAAACTTCGGCTCTACAGCTACTCCTACTGTACTAGAAAACACGACTTAGTCTCTCGTCGGGGGACAACCAAGCCACACACCCGACCACCCGATTCCACGATCGGGGACCACCAGACACGAACTACCCTAGCCACGCTACTAGGAAAACGCCACGATACCTCCGTAGCGGAGGCTTGCCCTCACGAAAAGGGCCCGAGTAAAAAACACACGGTCAGGGAACACGGTCACGACCTCACCGTCGTGAACACAACGCTGTCTGGGAAAGGCCCTCGGTGACGCTCATCGCAAACCCCCGACCTCGACTCCGGGAACACTCCCGAAACAACTCACGAAGTCCCGTCTCGCGTACGGAAACAGAACCTAGTGCACGACAACTCACGCCACGTGACAGAAGTACCACCCACTAGAAGAATGACCGGATGCGTCCCCTGACGTCTTACACCGCGCCACAAGTGTCTAGCTACAGCGCCCCAGGCGGAGACTCACACACACTCAGTAACCAGTACCACAGAACAAGGACTAGTTGGGGTCGCGCCTACCGGCGCCATCCGACGCCCCCAACCTCGTGTGCACACTCAGACCATACGCCATAGGCTTGTCCTCTAGCTGGTAATTCCCCCTAAGCCCGGACTCGGCTATACGTGGGGGCCCTACGGTAACCAGCCTACTCACCGTTTCTCTCGGGTCAGCCGCTCCGCCACTCCCAGGTGGGTCAGCACACGCGTGCCGTAAGAAGGCTACTACTAGTGGACGTGTCACAGAACGTGGACACTGAAACCACGCACGCACCCATTGCGAGTAACACGGAGTAACAGGTGCACGACGCCACCAGACTCTAGATGGTCCACTAGACCTAATAAAGTCAACGGTCTTTGAGTCACAAGACTCGGAGTCGAGACCGTTGCACATGACAGCACTAAGCCGTCAATCTGGCCTAATCGCTAGGTCTAAAACCACAATGCGATAACTCACGAGGCAGTTCACAACTACCGAGACCCATCCCTCGAGGAGGGAACTTAAGAAAACTCCAGCCCCAGGCTGGGAGACTGGACTCACCGTCCAAGGCCACACGCTTGGCCCACTCGGAAGCCACCTTCCCGAGAAGTAACGACTTGTGGGGAAACCTCACCGCACTCACACCGATACACGGTGACTCGATCTAGCAAGAACATGGAAGCCCGGAACACCTGGGGTCACCCGGACCCACCAAGCCCATGGGCACGCTTATCGAGGTAACACGGTACCTCCAGACATCCCAGAAACACGGTAACGAAACCCACGGGGTGCCCGGGACACTCACAAGGCCAAAGATCGACCACTGGGTCACAACCGGGTCGACCGGAGACCAACACAACACAATCGGAACGCTAGATGGTCACCTGGACTCTTAAACTCACGGACACGCTAATCGAGACAAACAGAACCTCCAGACACCCAAAGACACAGTCACGGAACTCCACGGGGTGTCCGGGACACACACGGCCCAAGGGGAGCACGAGACAACAGGACAGATCGCACTAGGATCACCTAGCGTGACAAGACGGAACACGCTAGACTCTCCTAGCGCGACCAGACAGGTCGAGCTAGGGACCCCTAGCGCGACAAGGTAGATCGTGCTAGGGACCCCTAGCGCGACAACGCAGAACGCGCTAGGACCCCATAGCGCGACAGGAACCGCCTTACTATTCATCTTCTCCGATGAACGCGCCCCATCGGCGCGGCGCGGCGCGACCCTCAAGAACGCGCTAGCCGAGACTAGCGCGTTCTCAGTCCGCGACCGAAAACGGTGGAAACTGCGGGAAAAACCATTCCACGCCCCGTTCACCCCCAGGTGAAGGGGAAACAAAAGGGGAAACCTTCCCCAAGCCCCTAGGCATGCATCTAAACCCCTGGATCACCCAAAAACACCGTAAAATGGGAGATCCGGCTCACACCCCAAAAACATACATTTTCCCCAAATCGCCCCGTTTAACCCGCTCGGCTCACCACGGCCTACAAAACTCGCGGGAAAAGAAGTACGCGAGTCGAGGGTCCATCTCCCTACCTCCACCGAAGAAACGACGCGCCGTGGACGCCGATCCACGAAGAAAACGCCGTTGAAGCCTCGCCGTTCCACGAACCCACGTCCGAGCTTCACCACGCCTCCACCACCTCGATCCTCAGCCATCCTCGCCCGTGCCTCGCCCGCGCAGTCCCCGCCTCGCCCACGCTCTACCCCGTCGGCCGTCGGAGAGAGGGAGAGAGGAGAGAGCGTGAGAAGAGAGAGGGAGAGAAGAGAGAAATGAGAGGGGAGAGAGAGAAAAAGGGTTATATATAGGAAAATCCAGAAATTCCCGAAAATACCGAAAAATAGAAAATCACATTTCCGCGATCCTCGGAACGCACCGATCGCAACGGTACCACTCGCGCCCTGGTGAACGACCCGGTTCACCCGCAACGAGGTTCCAAAGGAATTATCGAAACACACATCGGGAATCAAAAAATACATGCGGAAAAGCCGCGGAACACTACCGGGCCTCCAAAACAATTCCGGATTGCGCCGACCCGAACACGAAAGATGTCCGAAATAAAATTTTGGACACAACAGAGTCGGACACTCAGAGAAACCAGATCCGGGACCCACGAACAAGGATCTGAAAAAATCCGGGGCATCACAGCCCTCCCCCCTTAAAGAAATTTCGTCCTCGAAATTCAGGACAACCACAGGAACAGGGGAAGAACGCCGTAACCCACTGACAACGCCGTCGGAACCCCAGCACAAAAAAACCTCGATTCTCGTAAAAGCACCGATCATGAGGGATACGGCCAGACCATAATCGCGAACGACGCCACGCTCTGCGCACCGCACACACATCGGTCACTAGAGCAGGCATAACACAAAGGCACCAGTCTGGTATCACCTCAGACACAACGGAAACCACTCACGGCATCGCTGCCACCCTCTCGCTCACCGAGGGACCTCAATCCTCGCCACGAGAACCAATCCACCGGTCAATGCTCATGCTCGGTGGACCAACCAAACGCCAGCTTCACAACCGTTGATCGATCTCACACCCTGCACCAGGGGCAACCAATCACAGAGCTTCCACCAGCTCACGCCTCAGAAACGGCCACAAAAAGGCCTCGCTGGTCACGCGGCTCTCTCCATTCTCGAGCCCCTAAAACCAGCATCTTCTGTCCATGAAAGACCATCCGCTGGTCACCAGACATTCGCCAATGGGAAACCTCCACCGGCCCAGCAGGCACGATCCAACTCATGACAGGGCATCCGTTGACTCTCGGACAGACCACCACCACATCCAGATGGATCCCTGATCTCCCCTCGGTCTTCACGTCACTCGACTCAGACTTACGGGGAATCCTCCCTTGCAGGGCGCGGACTGGGGATCAATATCCAACGTCAACGTCTCATCAGAGACCTCCACACACAGGCATCGGCCACCGTCCTGTCTCATCGAATCCTATCTCATCGAAACCTCCATCTCAATTAATCCAAGAGGACGCCTGCCAATCTCGACTCCCGCTCTTATCACAGAGCCACGGGACACACAACCTCTTACAACCCACGGCATACTTCTCCAGAACACGACCTCATCTGCGAACGCAACATCCAACGCAAGAACAGGGTAGTCATGCGGCAACCTCGCCAGCATATTTCCCCAACTCTCCACCTGCCAGTGCCATAAACCACAATACCTCAAGCAACGGCACGGCAACCACATGTCTCACGCCGCCGGAGACAACGCACATCGATGAACCAACCCTCCACTGCTCTACACTTCCTCAGGAATCCACCCGCAGCAACCAACGCTACGATCCGCGCACTCTGATCCACGCACACTGCCATTACATCGACAAATCGGGATCTACCAACTCGACAACCATCTGCCACCCTGCAGACTCCGATCCTCCGCACATCGGGAACCGCAACGCCAACCGCAATTCTTACGAACACCGCTCAGCCGGCACTCGTCCTTCTGGAACAGCGCCAACACCTTTACACATCAGGGAACGGGCAACGCTTCTCACAGGCAACCACCTTGCCAAAACGCGGGACGCGTCTCGCACGGACTTCATGGCACACAAAGGCCAACCAATCCGGACACACAGTGCAAGACGACGAACCTTAGTCAAACATGATTCTCTCCAACCAAAGGAGAACCCAATCACACCTCCGACCAACGGAAGGAAAACTCCACACTTGACCTGACCTCGAGCCTCACGCATGCTGGGAACAACACCTTCCAGCACCAAGAAAACCATCACCACGTCAGGTCAGTGCCTCCGACACACTCAGCAAGTGTCACGTCGGACCACGATCACAACATCTCTCGATGCACCATCGCTGCAATTCCCCGAACGCAGCACCACATCAACACACCCGCCAGCAATCTCTGCCCAACACAACACAATCGGGGCCACCACCCAAGGGAGAAAGCTCTCGACCTCGATCCGCAGACCCCAAGCCGGCACGAAAACCGCGAACAGCAACCACCGTCACCGCACCACACAGCGCACTCAAACTCTCAAGCGAGAAACAAAGCGGAAAACATGCACGAAACCCTATGCCAACTGCTGAATGTACTGGACCTTACGGACTCTGATCACTGCAATATCTCGAATTCCCATGTACGTCCACAACCACGCTCTGATACCAACTGTGACGACCCGAGATCCGAATACCGGAAAGGAACCGGCACGTCTCGAATCTCGGCCCGCCAACCCACGAGCCCGAAGACTCGAAAGGGTAAAAAGGGATGGTGTGGGAGTACAAGAGAAGTTGAAGCAACTACAGAGATAGCACAATAATCTAAAATAAAATGCACAGCATAATATAATTAAATAAAACTGCTACAAGGTCCACAAAGTCTCATGTCCAAATAAAGTACAGTCAACAGAAGACAAAGTACAACTACACGGGGCATCCCCCGGCGTACAACTACACGGGGCATCCCCCAGCTCTGGCAGACTGGCGACTAGCCCTGGCTAAAAGGACCACGCTGAAACTCGGCCGCACCTCCCGACGACCCCGCCTCACCTGAAAAGTAGGGGTGAGCCTCATTTCATTGGCCCAGTAGGGATCCCCCGGACCCCCACCGCACGACGAGAAAACGGCGGCACGGAAAGCAGCAACTACGAAAGCAGGAAAGTAACTACAGTGGCCGGTAAAACCTCGGCTCTACAGCTACTCCTACTGTACCAGAAAACACGACCTAGTCTCCCATCGGGGGACAACTAAGCCACGCACCCGACCACCCGATTCCACGATCGGGGACCACCAGACACGAACTACCCTAGCCACGCTACTAGGAAAACGCCACGATACCTCCGTAGCGGAGGCATGCCCTCACGAAAAGGGCCCGAGCAAAAACCACACGGTTAGGGAACACGGTCACGACCTCACCGTCGTGAACACAACGCTGTCTGGGAAAGGCCCTCGGTGACGCTCACCGAAAACCCCAGACCTCGACTCCGGGAACACTCCCGAAACCACTCACGAAGTCCCGTCTCGCGGACGGAAACAGAACCTGGTGCACGACAACTCACGTCACGTGACAGAAGTACCACCCACTAGAAGAATGACCGGATGCGTCCCCTGACGTCTTACACCGCGCCACAAGTGTCTAGCTACAGCGCCCCAGGCGGAGACTCACACACACTCAGTAACCAGTACCACAGAACAAGGACTAGTTGGGGTCGCGCCTGCCGGCGCCATCCGACGCCCCCAACCTCGTGTGCACACTCAGACCATACGCCCTAGGCCTGTCCTCTAGCTGGTAATTCCCCCTAAGCCCGGACTCGGCTGTACGTGGGGGCCCTACGGTAACTAGCCTACTCACCGTTTCTCTTGGGTCAGCCGCTCCACCACTCCCAGGTGGGTCAGCACACGCGTGCCGTAAGAAGGCTACGACTAGTGGACGTGTCACAGAACGTGGACACTGAAACCACGCACGCACCCATTGCGAGTAACACGGAGTAACAGGTGGCACGACGCCACCAGACTCTAGATGGTCCACTAGACCTACTAAAGTCAACGGTCTTTGAGTCACAAGACTCGGAGTCGAGACCGTTGCACATGATAGCACTAAGCCGTCAATCTGGCCTAATCCCTAGGTCTAAAACCACAATGCGATAACTCACGAGACAGTTCACAACTACCGAGACCCATCCCTCGAGGAGGGAACTTAAGAAAACTCCAGCCCCAGGCTGGGAGACTGGACTCATCGTCCAAGGCCACACGCTTGGCCCACTCGGAAGCCACCTTCTCGAGAAGCAACGACTTGCGGGGAAACCTCACCGCACTCACACCGATACACGGTGACTCGATCTAGCAAGAACACGGAAGCCCGGAACTCCTGGGGTCACCCGGACCCACCAAGCCCACGGGCACGCTTATCGAGGTAACACGGTACCTCTAGACACCCCAGAAACACGGTAACGAAACCCACGGGATGCCCGGGACACTCACGAGACCAAAGATCGACCACTGGGTCACAACCGGGTCGACCGGAGACCAACACAACACAATCGGAACGCTAGAAGGTCACCCGGACCGTTAAACTCACAGACACGCTAATGGAGACAAACGGAACCTCCGGACACCCAAAGACACGGTCACGGAACTCCACGGGGTGTCCGGGACACACACGGCCCAAGGGGAGCACGAGACAACATGACAGATCGTGGTAGGATCACCTAGCGCGACAAGACGGAACGCGCTAGGCTCTCCTAGCGCGACCTGTCAGGCTCTCCTAGCGCGACCAGACAGGTCGCGCTAGGGACCCCTAGCGCGACAAGGAAGACCGCGCTAGGAACCCCTAGCGTGACAAGGTAGATCGCGCTAGGGACCCCTAGCGCGACAACGCAGAACGCGCTAGGACCCCATAGCGCGACAGGAACCGCCTTACTGGTCATCTTCTCTGATGAACGCGCCCCATCGGGGCTGCCCGACCCTCAAGAACGCGCTAGCCGAGACTAGCGTGTTCTCAGTCCGTGACCGAAAATGGTGGAAACCGCGGGAAAAACCATTCCACGTCCCGTTCACCCCCAGGTGAAGGGGAAATAAAAGGGGAAACCTTCCCCGAGCCCCTAGGCATGCATCTAAACCCCTGGATCGCCCAAAAAACACCGTAAAACGGGAGATCCGGCTCACACCCCAAAAACATACATTTTCCCCAAATCGCCCCGTTTAACTCGCTCCGCTCACCACGGCCTACAAAACTCGCGGGAAAAGAAGTACGCGAGTCGAGAGTCCATCTCCCTACCTCCACCGAAGAAACGACGCGCCGTGGACGCCGATCCACGAAGAAAACGTCGTTGAAGCCTCGCCATTCCACGAACCCACGGCCGAGCTTCACCACACCTCTACCACCTCGATCCTCATCCATCCTCGTCCGTGCCTCGCCCGCGCCGTCCCCGCCCCGCCCACGCTCCACCCCGTCGGCCGCCAGAGAGAGGGAGAGAGGAGAGAGCGTGAGAAGAGAGAGGGAGAGAAGAGAGAAATGAGAGGGGAGAGAGAGAAAAAGGGTTATATATAGGAAAATCCAAAAATTCCCCAAAATACCAGAAAATAGAATATCACATTTCCGCGATCATCGGAACGCACCGATCGCAACGGTACCATTCGTGCCCTGGTGAACGACCCGGTTCACCCGCAACGAGGTTCCGAAGGAATTACCGAAACACACACCGAGAATCGAAAAACACACGCGGAAAAGCCGCGGAACACTGTCGGGCATGCGAAACAACTCCGGATCCCACAGACCCGAACACGAAAGATGTCCGAAATGAAATTTCGGACACAACGGAGTCGAGCACTTTGAGAAACCAGATCCGGGACCCACGAATAAGGATCTGAAAAAATTCGGGGCATCACATCGACCGTGGTAAGACGTGTATTGTCTGGGGACCCATGTGCATTGGTCGCGGTGTCATCGACCTGCTTGCTGTGGTAGCAGGCGGTACTTATCGGTACCGGAGAAGTGTGACGTGGATTGTAAGAGGTTGTGTGCCCCGTGGCTCTGTGGTAAGAGCGGAACCGGGATTGGCAGGCGTCCATTTGGAGTGATTGAGGTGAGACATGATTCGATGAGATAGGACAGTGGTCGATGCCTGTGCGTGGAGGTGTGGACACACTTTTTTCATAAGTAGTTTATTCGTTTATTGGGTTTATTAAGTGCGTGGGCGTGTCAGTCACAAAGTGACAATTTATTTGGGTTTCATGGAAACCCATGGTGCGCTCGATCTGACTCGGTCAGACGATTGTGTGGTTCGTGTCGGGACCAAAATCTACCACGTCATAAAGGTCACGACGTTAATTACATCCCCTCGGAGAGGGGAACACCCTTGATTAATCGCCGCGAATCAGGACCTCATGGCCAGAAAATTATATCGGGGGAAACATGACGATAGTGATCTTGAATCAGTCGGAAAGCCCTATGCCTAGGGAAGCAAGCATTCGAAACATGTCGGTCCCTCAGGGGACCATTTAATGTTCGGACGAGTGTCCGGCTTGAGAATATCGTAATTGTCACGGCAAAATCGGAGCATATGTATGCCGGGGTACGGCACATTGATTATTCAGAGGGGTGGGAAACATTCGGTTAAATCCTGATTAGAGTGGTCGGAAATTAGTGAGTTTATTGGCCCGGTGCGAAATCGAGTCAGGACCATTCCGGGGCTGCCTTCCGCAGTCCAAAGGAGGCTTGCGTGGGCATCATTAATATTTCCGATGCCGAAGGGCAGCGGAAAAGTGTCCCAGGATTAGATTCCAAAACAAAGACGTGTACAGAGATAGCTGGCTATAGGCCTAAGATGCAGGTCAGGCATTGACCATGGTTGGGACGAACCCGAGATCCAAGCGTGACTCACGAAGGTCTTATCGATATTCCCATGC
Organism: Amorphophallus konjac; assembly: GCA_022559845.1. Taxonomy (NCBI): domain Eukaryota; kingdom Viridiplantae; phylum Streptophyta; class Magnoliopsida; order Alismatales; family Araceae; genus Amorphophallus; species Amorphophallus konjac. Next base: position 441,331,484 of record CM040126.1, read on the forward strand.
GTAAGGTTTGGAGATGATGAGAGCCTCCTCGTTCCATTTAGATTTTTGTCATCCATTCATGGACCACTTTATATCCGGACAAAGGTCCGTGTCGAAGGTACGACGTAAACGGAAATAAATCCGTACAAATGTATGTCAGGAAACGGCAATTTCAATAAAAGAGCATAAACGAATCCCAAGTGAAACGAGTTCGGTTTGACGAACTATCGGTCCAGGGCAATACCGGATCACGGCCATATTGGGGTTGTTCCCGAGGTCCGAGCCCGACCTGGAGGGGCGACGTTAATATTCCCTTTATACCGGGTCTTGAAGAGAATGAGGTTGTAGAGCAGATCTCATCATTTTCTTTATTATTATTTGAATTTTTTATCATTTTTATTTGCCACTTTTATATTTTTTGGGGTGAGTCTATTATTATTATTATTTATTTATTTTATCATTATTTTTTATTTACTATATATATTTTTGTGCTTATTATTATTATTTATTACCATCATTCATTTGTTATTACTATTATTATTATTTTATTTATTATTTCATTTATTGTTATGTTTTTTATCATTATTATTATATAAATTTCCCCCTTTTTATTATTATTATCATGTTATCTCTTTTGACGATGTGGTGTTTTAGATGGGGGTTTTAGGGGGGCTGTGCCACTAAAGGAGTGTGCCGGGCAGAGGGTTAGGTGGTGTACCGCAGGAAGAGGGCAGGAGTGCACCGGATGGGGGTTGAAGAGTGTGTACCGCTGGGGAAGGTGGTAGTGTACCGGTCAGAGGGGCTGGAGAGTGTGCCGGCTAGGGGCGTAAGCAGGAGTGTGTATAGGGTGGGAGGTGTAAGAGTGTGCCGGATAAGGAGTGGGCCAAAGGGGCCAATGCAGTTGAGGCGAAGCCCTCATGAGTAGAGTAAGGTCTGGGAGGAGGGTCTCTTTGCTCATGGAATTCAAGTGAAGGGTCTTGAATGACAAGCCTCCAATTTACTGTCATGTAGTTAAATCCAGAGCCATGTTCAGTAATCCAATTCTCTGAGTCTTGTATGGTTCCTTTGTCTTGATTAAAGTGTTTTATTGTTGTTTATTTCATTTATTTGTTGCTTTCTTTTATATTTTAACATGTTTATTACTTCTGACAAAAATTCGGCAGCATCTCCCCTTGACCCGGATGGTAAGGGAGTAAAAGGGGAACATGCCCACAAGGAGTGGCATGACCCAACAGTTTGAGGTGTGCGCCAAGGCAACCACCTTTGAGAAAACTTCGGAAAACTCGGAGAAAACACCGAATGAGAAACTCTAGGCTGACACAAGCTATAGGCGTACCGGGTAGGCCATGACTGGAGTGTGCCGGGTAGGATTGGCCAGAGGTGTGCCGGGCAAGAGTTGGCTGGGGTGTGCCGCCAGGGCACAGCCAGGGAGTGTACCGGCCGAAAGGGTCAAGGCGAGTGTGCCGGCCACAGAAGGCACCAGGGAGTGTGCCGGATAGGAAGACAAGGAAGTGTACCGGCCAAGGCACGCAGGGTGTGCTGGTGGGAGCCTGGGAAGTGTGCCGGGCTGGACGCCTCAGGAGTGCGCCGGGGCAGCGGCAGACCGGGTGTGCAGGTGGGAGGCCTAGGCAGGTGCATATGCACCATGGGCTTTGAAAGGGAGGCAGGGGGAATGCTCTGGACAATGGGTGAGTCCCAAGTGCTAGTAAAGGGGCCATAGGTGCCAACAAACCCGTGGAAAGAAGAGGGGTGATCATGCTTCGGAGAAATACTTAAGGGGAGGAGGAGGGATGATTATGCTGTAGCAAACCATAGAGGATGGAGGATGCCAACCTTACATCATCAAGCCAGGAATAATACCCATCGACTACGCAGGTCAATACAATGGGAAGTCAGGTAGAACAGAGAGTTGGGAGGCTAGGGAAGAACGCAAAACCACAGGCCAACGGTGGGGAGAAAACGATAAGCACAACAGGAGGTAAAACCCAAAAGACACTTTTTATTCATGAAGAACTCAAAATGACAAAGATCATGGCCCGAAGGCTGAACATAATACAGTGCATCCAAAACAAAAATGAGGGGAGAAACGAGGAAGAGGAAAGAAAAGAAAAAGGTGGGGAGAGGGTTGGAACGAGGAAGGGTAGTCATTCCCTTCACTCCATTCCTTCCCCCTCCGCTACATGCAACACCCTCTCTCTGTAATGCCCCGGATTTTTTGGATCCTTGTTCATATGTCCCGGATCTGGTTTCTTGGAGTGTCCGACTCTGTTGTGTCCGAAATTTCATTTCGGACATCTTTCGTGTTCGGATCGGCGTGATCCGGAGTTGTTTCGGAGGCCCGGAAGCGTTCCGCGACTTTTCCGCGTGTGTTTTCCGATTCCCGGTGTATGTTTCGATAATTCCTTCGGAACCTCATTGCGGGTGAACCGGGCCGTTCACCATGGCGCGAGTGGTACCGTTGCGATCGGTGTGTTCCGAGGATCGCAGAAACATGATTTTCTATTTTTCGGTATTTTCGGGAATTTCTGGATTTTCTATATAATAACTGCCTTTTTCCCTCTCCCCTCTCATTTCTCTCTTCCCTCCCTCTCTCTTCTCTCACGCTCCCTTTCTCCCCTCTCTTCTCCGGCGGCCGACGGAGCGGGACGGGGGCGAGCTAGTGGCGGCGCTGGCGAGGATGCGGGCGGGGACGGGACGAGGATCGAGCAATGGAGGCGTGGTGGAGGCGGTTCGTGGGATCGTGAACCGGCGAGGGTTTAAACGGAGTTTTCTTCGTGGATCGGCGTCCACGGTGCGTCGAATCTTCGGTGGAGGTAGGGAAATGGACCCTCAACCCGCGTACTTCTTTTCCCGCGAGTTTTGTAGGCCGTGGTGAGCCGAGCGGGCTAAACGGGGCAATTTGGAGAAAATGCATGTTTTTGGTGTGTGAGCCGGATCTTTCGTTTTACCGTGTTTTTGGGCGATCCAGGGGTTTAGATGCATGCCTAGGGGCTTGGGGAAGGTTTCCCCTTTTGTTTCCCCTTCACCTGGGGGTGAACGGGGCGTGGAATGGTTTTTCCCGTGGTTTCCACCGTTTTCGGGCGCGGACTGAGAAAGCGCTATGCTCCAGTAGCGCGTTCTTGATGGTCGCGCTGCCCCGACGGGGTGCGTTCATCGGAGAAGATGAACAGTAAGGCGGTTGCTGTCGCGCTGTGGGGTCCTAGCGCGTTCTATCTTGTCGTGCTAGGGGTCCCTAACGCGTTCTGTTTTGTCACGCTAGGAGGTCCTAGCGCGACCTGTGCAGTCGCGCTATGGGCCTATAGCGTGATCTGTCTTGTCGCACTATAGGTGTATAGCGCGTTCTGCTTGAACGCGCTATGGACCTATAGCGCGTTCTTGGAGGTGACCAGCCGGGCTGCCCGGGGCAGGCGGTCTGCGGCTGATTGTGCTCCCCTTGGGCCGTGTGTGTCCCGGACGCCTCGTGGAGTTCCGTGACCGTGTCTTTGGGTGTCCGGAGGTCCGTTTACCATGATTTGCGTGCTCGTGAGTGTAAGGGTCTGGGCAGTTTACTACTGTTCCGATTGCGTTGTGTTGGTCTCTGGTCGACCCGGTTGTGACCCAGTGGTCGACCCTTGGCCTCGCGAGTCTTCGCATTATGGTTTTAGACCTAGGGATTGGGCCAGATTGACGGCTCAGTGCTGTCGTGTGCAACGGTCTCGACTCTGAGTCGTGTGACTCAAAGACAGTTGAGTTCAGTAGGTCTAGTGGACCATCTAGAGTATGGTGGCGTCGTGCCACCTGATTACTTCGCGATACTCGCAATGGGTGCGGGTGTGGTTTTCTGTGTCCACGTTCTGTGACACGTCCACTAGTCGTAGCTTCCTGCGCACGTGTGTGTGGACCCACCTGGGAGTGGTGGAGAGCGAGACCCAGTGTGACGCGGTTTTTAGGCTGGTTTCCGTAGGGCCTCTTGCCTTTGCCACCAGAGTCCGGTGGGGGGGAAAACCAGCTAGAGGACCCGACCTAGAGCAGATGGTCTGTGTGTGCACACGTAGTTGGGGGCTTAGGACACGCGCTGATGAGCATGACCCCAGCTAGTCCTTGTTGTGGTACTGGTTACTGTGTGTTTCTGAGTCTCACGCCCGGGGCGTCGTAGCTAGACACTTGTGACGCGGTGTAAGACGTCAGGGGACGCATCCGGTCGTTCTTCTAGTGGGTGGTGCTCCTGTCACGTGACATGAGTTGTTGTGTACCGGGTTTTGTTTCCATCCGCGAGACGGGACTTCGTGAGTGGTTTCGGGAGAATTCCCGGAGTCGAGGTCTAGGGTTTCCGGTGAGCTTCACCGAGGGCCTTTCCCCAGACAGTGTTGTGTTCACGACGGTGAGGTCGTGACCGTGTTCCCTGACCGTGTGGTTTTGGCTTGGGCCCTTTTGGTGAGGGCAGGCCTCCGCTACGGAGGTATCGTGACGTTTTCCTAGTAGCGTGGCTAGGGCGGCTCGTGTTTAGTGGTCCCCAATTGTGGAATCGGGTGGTCGGGTGCGTGGCTTGGTTGTCCCCTGACGGGAGACTGGGTCAGTTTTTCTAATACAGTAGGAGTAGCTGTAGAGCCGAGTTTTGACCGGCCACCGGTTTGCTGTTCCTGCTGTAGTTGTAGCTCTCCTTTCCGCTACGCCGTTGTTTCCGGTTGGGGTTCCGCGGGATCCCTACTGAGTCTCTATTTTGGAGACTCATTCCCTGCTTTTCAGGTATGGCGGTTCTTCCTCGTGGTTCGAGGGTGCGGAGCGGAGGTTCTTAGTTGCCAGCTTGCCGGGCCGAGTGTTCACTCGGCATGTGGTACGTTTTACTGCTTTAGACTGTACTTTCTATTGGACTGGACTCTGTTGTAGTTGTTTATTCTTTTCTGTTAATTGTTGGTTGTCCTGCTCTATTTCCTATTTCTTTGTGCCTCCACACTCCTTTTAGCCCTTCCGAGCCCTCCCGGCTCGTGGGCAGCGGTTCGAGTCTCGGGTTATCGGGCCTTCCCGGTAATCGGATTCTCGGGTCGTCACACTCTCCCTCTCTCTCTCTCTCTCTGTACCCCTTCTACCTTCTTCTTCTCTTCTTCTTCTTCTTCTTCTGTTGCTGTCTTCGTATCCCTCTTCCTCTTTGCATGCCTTTTTTCTCCACTGGGAGGGGCTTTATAGGTGTGTCGTTGACGGAGGGATCTCATGATGGCATTGCCATCCGAGGTTGATCCCCGTCTCATCTTCGTCAGGTGGGGATCTTCCTCGTCCAACCAGAGGGGGGCACGATGGCAGGGTGTTAGCTGGCGTTGAGGTGGCCACGCTGCGCGCCAAGGGTCCTACGCAACGACCGTTGTGCATTCTGTCGGCTTGTGTCGCTCTGGAGGGTTTAACGCTGTGCAGCTGGAAGGGCCAAGGCGCTGTGCCGCTGAAGAGGCAGAATGACTATGCCGCTGGAGGTCTCGTTTGGGGTGGGCCGTTGAAAGGACCAAGGCGGTGTGCCGCTGGCGGGTGCGAATTGGGTGTGCTGGTGGAGGGCACAAAAATGGGTGTGCCGCTGGAGGCTATTTGAAGCGGGGTGTTGAGAGGGCCAAGGCGGTGTGCCGTTGGCGGGCGCGAATTGGGTGTGCCGGTGGAGGGCACAAAAGTGCGTGTGCCGCTGGAGGCGCTGGGAGTGTGCCGTTGGAAGGGCACTTTGAAGTGTGCCGCTGGATGCTTTAGCAGGGTGTACCGCTGGGAGACACCAAAAGGTGTACCGCTGGGAGACACCAGGGGTGTGCCACTGGGGGCTCGAAGGGTGTACCGTTGGAGGGCTTGAAGGGTGTGCCGTTGGGGCACCTGGTAGGGTGCCGCTGGGGGCTTTTAAGAAGTGTGCCGCTGGGAGCACTGGAGAGTGCGCCGCTGAGGCACCTGAAAGTGTTTCCTTTTCTTCTTTCCTTCTTTTCATCTTCTCTTCTCTTTTCTTCTCTTATTTATTCCCATGCACGTAAACATAGGGTGAGAATTTTTAGTGTCCACAGGAGGTCCTTGTTGGGACGTTGGCGTTGGAATGGTGATCCCTGGTCTGTGACCAGCAAGGGAGGATTCCCCATAAGTCTGAGTCGAGTGACGTGAGGATCGGGGGGAGATCATGTCTTGTGATTCCGCCGTGCTCTCCTGCGAGGGTAGAGTTAGCGTGAGGCTCGAGATTGGATGTGGTGGTGGTCTGTGCGAGAGTCAGCGGATGGCCTGCCGTGATTTGGATCGTGCCTGCTAGGCCGGGGAAGGTTTCCCGTTGACGAATGTCTGGTGACCAGTGGATGGTCTTTAACAGACAGAAGATGCTGGCTATTGGGGCTCGGGAATTGCGGGAGCCATGTGCCAGCAAGGCCATGGATGGCCGACTATGAGGTGTGCCTTTTTCCTGAATTGGATCCGGGGATTTGCGAGGAGTTTGTCTTCTGGCAAGAGTTGGCCGTGTTGCTGAGGGCGTACGGCTTGCCGGGTGCGAGCTGGTGGAAGCTCAGTGATTGGTTGCCCCTGGTGCAGGGTGTGAGTTCGGTCAGCGGGTTGTGGAGTTGGCGTTTGGTTGGTCCGCCGAGCATGGGCGTTGACCGGTGGTTTGGTTCTCGTGGCGAGGAGTGTGTTTTCTCGGTGAGCGTGATGGTGGCAACGGTGTTATGGTTGGTTCTCGTGTTGTCTGAGGTGGCGCCAGACTTGTGCCTTTTCGCATGTGCATGCTCTGATGATCGATGTGTCTTGGGTTGTGAGCAAGGCATTGTCCGTGATCATTGTCTGGCCGCGTCCCACAGGATCGTGGTTTTTGCGAGTATCGAAGTTTGGTTGGGGCGTTGACGGCGTCATTAGTGAATCTTGGCGTTCTCCCCTTGAGGATTGGTGTTTGTCCTGAATTTCGAGGACGAAATTCTTATAAGGGGGGAGGGCTGTAATGCCCCGGGTTTTTCGGATATTTCTCGGATCAGGATCCGTGGGTTTCAGATCATCTTTTCGCGGGTTACGGATTGTGTCCGAGTGAGCTTCAGACTTTTTATACCGGATTGTCGGACCCATTGTTGGTGTGCCCATGAATTTCCTTGGGTCCGTGACGTTGTGAGGAGCACGCCGGTAATTTTCTGGAATTTTCAGAGCACTCTTGTGGGTCCAAGGTCGCGTTTTAGGTTTTACGCGTGTTTTTATCTGTCGGACCTACGGAACGCCGTGTAGGGTGAACCGCTGCGTTCTCCGACTCCTGGACCATACCAGTGCATTGTGCATTTTTCGAGGATTGTGGGGAGTATTTTTCCCAATTTTTAGAATTTTCTAGAATTTCCAGATTTTCCTATATAAACCCTCCCACCCCCCTCTCTCCTCTCATTTCTCACTCTCTCCCTCTCTCTCTTCTCCCACGGCCACCTCTCACTCTCTCCTCTCCGGTGGCCAACGGACCGAGGCGGGGGCGAGGCGGGGCGACGCGGGCGAGGAGGACGGCGAGGATGGGTCGAGGATCGAGGGACGGGGGCGCGGTGAAGCCGGTTCGCGAGCGTGAGGCATCGGAGGGGTTTCGTGGGCGTTTTCACGTGGATCGGCGTCCACGACACATCGAATCTTCGGTGGAGGTAGGGGGATGGTTCCCTAATGCACGTACTTCATTTCCCGCGAGTTTTGTAGGCCGTGGTCAGCCGAGCGAGGCGTATTGCTTGTTTTGGGGAAAATCATGTTTTTAGGGCGTGGGACAGTTTCGCCCGATCGAGCGAGGTTTCTCGCTTTTTCTTCCTCCATTTTTGGGTTTTGTGTCCGGGGATGGATTCCCCATGTTTTCCCCTTCGTATGGGGGCGAACAGGGCGTGGAACCGAACCCACGGCGGGGTTCGGCCCGTCCAAGGGTGGTGCAGAGGGCGGCCACACTGCTGGTCGCCCAGCCCTGGTCTGGGCGGTCAAGACCCTGGCCGCCCAGGACCCTGGGCGACCAGAGGTCTGGCCGCCCAGAGGGGAGGGTGACCACGCAGCTGGCCGCCCTCCTAGGTGCTGTGGCCTGGGCAGCCATCGCCCTGGCCGCCCAGCCCCCTGGGCGGCCAGGTATGTGGCCGCCCAGCCCAGTTGGCTCCGGGTCATCGTGTTTCGGGTTTCCCTTCGCCCGAGGTGTCCGTGTGTGGTACGGATGAGTGGGCAAGGTGTCCGGGTGATTCTCTGTGATTTCAAAAGTGTCATGTTATCCCGAGTTGTGTGCTCGTGTGATTTCGAGGGTCCGGGTAACCCCGAGTGTGCTTGGAGTTCCGTGAGGTACTCGACTGAGTCCTCGTGAGTCAGTGTGAGTGCGGAGGGCCCTCTCCGCACGTCGTGAGTTTCTTCGGGAAGTGTCTTCCGAGTGGGCCACGTGTTTGGCCTTAGACTGTGAGTCCAATCTCCCAGCCTGGAGCTGGAGGTCCTTTGTGTTCCCTTTTTGAGGGAAGGGTCTCGGTAGTTGTGAACTACCTCGTGAGTCATCGCATCGTGGTTTCGGATCTAGAGATTAGGTCAGATTGACAGCTCAGTGCTGTCGCGTGCAACGGTCTTGACCCTCAGTCCTGTGACTCAAGGACTGTTGTAATTATTAGGTCTAGTGGGCTGTCCAAAGTCAGGTGGCTTTGAGCCACCTGTTACTTCGCGTTACTCGCGATGGGTGCGTGCGTGGTTTCCTGTGTCCACGTTCTGTGAGCCCCCACTAGTCGTAGCCTTCTTACGGCACGCGTGTGCTAACCCACCCGGGAGTGGTGGAGCGGCTGACCCGATAGAGACAGTTGTTAGGCTAGTTACCATAGGTCCCCCACGCGCAGCCGAGTCCGGGCTTCGGGGGAAGAACTAGCTAGAGGACAGGCCTAGGGTGTATGGTCTGAGTGTGCACACGGGGATGAGGGCTTCGGGCCCGCGCTGACGAGCGCGACCTCAGCCAGTCCTTGTTTGTGGTACTTGTTACTTTAGTATCTCTATCTCCGCCTAGGGCGTCGTAGCTAGACACAGGGGAGCGGCGTAAGACGTCAGGGGACGCATCCGGTCTGTTCTTCTGGTGTGCGGTACTCCCGTCACGAGACGTGAGTTGTCTTGTCCTGGGTTTCTATCTCCGTCGGCGGGACGGGACTTAGTGTGTAGTTTCAGGAGTGTTTCCGTAGCCGAGGTATGGGGTTTCCGGTGAGCGTCACCGAGGGCTTTCCCTAGACGGCGTTGAGTTCACGACGGCGAGGTCGTGACTGTGTTTCCAGACCACGTGGTTTCGGCGTGGCCTTGTCTGTGAGGACATGCCTTCACGACAGAGGTGTTGTGACATTTTCCCAGTAGCGTGGCTAGGGCGGTTCGTGTTCTGGTCGTCCCCCGACAGTGGGATCGGGATGTCGGGTTCGTGGCTTGGTTGTCCTCCGACTGGGAGACCGGGTCGTGTTTTCCGGTACAGTAGGAGTAGCTGTAGTGCCGAGGTTTTACCGGCCACCGGTTTGATGTTCCTGTTGTTACTGTTGTTCTTGTAGTTGCTGCTTTCCGTTACCGTCGTGTTCTCGGTTGGGGTTCCGCGGGACCCCTACTGAGCCAGTGACAGGAGGCTCACCCTTGCTTTTCAGGTGCGGCGGTTCTTCCTCGGGGTTCGAGGGCGTTGCGTGCAGGTTCTTAGTTGCCAGCTCGCCGGGCCGAGTGTTCACTCGGCATTGGACACATTCTCTGCCTGAGACTGTACTTTCTGTTGGACTGGACTCTGTTACAGTTAGTTTATTTATTTCTGCTAATTGTTGAATTGTCCTGATTTATTTCCTATTTCTTTGTACCTCCACACTCCTTTTTAGCCCTTCCGAGCCCCGGCTCGTGGGTGACGGGTCAGGATTCGGATGGCATCGGGTTCCTCTCCCGATATCCAGATCTTGGGTCGCCATAGCCCCCGCCCTGCTCCGTCGGCCGCCGGAGAAGAGAGGGTGAGAAGGGAGAGCGTGAGAGAAGAGAGAGGGAGAGAGTGAGGGAGAGAGAGAAAAAGGATGTTAATATATATAGAAAAACCCATAAACTCCAGAAATTAGAAAAATAGTAAAAATTACCTCCGTGATCCTCGAGAAGAGCACAACGCGCCGGTACTGTCGCAGAGTCGGAGAACGTCACGGTTCGCCCTGCACAGAGTTCCGAAGGCACATCAGGGAAAAACACGTATAAAGCACAAAATATACTCCAAGACCCATGAAAATGATCCAAAAAATATCCGAAAAATCTGGGGCATTACATTTGCGGTCCTGGCTGGATCGCCAGGCCAGCCCTTGCGGTCCTGGTGAAGACCGCTAGGCTCCCTAACGGTCCAGAGAGGACCGCTAGGCGATTCTTCTTGCTCACCGTGTTCGTTTTGCGTTGTGACGGTCTCCGGTCGACCCGGTTGTGACCCAGTGGTCAACCTTCGGTCTCGTGAGTGTCCCGGACATCCCCTGAGTTATGTGACCATATTTCTAGGGTGTTTGGAGGTACCATGTTATCTCGATTAGCGTGCCCATAGATTTAGAGGGTCCGGGCGACCCTGTGTGTGTGTTCCGGGCTTTGTGTTACGCTTGATCGAGTCACCATATATCGGTGTGAGTGCGGTGGGGTTCCCCCGCATGTCGAGGGTTTCTCCGGAAGATGGTTCCGGAGTGGGCCAAGTGTATGGCCTTGGACTGCGAGTCCAGTCATCTAGCATGGGGCTGGAGGTTTCCCGCTTTTCCCTAGGATGGGGGAATCAGCGTGGCGGCTTATGAGTTGCCTTGGGAATCGTGCTTCTGTGCTTTCTGCGTGGGCCGTGTGTTGCCTATGGACTGTGAGTCCAGTTGCCCAGCCTGGGGCTGGAGGTTTCTTCGTTCCCTTTCCGAGGGAATGGTCTCAGCAGTTGTGAACTGCCCCGTGAGACACCGTGCCGAGGTTCCTGACCCTGGGGCTAGGGTGGATTGACGGCGTGGAGCCGTTCGGTGCAACGGTCTTGACCTCGAGTCTTGTGACTCAAGGACCGTTGGATTTAGAGAGTTTAGAGGACTGTCCAGAGTCCAGTGGCTCGACGCCACTTGGTTCTTCTTGACTTTCGCGCAGGGTGCGTGCGTATTTCTCACAGTTTCTCCTCGGAGAGTGGTCACATTAGTGACTCCCCACTAGTCGTAGCCTTCCGACACGTGAGTGGTCGCACCAGGGAGTGGTGGCGAGGCTACCCCAGAGAGACGGTTTTTAGGCTGGTTACCGTCGGGCCCCTCGTCTTGCAACCAGAGTCCGGTTGAGGGGAAAACCAGTCAGAGGGCCAGACCTAGGTTGCATGGTCTGTGTGTGCACACGTGGTTGGGGGCAGTTGGACCCGCGCTGACGAGGGTGACCCCAGCTAGTTCTTGTTCTGTGGTTACTAGTACGGTGTCCCCGTTCCGCCAGGGAGCGATGAGGAGGACACCTGAGGCACGGTCTAGGACGCCAGGGGGCGCATCCGGCCTTGCTTCTGGTGGGCATGTACTCATGTCACGTGAGACGTGACTCTCCTATTTTCGTGTTTCGTTTCCCATCTGCGAGACGTGGTTCCCCTAATAGTTTCAGGGAGTGTTCCCGAGGTAGAGGTCTAGGGGTTTTTCCGGTGAGCGTCACCAAGAGTTTTCTCTAGACGGTATTAGGTCCATGACTGCGAGGTCGTGATGGTTTCTCCTGGCGACGTAGCTAGAGGTTTTCCCGTTAGTTCGGTAGTCCCCCGACTGTGAGATCGGGGTGTGTTTGTCCGGTACAGTAGGAATAGCTATAGTGCCAAGTTTTGACCAGCCACCGGTTCGCTGTTCCTGCTGTGGTTGTAGCTGTAATTCTTTTCCGTTACCGCCGTTGTTCTCGGTTGGGGTTCCGTGGAATCCCTACTGAGCTAGTGATAGGAGGCTCACCCCTACTTTTCAGGCGCGGTCGTTCTTCCCCGAGATTCGAGGGTGCTGTTAGGAGGTTCTTGGTTGCCAGCTCGCTAGACCGAGTGTTCACTCGGTGTTGGGGATGTTTCCTGCCATAGACTGTACTTTCTGTTGGACTGGACTATGTTGTTGTAGTTGTTATTTATTTCTGTTAATTGTTGAATTATCCTGCCTTATTTCCTATTTCTTTGTACCTCCACACTCCCCTTAGCCCTTCCGACCTCTCCCGGCTCGTGGGCGGCGGGCCAAGATTCGAATGGTATCGGGCTCCTCCCGGTATCTGGATCTTGGGTCGTTACATATGACCCACTCGGAAACCACCTTCCTGAGAAACCCACGACGTGCGGGGAAACCCCACCGCACTCATACCGACACATAGTGACTCGATCAAGCGTAACACAAAGCCCGGAACACACACACAGGGTTGCCCGGACCCTCTAAATCTATAGGGACGCTAATCGAGGTAACACGGTACCTCCAGACATCAGAGAAACACGGTCACGGAACCCATGAGATGTCCGGGACACTCACGAGGCCGATGGTCGACCACTGGGTCATGACCGGGTCGACTGGAGACCAACACATCGCGACCGGAACGCAACTAGCACGGGAAACAGGGTGGCGGTCCTCCCTGGACCATCACACCTGAAGGCGGTCCACCTTGGGCCGCAAGCCAATAGTTAAGCGGTCCACCATGGGCCGCAAGGCAAAGTTAAGCGGTCCACTCTGGGTCGCAAGGCACCTAAGGCGGTCACGGAAAGACCACTACTATCCAAAAAGCATGGACGAGGGACGGTCACCTCCCAGACCGTCACCAATAGAAACGGCCAACACCTGGGCCGCTAACCCCCAAGTAGCGGCCCTGGCCTGACCGCAAGCATCTACGGCGGTCTGCCTCCAGACTGTTACTTCACAGGAATGCAGACCGCAAAGTGGCGGCCGCCCCATGGCCGCACAGCCATGAAAATGGTCTGGCTTGGACCGCTACGCCAACGTAGCGGTCTATCGCGAGACCACAACCCAAAATACGGTGAAACGGGTGAATGGCGGCCTCCCTGAGGGCCGCCTCGCCTAGTGGCGGTTCCTGGTACGACCGCCTCTATTCCGACAATCCGAAAATGGCGACTTCAGTGGAAAACTCCGTTCCACGCCCCGTTCACGCCCACGTGAAGGGGAAAATAAGGGGGAATCATTCCCCGACCTCCCTAACATCGAGAGGACCCATTTAAGTCCCAAAAATGCGATTAAAACGTTAGATCCGACTCACTCCCCAAAAGCATGCATTTTTCCCAAAATGATCAAATAAGTCCACTCGGCTCACCGCGGCCTACCAAAATCACGGGAATGGAAGTACAAGAGATGGGGATCCATCTCCCTACCTCCACCGAAGATTTGACGCGCCGTGGACGTCGATCCATGAAGAAAACGCCGCGAAACCCTCCCCGAGCACCCGAACGTGCGTCCGGGCTCGCCGCGCCTCCACCGCCTCGATCCTCGCCCCATCCTCGTGCTCCTTGCCCTCACGACGTCCCTGCCTCGCCCACCATCGTCCTTGTCGGCTGCCCGGAGGAGAGGGGGAGAGAAAGAGAAGAGAGAGAGTGAGAAAGAGAGAATGAGAGAAAAAGAAGGGTGAGGGGTTATTAATAGAAAAACTCAAAAATTCTAGAAATTTAGAAAAATACAAAAAAATTACCTCTACGATCCCCGGGAAGAGCACAACGCGCCGGTACTGTCCCAGAGTCGGAGAATGCAACGGTTCACCCTGCACAGAGTTTCGAAGGCACATCAGGAAAAAATACTCGTAAAGCACAAAACACACTCCGGGACCCATGAAAGCGATCCTAAACCCTCAGATCCTGACCCGATAAATATCCGAAAAACCCGGGACATTATAGCCCTCCCCCCTTAAAGAAATTTCATCATCAAAATTCAGGACTAGCACCAAGTCACAGGGGAAGAACACATTAACCACCTGACAACGCTGTTAAAGCCCCATCACAGAAAACCTCGATTCTCACGAAAACATAGACCCTGAGGGATTCAGCCAGACCATGATCACGAACGACACCTCGCTCCGCACACAGCACACATCCATTATCAGAGCAGGCATACAACAAAAGGACATAAGTTTGGCATCACCTCAGTCACAACAAAATCCAATCATGACACCGCAGCCACACTCTCGCTCACCGAGGAGACGCAACTCTCGTTACAAGAAACAGCCACCGATCAAAACCACACACTCAGTTGACCGACCAAACATCAGCTTCACCCCCAGCTAACTAAACTCACACCCGATAGCAGGGACAACCATCACTGAGCCTCCAACAAGCTCGCGCAATCTTTCCAACTAACTGTCGCTCAACTGTCGGCTCCACGCCAAGGACCATCTCACACCTGGCAAGCCAAATGCCAACAACGGCACTGGACCAGCTCTGTCAGAACTCAAACTTCGACAAAGTCCATGTCCCATCCGAAAAAAGCACATCACGGAAACATCCACCCAAGGCCTCGCTTGCACACGGCTCTCACCATTCTCGATGCGCAACCACCAGCATCTTCTATCTGTGAAAGACCAACCACTGCTCACCAGACACACCTCAACGGGAAACCTTCATTGGCTCAACAGGCACAATCCAACTCATGACAGGCCATCTGCTGACTCACGCACTGGCCCACACCACATCCAGACCTATCATCATGCCAACTCTACCCTCTCAGGGGAGCACGACGAAACTACATGACAAGGTCTCTTCTCGGTCCTCACGTCACTCGACTCAGACTTACAGGGGAATCCCCCCTTGCTGGTCACGGACCCGAGATCACCAGTCCGACGCCAGCGTCCCATCAAGGACCTCCACGCACAGGAATTGACCATCGTCCTGTCTCATCAAATCCTATCTCATCTCAATTACTCCGAATGGACTCCTACCAATCCCGATTCCGCTCTCACTGTAGAGCCACGGGACACAATCTCGGCAATTCGCGACACACAACTCCAAAGCACCCAAGTGCCACTTGCTATCACAGCAACCTGGTCGACAGCGCCACGACCAATGCACACGGTTCCCCAGACGACACACATCTTACCATGGTCGACTACTCGGTCAACCTGACCAGCCGCTCGCAGCCACCAACTGGGACCCATAATCTATCAGAGATCACTTCTCCAAAAACATAGCCTCATCCGCGGACACAGCTTCCAACACAAAATAAGGTACTCATGCGGCACACTTGCCAGCACATTTCCCTAACTCTCCACCCTGCCAGTGCCACGAACCACAATACCTCTAGCAACGGCGCGACAACAACACGTCTGACATCGAGGAATCAATCCTCCAATGCCCAACACATCCTCAGGGACCTGCCCGTAGCAACCAACGCTACAATCCTGAACATGTGGGTCATGGGCCCACCAGGCTTCCGCTGCGCATCTCTGATCCACGCACATCCATCACAACGACAACTCGGGATCCTCCATCCCAACAATCCTCTGCAACTCCGCAGGCACCGATCCTCAACGCATCGGAAATCACAACACCAGCCACAAATTCTCACGAACACCGCCCAACCGGCACTCGTCCTTCCAGAACAGTGCCAACGCACCCTCACGCAACAAGGGAATTGGGCAAGACTTCTCACAGGCAACCACCTTGCCAAAACACAGGACTCGTCTCGCACGGACTTCATGGCACACGGGGCTAACTAATCCGAACACACGATGCAAGACGACGAACCTTGGCAAAATGCGATCTCCTCCAACCAAGGGAAAAACTTAATATACCTCCGACCAACGGAAGGTCTCCACACTCGACCTGATCTCGAACCTTGCACATGCTGGGAACAACACCTTCCAGGATCAAGAAACCCATCACTTTCGTCAGGTCGGTGTCTCCGACACACTCGACGAGTGTCACGTCGGACCACAATCACAGCATCCCTCGATGCGCCACCACTGCAATTCTCGAACTGCAACACGCTGTGAACGTCTCACGTGGTGGACTGAGAGAGAGAGATGGGGTTTCTCCCTCTCTGTGAAAGAAAAAATGATGAAACGCGTGCGTAAAAGGGGGTGATATGGGAAAAGATGGAGAGTACGACCTAAAAAGACTTACCGGACTCCGGTACAGGGCGGAGATGGGGATCCGAAGATCCTCTCGCGCAAACTAAACTCCTTTCCCGATAGGCGTGGCCTACCGTTCCGTGAGTAGTTTTTCATATACCGAGTTCGTATCCTGGGACTCTACGTAGTAAAAATTGGCGGACACAAAGACATACGTAGACTCGGAATTTGGAACGGCATATCACTCCTCACACAGTTGTAATAACAGGAATATAACAGAGAGTAAACAGACCGCCGCAGGACATTGATCCTGCGGAGTTTTAACAGTAATATAACAAAGCGTAAAAGAAAAGTGCTGAAAGTAAATGACCACGGTGAAATGACTCACTGCGACCAATTATAGTACAAACAGACCCGTGCGAGATTTAACTATCCGCGGGTATTATAGACATAAAATAAAAATTACTACAAGCACGCGTTTGGTGGTGTGATCGCCAGGGACCGTGGGTCCCGAACTGGTTGATCGCTTTTGCCTTTGACACGGGAATTGCGTGGGCTCCTTCTTCATCTTCGTTCGACTGACCGAAGAAGAGGGCTTTTGAGTGGTTACCCTGCAAAATGAACAAACGCAGAAATAAAATTAAGTCAAAAAAGTGATATAATATGATAACAATTCGTGGGATAAAACACTAATGACTGGAGAATAGAGTAAAAATATAATAAAATGATAAAAGTAACAAACAAAGCCGCTGATGGCAACGCAAGCACGGGGGGCGAGCGAGCGGTGGGACGAAACGGCTTTCCCACGGGAACAGGAACACACGGGAGTGATGATTGGGCCGAAGGCCGCTTTTATTTCTGCACAAATTTAAGAAGGATTAAACATGTATGCATGTTAAAAAAAAAAACACACACACACACATATATATATATTTATATACATATATATATGCATATATATCTAAAATATACACTCTTATTGATAGATATATGTATAAATATATACAAGTATATGTATATAAGTATGTATATAAGGATAAAGGAAGGTGAACATGCTAATAAAATAAAGCTAATAAGCTACCTACGTGGATGGTGTGTGCATGAAAGTGAAAAGGGTGAATAGCATGAGTGTGTGCAGTGTGAAGGTGAAAGAGTGCATGTGTGTGTACGTAAATAGGAAATTAGGTGCATATGTGTGACTGTGGGTGCGAACAGAGAAAAGGAGAGAGAAGCAGTGTGAGGGAGAAAGAGGGAGGGAGAGGGGAAGAAAGTGAGAAAGAAATAATAGAAGAGAGAAAGAGAGATCGTGTGAGGAGGAGAAAGAGAAAGATGAGAGAGAGAGGCAGAGAACGCGGGAAGGGGAGAGAGTGAGAAGCAGGGAGAATAAAAGATAGAGAGGGGAATAAAAAATAACAAGAGAGGGAGATCGAGAGAGAAAGCAGAGAGATAGGTAGGGAGAGAGAACGTGAGAAGATAAGGGAGGGGGGAGATTAAAGAAAGCAGAAAAAAGAATAAAGGATGGGAAATAGAGATATCAAAAGAGAGAGTTAGAGGGAGATCGAGAGAGGGTGAAAAAGAGGAAGAAAGAGGAGGAGAGAGAGAATTAAAAATGAAAAAAAAAAGAGGAAGAGAGGGATCGAGAGGTCACGGGAGGGGGAGAGAACGGCGGTGGGAAAGAGGGAGAGAGATTCGCGGCGAGTAGAGAGAGAGGGAGGGTTAGCGCGAGAGGGTAGAGAGGATGAGAGAGAGAGAGACGCGACGGGGGGAAGATGAGAGAGAGAGAGGGGGGGAGAGAGAGATGAGACGGGAGAGAGAACGAGAGGGAGAGAAAGAGAGAGAGGGCATCCACGGCGAGCTCGTGTAGGGAAGGGGGACGCGGCAGATGGGCGACCGGTGGAGGGTGGTCGCGGCGGCTCTGCGGCAAGATTGTGGTTCACGGTTGCACCGGCGGTGAGGGGCTCGCGGCGGTTAACGCGAGGGTGGGCGACGGCGTGCTGCCGGTGGCGTGACAGACGGTGCAGTGGGGAGCGGCGTCCGGTGAGATGGGAGCTTCACGGCGTGCTCGCGTGGGGCTCACGATGCATGCATGGCCGAGGGTGCTGCGTCGGTGGAGGTGGTGGCGTCGGCATGGGCGGTCGGTGGAGTGAGGGGCGGCGTACAGCGTGTGATGGCTTCACGAGGGTGGCTGGTGACGACGAGGTTGGTGCAGCAGCCAGGCGGCGAGTTCGGGGACGTGGTGGCCGGCGGTCTGACGGCGGACGGGTGAGGAGCTCGGCAGGCGTGGCCGAAGAGCTCGGACGGCAGCGGCAGTGCGGTGGTCGTTGGTGTCCGGTGAGGTGGGAGCTTCACGGTGGCTGGCGTGGAGGCTGTCGAGGGCGACGTCGGTAGGGTGGCGGAGGTGTCCGGCATAGGAAAGGAGGGGAGAGGATGTGTGAAGGTGAGGGAGGGGAGCTCGGTGGTGGAGTCGCATGCGTGATGTTAGGGAGGAATGGAGAGAGGTGGAGCGGGTTGGCGGTGTTTTTTCTTGGAGAGAGTGGAGGGAGGAGGTTGCATGGCGAGGCTTGGGTTTAGACTCAGGGTGATCGTGGTTAGCTATGGGAGAGGAGAATCATTGAAGGAGATAAGGGAGAGGGTGTTAGGTGGAGTGTCAAGAGGATAGTTGTTGGGTTGTGGGGGAAGGAAAGATAATGGGGAAAGTAAGAAAAAGAGAGGTGTCGGAAGGAGAGGGATGTGAGAGAGAATTATTAAGAGTGTAGGTGTTTAGTGAATAAGAAGGGTGTGAGGAGAGGGACAAAGATAAAGACGTGAAAGAGATGTATGGGTGCGAGAATAGAATGCGATATGGGGAGAAAGAAAGAGACGTAGGGAAATCATGAGAGATTAAGGAGGTGGGATAATATAAACAAGCTCATAAACTAATACATTAATCTATGATTAACTTATGTAATAACTACCATATATATATATTTACAATTATAATTATGTATATATGTTTATTTTTGGGGTTTTATGTTTATTATTATTTAGTTATATATGTTTTTATAGCTTTTTCTCAGTTTTTTGTATTTTTATAATATGACCTTTTTGAATTTTTAATAACCTTTTTTTGATTTTTTTTTTGTATTTTCTTATAGCCCATTTTTTACTTTTATTTATTATTTATTATTTTTTTTGAAATTTCTTATAAGCTCTTCTTCTTTTTTTTTATAAGCTTTTCTCATCCATTCATTTTTTATCTTTTTTATTTATAATCTTTCTCTTCTTCTTTTTTGTCTTTTCCTAACCCTTTTTGTATTTTTCATATAAAACCCTGAAAAATGACTAATCACCCACATGAATCAAATGCGCAGGCCACTTTGGGGCATCACGGTGTAATATAAGATTTACCCGTGAAAAATGCGAAAATAGCGTGTCTACACACGCCACGCCAAGAGCCGCAACATGAGCCATAATCGACAATCGTCAACGCTCATCCTCGAGTCCCGAACTCGCCGCGGAACCTTCACATCTCAAATCAAACCCAGGGCGAACACAACCCATTCACACGCAGAAGCGCAGGAGCAAGAACTTTCTGGGACATCTCTGCCCAATCCTGCATCAAAATCCACAAAGACAACCGAGACCGACACGTCCTTTCTGACGCCACAGAGCATGACAAGAACATTAGGCTCGACAATCATCAGCTCATCCGGAAGATCCTCTGCTCGCCCGAGGACAATTCTCGACCAGAGCACCCGCTCCGACACCTTAAACCACAATCTCGACACCTCATGGGCTGAATAAGTCTCAAGCTAAAGTGGCCAAAACGCCAATAACTCCCTCGGAGCACACTCACAGCCACTTAACCACGAACAACCCTCGCCAGCCACCTGACCTCACTACAAATTCCTCGAACACAGCACCGCAGATCTGCGCCTGCCAGCAACCTCTGCCCAGCGCGGCACAACCGGGGCCACCACCCATCGGGAAGAAATCTCTCTATCACGTCCCTTGGGCCCCACACTGGCACTCCACGAAGCAGCAACCACATTCACATCGCCAATGTCGCGCCCTCAAGCTCTCAAGCGAGAAACCAAGCGGAAAACATACACGAAACCCTATGCCAGCTGCCGACTGTACTGAACCATACAGACTTTGATCACTGCAATATCTCAAATTCTCATGTACGTCCACAACCACGCTCTGATATCAGCTGTAACGACCCAGGATCCGGATACCGGGAAGAGCCCGATACCATTCGAATCCTACCCCGCCGCCCACGAACCGGGAGGGATCGGAAGGGCTAAAAGGAGTGTGGAGGTACAAAGAAATAGAAAATAAAGCAGGATAATTCACCAATTAACATAAATAAATAAATAACTACAGCAGAGTCCAGTCTAACAAAAAGTACAGTCTAAGGCAGAAGAACGTACCCAACACCGAGTGAACACTCGGCCCGGCGAGCTGGCAACTAAGAACCTCCGCACAGCACCCTCGAACCACGAGGAAGAACTGCCGCACCTGAAAAGTAAGGGTGAGCCTCCTGTCACTGGCTCAGTAAGGATCTCGCAAAACCCCAATCGTAAACAACGGCAGTAACGGAAAGCAGTAACTACAGCACGAACAGCAAACCGGTGGCCGGTAAAAAGTCGGCACTACAGCTACCCCTATTGTACTAGAAAACACGCCCCGATCTCGAGTCGGGGAAATATCGATCTAACGGAAAGACCTCTGGCTACGCTGCTAGAAAACACGCCCCGATAACCCTGTCGCGGAGGCCCGTCTGAAAGATAAAGGCCCAACCCAAGACCACTCGGTCTAGGAACACGGTCACGACCTCACCATTGTGGAACCAACACCGTCTAGGTAAAACCCTCGGTGACTGTGACGACCCGAGGATCCGAGTACCGGAAAGGAACCGGTGCGTCTCGAATCTCAGTCCGCCAACCCACGAGCCCGAAGACTCGGAAGGGTAGAAAGGAGTGGTGTGGGGGTACAAGAGAAGTTGCAACGACCACAGAGATAGCACAATAATCTAAAATAAAATGCACATAATAATATAAATAAATAAACTGCTACAAGGTCCACAGTGTCTCATGTCCAAAGGGAAGTACAGTCAACGGGAAAGAAACTACAACAACACGGGGCATCCCCCGGAGTACAACTACACGGGGCATCCCCCGGCTCTGGCAGACTGGCGACTAACCCTGGCTAGAAGAACCACGCTGAAACTCGGCCGCGCCTCCCGTCGACCCCGCCTCACCTGAAGAGCAGGGGTGAGCCTCATCTCATTGGCCCAGTAGGGATCCCGCGAATCCCCACCTCGCACGGAAAACGAGAAAGAAGAAGATAACCCTACCAAACAAGAGTACGGTAGAACCGACAAGCTAAAATAAATAAATGGAAAAGCCGACTACTCTAACAGTACCGCACTACGGAACCTCGGTCCCACAAAACGCGAGTCCACGCCTGCCAGTGAACAGGAGCACCACCCACTAGAAGAACAACCGGATGCGTCCCTTGACGTCTTATACCGTGTCACAAGTGTCTAGCTACTACGCCCCTGGCGTGAGACTCAGACACACTCAGTAACCAGAAGTAACCGTAAAATAAGGACTAGCTGAGGTCACGCTCGTCAGCGCGGGTCCGAACCCTCAGCCTCGTGTGCACACTCAGACCGTACGCCCTAGGCCTGTCCTCTAGCTGGTATTTCCCCCTAAACCCGGACTCGGAAGTACGCGGGGGCCCTGCGGTAACCAGCCTACTCACCGCCTCTCGGGTACGCCGCTCAGCCACTCCCAGGCGAGCCAGCACACGCGTGCCGTGGGAAAGCTACGACTAGTGGTAGGGTCACTGGAAGTAAGGACTAATCCACGGAAACCACCGACCAAACACTAGCACAGACTCACGATGACCATACGATAGGCACAGATGTCGGGGACACGCATGAGGTCCAACCGTCTCTCAAGTCACGCGGCACCCCTACCGAGGTAACTGACTCTCCGGGGAACCCCGGGCGCCCCTGTGGCTCTCACTGGGTGCCCACGGCATCCCTAGGGCCACACGCCACAACCGGGTCCGTAACTCACCCAACCGGAGGTCACGCTACCCGCAAGAACACGGTTCGGGGGAGGGGGATGGTCGCGCTAGGTACCCCTAGCGCTACACCGAAGAACGCGCTAACTATGGCTAGCGCGATCTTCCATGTCGCGCTGCCCAAAGCCAGCGCGTTCACACCTGAACGCGCTAGTCTTGGGTAGCGCGATCTGGAGATCGCGCTACCAGAACCAGGCGCGTTCCCCACCGCCTTACTGTTCGTCTTCTCATACGAACACGCTCGGACGACACGGCGCGTTCATCAAGAACGCGCCACTGGACTATAGCGCGACAACGGGCCGAGCCCGGTTCGCGAAACACGCCTAAAAAACATAAATCCACGCCCATTCACCACCCCTGGTGAAGGGAAAACAACGGGGGATCACCCCACAACGTCCTAGCATGCATCTAGAGCCCCCAAATCGATCAAAAACTCCACGAATCGACGGATCCGGCGCTCAAACCCCAAGCATGAAATGACCCTCCCGGCATGGATTTAACCCCACTCGGCCTCTCCACGGCCTAGAAATCACGGGGAATGCTATGAAGAGGACAAGGATCCGTCCCCCTACCTCAAGGAAGCTCGAAATCCACCGAATCACCGCCGAAATCAAGTATGAAGCTTTTACTCCCACGAACGCCCCGCCTCTCGCCGCGAAAAGCACGCCACCGGGACCGCCTTGCCGCCGTCGCCGCTGCCACGCCGTTGCCGGAGTGAGAGGGGCCGCGTCTCGGTCGCCCGGGGGGAAGAAGATCGGCCGCGGGGGAGGGGGAGCTCTCACGGTTGAAGGAAGGAGGAAGAAGAAGAAAAGAAAAAGGTAAAAAGAAAAGAAAAAGAATTGATATATAAAGAAAATCCGAAAAATCAAAAAAATCCCGAAAAATAGAAAAATACACCTCCTCGATCGCCTCGACGCGCTGATCGCAACGGTACCACTCGCGGGCTGGTGAACGACCCGGTTCACCCGCTACAGGGTTCCGAAGGATTCGCCGAAAACCGTACGCGGAAATCGGAAAACACGCACGGAAAAGCCGCGGACACACTCCGGGCCTCCGAAACAACTCCGGATCGCGCCGATCCGAACACGAAAGATGTCCGAAATGAAATTTCAGACACAACAGGGTCGGACACCCCGATAAACCAGATCCGGGACCCACAAGGAAGGATCCGAAAGATCCGGGACACTACAGCCCTCCCCCCTTAAACGAATTTCATCCTCAAAATTCAAGGACAAGGCACAAGAACGGGGGAAGACTCACACAAACAAATAAGGATACAGCTCCCGCATCTCATCCTCGTGCTCCCAAGACGCCTCGCCGCCAGAATGACGCTGCCAGACCACCTTAACCAAAGGAATAACCTTGTTCCGCAGGCGCTGCTCCCGCCGATCCTCAATGCGAACAGGAAACTCCGGAAGAGACAGATCTGGGGTCACCTCAGGCCAAACGGCATCCTCGAGAACATGAGAATCATCGGGCATGTACTTCCGAAGCATCGACACGTGGCACACATCATGTACGGCGGAAAGCTCCGGAGGTAGCTGCAACCGATACGCAACTTCCCCAACACGCTCAACGATAGGAAAGGGGCCAACGTAGCGGGGACTCAACTTCCCACGCCTACCGAAGTGCATCACGCCCTTCATGGGAGACACTCTCAAGAAAACTCGATCTCCCACAGCAAAGCTGAGAGGTCGCCTCCTCCGATCGGCATAACTCTTCTGCCAGCTCTGAGCTGCCAACATCCTCTGCCGAACGAGATGCACCACCTCAACGCACTGCTGCACCAAATCTGGTCCGGTCAAGGCACGCCCGCCCACCTCGAACCAATCAAGCGGAGTCCGACAAGGTCGCCCATACAACGCCTCATAGGGAGCCATACCGATGCTCGAATGATAGCTGTTGTTGTAGGCAAACTCCACTAATGGCAGATGGTGGGTCCAACTCCCCTGCCACTCCAAGCAACATGCTCGCAACATGTCCTCTAAAGTCTGAATGGTCCGCTCAGACTGACCGTCCGACTGAGGATGATAGGCCGAGCTGAATGCCAACTCAGTGCCTAGAGCTTTCTGGAAGCTCCTCCAGAATCCATAAGTAAAACGGGGGTCACGATCCGACACGATGGAGATAGGAACTCCATGCAACGGGACGATCCGCTCCACGTACAGACGAGCCAAACGCTGCACGCTCCAACTGACCTTGACTGGCAGCAACCGCGCCGTCTTCGTCAGTCTATCCACTAGCAACCAGATACTATCCTCCCCACTGGACGTCCTCGGCAATCCAACCATGAAATCCGTGGTCACGTGGTCCCACTTCCACGCAGGAATGTCCAAGGGCTGAAGAGTGCCTCCTGGTCGCTGGTGCTCAGCCTTCACCTGCTGACAGGTCAAACACCTGGCCACAAATTCCGCAACATCTCTCTTCATGCCAGGCCACCAAAATTGCCTCTTCAGGTTCTGGTACATCTTGGCCGATCCGGGGTGCACGGCATACCGACTCCCATGAGCCTCACGCAATACATTACGCCGCACCTGCCCCTCGGCTGGCACATACAATCTACCTCTGAATCTCACAGCTCCATCCTCGCCAAACTCCACCTCGGCCATCGACAAAATACGAGGTAGCTCGGGGTCCGCTCGTTGGGCCTCAGTCACCTGTCGACGCACCGCGGGCGTGACAGTCAGACTTGCAAGGACAGTCGAACCCTGGTCCTGAGGGACCTTGAGCCTAAAAGTCATGGTCGGGACCTGCTCCCAAAGCTTCCACTTCCTCAACAACATCTGACTGACCGTTACCCTCCTGCTCAGAGCATCAGCCACGACGTTCATCCTGCCAGGCTGATAAGACAGAGTAACGTCATAATCCTTCATGTACTCCATCCACCTCCTCTGCCTGAGGTTAAGATCCTTCTGCGTAAACACATACCTCAAACTCTGATGGTCAGTGAAAAGCTCAAACCTCTCGCCGTACAAGTAATGCCTCCAGATCTTCAGAGCGAAGATCACCGCTGCCAACTCAAGATCATGAGTAGGGTAGTTCGCCTCATGTGGCTTCAACTGCCGCGACGCATACGCCACAACTCTCCCATGCTGCATCAACACAGCACCGAGGCCTACCCCAGAAGCATCTGTACACACCACGAAACCACCCGAGCCAGATGGCAACACCAAAACCGGAGCAGTGGTAAGCAATCTCTTCAGCTCCATGAAGCTCCGCTCACACTCCTCCGTCCAGACGAACTGCACCTCTTTCCGCGTAAGCCTGGTCATCGGGGCCGCAATACGAGAGAAATCCTGAATAAACCTCCGATAATAGCCTGCAAGCCCCAAGAAACTCCGAATCTCCGTGACAGAACTCGGCCTCGGCCACTGCACCACCGCCTCGACCTTGGCCGGGTCCACGGAAACACCATCACCAGAAATAACATGCCCCAAAAAGTGCACCTCTCGGAGCTAGAACTCGCACTTGCTGTACTTGGCATACAACTGGTGATCGCGCAGGGTCTGCAATACCGCTCTCAAATGCTGCACATGCTCCTCAGCAGACCGCGAATACACAAGGATATCGTCCACAAACACGACCACAAACTGGTCCAAGTACGGACGAAACACCCTATGCATCAAATCCATGAATGCTGTGGGGGCATTGGTGAGCCCGAACGGCATCACCAAAAACTCATAATGCCCATACCTCGACCGAAACGCCGTTTTCTCCATGTCCGACTCTCGGATCCGAAGCTGGTAATAACCCGATCTCAAATCGATCCTCGAAAACACCTGGGCCGACTGAAGCTGATCGAACAAGTCATCAATCCACGGCAACGGATACTTGTTCTTAACAGTCACCTGGTTTAACTGACGGTAGTCGATGTACAGCCTCAAACTACCATCCTTCTTCTTCACAAACAACACCGGTGCACCCCACGGGGAATAACTAGGACGAATATACCCCTTGGCCAGCAACTCCTGTAATTGCGCCTTCAGCTCTCGCAACTCGGCAGGCGCCATCCGATAAGGGGCCTTCGACATAGGCGCCGTACCTGGCACCACCTCAATCACGAAATCAATCTCTCGCTGCGGTGGCAACCCTGGTAGCTCCTCGGGAAAGACATCGGGGAACTCGCACACGACAGGAACATCCTCTACCTCAGGACCCTGCCGCTCAACCAAAACCACGAATGCGAGAAAGCCCTGACAAGCTGCATCAAGCAAACGACGCGCACGAATAGCCGAAATAAGCAAGCGGGAAGAGGAAGACCGAATACCTTGGAAATAGAAGGTGGGTTCACGAAGCTGTCGGAAGTAGACCTTCTTCGAGCCGCAATCCACCAAGGCATGATGAGCCTCGAGCCAATCCATGCCCAAAATCACATGGAAGTCCTGAAGCGGTAACGCATAGAGTCTAGCCGGCAAACTCCGCCCTTCCACCCACACAGGTACCTTCTCAAAGCAGTACGGGGTGACCATGAAGTCACCGGTAGGCAACTCTACCGCCAAGTCACAGGACACCTCGGTCACTGGGTCCTCCACGCCCTGAGCAAAATCTTCCGAGATGAACGAATGAGAAGCACCCGAATCAAACAAAACACGAGCCGCACTACCCAAAATCGAAAGAGTACCTTCCACCAAATGCGACGCCTCAGCCTCCGCCCTGGTCATGTGAGTCACTCTGCCTTGGGATCTCTACCTCCCCACAGTAGCTGACCGTGACAACTGAGGAAACTGTCCCTGTTGATGGTACTGCTGCGGCTGTGCTGATGACTGCTGGGGCCGAAACTGCTGCTGCTGCTGCTGCTGAAACTCGTGCGGCTGACGCGGTCTCTGCGGACTGTCACGTGCCATATGCCCTGGCTGGTCGCACCTAAAGCAAATCACGGGCGCCGAACACGGTCTGCCTGGATGAGAACCACCGCACTTGGGACAACCGCCCCGAGCACCTGACACCGAACCCTGACGCTGCAAAGCTACGGACTGCTGATCACTGGCCGACGACTCCTGCTGTGACTGACCCTTCTTACCCCGACGTCTCCCGCCGAGGCCCGCCTCCTTGAGTAACTTCTTGAGCCTCGAGCCAAAGGACGAAGACTCAGGCACAGGAGCCACAGACTGCGTCGCCACTGAACCACCTGCCGAGAGCTGGACGTTACTCTGCTGCTGCACTGCTGACGGCTGGCCAAAACCTGCCTACACCCGACTAGCACTGCCCTGCCCTCGAACCTTCTACAAATCTCTCTCCAGTGCCGATGCTGCCTTGCACGCCGCATCCAAAGTGGTCAATCATGACGCAAGAAGATGATGCCTCAACTCTAGCCTCAAACCACCCACAAACTGATCGGTCCTGACTTCCTCATCTGCCACGATATGAGGAGCATAACGGCCCAACTCGATAAACCTGGCACGGTACTGCATCACCGACATGTCACCCTGAGTCAGCTTCATGAACTCACGCAACCTCTGCGACCTGACAAAGGACGGATAGAAGGCACGCTCGAAAGCCGTGACGAACTCCTGCCACGCAATCTGCCGAAGAGGACGAGACTGGAACACTGAACCCCACTCTGACGTCCACCAAGTACGGGCCGATCCCTGAAGACGATGAGTAGCCAACGCCACCTGTTCCTCCTCGGAACACTCCATCGCACTAAAAATCCGCTGAACATCATCCAGCCACTCTCTGGCCACCTCAGGATCTGGCTGCCCACTGAAAGAAGGAGGTTGAAACAGCAAGAACTCCTTCAGCACACGACCATGACCACCACGAGCCCGGTCCTCACCAGCATCGCCACCCTGCTGCTGATGATCTCCCTGCTGCCGCTGAAACACATACTCAAACATGCCTCGGAAGAAGTCGTCCATTCCTGGAGCTCTCGCATCTCCAGATACACCCTCGGAAACTGAAGCCCTGCTCTGCTCCTCTGGACCACCACTAGACTCTCCCTGCTGGGCACGAGTCCTCCTCCGTGGCGCCATAACACACCTGGCATCAAAGAAAAGTAACCGGAAATCAATAAAACACACGACCCTAAGCCAGTCGCCGACTGTACAGGACATTCATGGACCTTCTGGACCACTGCAATTCGTTCCAAGTTCCGATGCACCTCCACAACCTATGCTCTGATACCAGCTGTGACGACCCGAGGATCCGAGTACCGGAAAGGAACTGGTGCGTCTCGAATCTCGGTCCGCCAACCCACGAGTCCGAAGACTCGGAAGGGTAGAAAGGAGTGGTGTGGGGGTACAAGAGAAGTTGCAACGACCACAGAGATAGCACAATAATCTAAAATAAAATGCACATAATAATATAAATAAATAAACTGCTACAGGGTCCACAGTGTCTCATGTCCAAAGGGAAGTACAGTCAACGGGAAAGAAAGTACAACAACACGGGACATCCCCCGGAGTACAACAACACGGGGCATCCCCCGGAGTACAACTACACGG
Organism: Amorphophallus konjac; assembly: GCA_022559845.1. Lineage (NCBI taxonomy): Eukaryota > Viridiplantae > Streptophyta > Magnoliopsida > Alismatales > Araceae > Amorphophallus > Amorphophallus konjac. The sequence goes on from CM040126.1 coordinate 441,359,899, forward strand.
GGCATCCCCCGGCTCTGGCAGACTGGCGACTAACCCTGGCTAGAAGAACCACGCTGAAACTCGGCCGCGCCTCCCGTCGACCCCGCCTCACCTGAAGAGCAGGGGTGAGCCTCATCTCATTGGCCCAGTAGGGATCCCGCGAATCCCCACCTCGCACGGAAAACGAGAAAGAAGAAGATAACCCTACCAAACAAGAGTACGGTAGAACCGACAAGCTAAAATAAATAAACGGAAAAGCCGACTACTCTAACAGTACCGCACTACGGAACCTCGGTCCCACAAAACGCGAGTCCACGCCTGCCAGTGAACAGGAGCACCACCCACTAGAAGAACGACCGGATGCGTCCCCTGACGTCTTATACCGCGTCACAAGTGTCTAGCTACTACGCCCCTGGCGTGAGACTCAGACACACTCAGTAACCAGAAGTAACCGTAAAACAAGGACTAGCTGAGGTCACGCTCGTCAGCGCGGGTCCGAACCCTCAGCCTCGTGTGCACACTCAGACCGTACGCCCTAGGCCTATCCTCTAGCTGGTATTTCCCCCTAAACCCAGACTCGGAAGTACGCGGGGGCCCTGCGGTAACCAGCCTACTCACCGCCTCTCGGGTACGCCGCTCAGCCACTCCCAGGCGAGCCAGCACACGCGTGCCGTGGGAAAGCTACGACTAGTGGTAGGGTCACTGGAAGTAAGGACTAATCCACGGAAACCACCGACCAAACACTAGCACAGACTCACGATGACCATACGATAGGCACAGATGCCGGGGACATGCATGAGGTCCAACCGTCCCTCAAGTCACGCGGCACCCCTACCGAGGTAACTGACTCTCCGGGGAACCCCGGGCGCCCCTGTGGCTCTCACTGGGTGCCCACGGCATCCCTAGGGCCACACGCCACAACCGGGTCCGTAACTCACCCAACCGGAGGTCACACTACCCGCAAGAACACGGTTCGGGGGAGGGGGATGGTCGCGCTAGGTACCCCTAGCGCTACACCGAAGAACGCGCTAACTATGGCTAGCGCGATCTTCCATGTCGCGCTGCCCAAAGCCAGCGTGTTCACACCTGAACGCGCTAGTCTTTGGTAGCGCGATCTGGAGATCGCGCTACCAGAACCAGGCGCGTTCCCCACCGCCTTACTGTTCGTCTTCTCATACGGACACGCTCGGACGACACGGCGCGTTCATCAAGAACGCGCCACTGGACTATAGCGCGACAACGGGCCGAGCCCGGTTCGCGAAACACGCCCAAAAAACATAAATCCACGCCCATTCACCACCCCTGGTGAAGGGAAAACAACGGGGGATCACCCCACAACGTCCTAGCATGCATCTAGAGCCCCCAAATCGATCAAAAACTCCACGAATCGACGGATCCGGCGCTCAAACCCCAAGCATGAAAATGACCCTCCCGGCATGGATTTAACCCCACTCGGCCTCTCCACGGCCTAGAAATCACGGGGAATGCTATGAAGAGGACAAGGATCCGTCCCCCTACCTCAAGGAAGCTCGAAATCCACCGAATCACCGCCGAAATCAAGGATGAAGCTTTTACTCCCACGAACGCCCCGCCTGTCACCGCGAAAAGCACGCCACCGGGACCGCCTTGCCGCCGTCGCCGCTGCCACGCCGTTGCCGGAGTGAGAGGGGCCGCGTCTCGGTCGCCCGGGGGGAAGAAGATCGGCCGCGGGGGAGGGGGAGCTCTCACGGTTGAAGGAAGGAGGAAGAAGAAGAAAAGAAAAAGGTAAAAAGAAAAGAAAAAGAATTGATATATAAAGAAAATCCGAAAAATCGAAAAAATCCCGAAAAATAGAAAAATACACCTCCTCGATCGCCTCGACGCGCTGATCGCAACGGTACCACTCGCGGGCTGGTGAACGACCCGATTCACCGCTACAGGGTTCCGAAGGATTCGCCGAAACCCGTACGCGGAAATCGGAAAACACGCACTGAAAAGCCGCGGACACACTCCGGGCCACCGAAATAACTCCGGATCGCGCCGATCCGAACACGAAAGATGTCCGAAACGAAATTTCGGACACAACAGGGTCGGACACCCCGATAAACCAGATCCGGGACCCACAAGGAAGGATCCGAAAGATCCGGGACACTACAGTGACGCTCACCAAAACCCTAGACCTCGACCTCGGGAACACCCCCAAAAATCACACGTAAAATCACGTCTCGCAGATGGGAAACGAAAACTTGAGTCACGTGAAACTCACGTCAAGTGACAGGAACACTGCCCACCAGAAGCAAAGCCGGATGCGTCCACTGACGACTTAGTCCGCGCCTCAAGTGTCCCGCTGCGACGTCCGCGCCTCAAGTGTCCCGCTGCGACGCCCCAGGCGGAGACAGAGACACAATAATAACAAGTACCAGGAACAAGGACTAGCTGGGGTCGCGCTCAACAATGTGGGTCCGACAGCCCCCAACTAAGTGTGCACAGATAGACCATGCGCCCTAGGTCAGATCCTCCTGTTGGTTCTTGCCCTGAAGCCCGGACTCAGGCTGCACGTGGGGGCCCTACGGTAACCAGTCAAAAAACCGTCTCTCTCGGGTAAGCCGCTCCACTACTCCCAGGTGGGTCAGCACACGCGTGCCGTAAGAAGGCTACGACTAGTGGGAGGTCACTAAACGTGAACACGGAAAGCCACACACGCACCCATTGCGAGTAACGCGGAGTACCAGGTGGCACGACGCCACCAGACTCTGGACGACCCACTAGACCTACTAAATCCAACAGTCCTTGAGTTACAGGACTCGGGGTCGAGACTGTCGTACACAACAGCACAGCGCTGTTAATCTAGCCTAATCTCCAGGTCTGAAATCACTGTGACATGATTCCCAAGGTAGCTCATAAGCCGCCGAGACCATTCTCTTAAAAGGGAACTCAAGAGACCCCCCAGCCCCAGGCTGGGTGACTGGACTTACAGTCCAAGGCCACACACATGGCCCACTCAGAAACCACCTTCCGGAGAAACCCACGACGTGCGGAGAAACCCCACCGCACGCATACCGACACACAGTGACTCAATCAAGCATAACACAAAGCCCGGAACACACACACAAGGTCGCCCAGACCCTCTAAATCTACGGGCATGCTAATCGAGATAACACGGTACCTCCGGACATCCCAGAAACACGGTCACGAAATCCATGGGATATCTGGGACACTCACGAGGCCGATGGTCAACCACTGGGTCACGACCGGGTCGACCGGAGACCAACACATTGTAGACACGTTAAAATTGACATCATTTTGAGCATTCACCTATTGCACTGCGATGCCCCATTTGACCCTCAAATTGACTTATTTGAGTGATTTCCTCTCTTTTCTTGAATAACCAACTTCCCCGAGCTTTCCACACGTTTTCCTATTTTTCTAGATTTTTCTGAACCTTTTCTCTATTTTTTCGGGCCTTAAATCAAATGGTGGTGGGGACTCGGGCGTCATTTAAATAGCGCCCCGGAAGAAGTCGTCATTTCTTTAATTAGCGACCGTTCGGAAGGGCGCCAGTTCTTTTCTTCACATTTTGAGTCAAAATCAGATATTTTTGATTCCACGACTTCGTGAAGGTCGCTATTTCATGAAATAGCGCCCGCGTTCAAAGTCGTCAATTTCGTTGTTATATTTTAAGGTTTTAAATCCGTCCGGAACTCGTATTAATTCCTAAATAGCGACTTCTTCAAGGTCACCAATTCTTTTCAAATTTCAGAAAGTCCGAATCCGTTTCAGAAATGCCTCAGAATTAGCGACGCTCCGCACGGGCATCATTTTAAATAGCGACCACCTATTCGGTCGTCAATTCTTGTTCAATTCCGATCTCCAGCAGAACCCCTTCCTTTCCTCACTTAAACTCCTTTTCCACTTGAGAAAGGGTTCCTATGGCTTCCTAATACTGTAAGGACACTTGGAGGAAGGATCCCCCTTTCCAAATACCACCAAAACTCAGTTTTCTAATTTTTATGGAATTAAACTCTGAATTTCACTTTCTTTCCTCACTTAAACTCCCTTTCCACTTGGGAAAGGGTTCCTATGACTTTCTAAGGTTGGGAGGACACTTGTCTAATGAATATCTCTCTCCAAATCCCACTAAAACATGGTTTCCTAATTTTCCTTGGAATTAATTCTGAATTTCACCCCTATAAATAGGACCCCTCTCTCCCTTGTGTTAAGGACATCAATATCAATTCAAGAGAAGGTGTTGTTGGACCAAAGGCTCAAGGAGAAGACTCCCATGCACCTAAAAGCTTCATCCATGGAGTTCTTCTTCCTCTATTGGAGATTTGAAGCCTCTACATCCATGGAGTTCTACATCCTCTTCTTCCTCCATTGAAGATCTTCATCCTTGAAGCCCATGGAGAAAACCACTAAGCTTTCCCCTTCTCTTATCTCTTTGTTTTATTATTGTTAGCATTGCATGCATCATTATTCCATTTCTTCCTTTTATTTCTTTTTATCTCAATATTGAGATCTCCACATTATGCACTCTAGCACACCCCCTTTTGTGCAACACTTGCACACTTCTATTTTCATAACATCATACTTTCATCCTCACCCATTGCATGGGGTTTAAGGGCCAACACCCAACAAGGTGTGTTCTTATACATGCTTTTCATGCTCATCTTTATTATGAATTTAATGCTACACACCTTGGTTTCTAATCCATATTTTTATTGGTGTTTGTTAATCTTGCAAGGGTAATCAAGCTAAGAAGAACTCTCTTCATCGGCCGACCGATAGCAAGAGAAGGTGCACTCACAATCTCCCCCGCATCCTTTAAAGGTATTTATATCGCGATCCCTCCATTATTTATTGTTATATCTTTGAGGCCCTCGCGTCTCTGGCGATCACATCCCCTTAGCATCCTTGCATGCTCCCCTTTTTCTCCTCTTCCCCTTTCTCTTTTTCCCTTTTAATTATTCTTAGTTTTCCTTAAGTAGATTTTTTAGAATCTACAAATTGGCGATTACGGTGGGACTCCTTTTGTTTTTCTTTTGATTACCCTTCCCCTTGGGCACCCACGTGTGCCATCTCCCCTTTTGCACCCACGGTGCGCCTCCTTTTGTGCTCCATGTAGCACTCTCCCTATGTGATTTGTTAGTTTGCTAGTTTTTTAGAAATTCCATTTATCTATCCAAAAAAAATGAACATGCCATGCTTTATTTCATGTTTATATTTGACTGCCATGATCCATGATTGGAGTTTGTGAGTGTTTCTTCCTATTATTCTCACTATTTAAGCTTTCTGGCCGTTGGAGTGTTTCGGGGACACAGGGAATTAGCGCCCTTCACAGGGGCGTTGTTTCACCATATAGCAACAGGGTGTAGGGCGCCATTTCCCTGCCCCTATGAAAAGAAAATTTTCACAGGGAATTAGCGCCCTTCACAGGGGCGCTGTTTCACCATTTAGCGATAGGGTGCAGGGCGCCATTTCCCTTATCCTGCGAGGGGCATCAATTCATAATATAGCAGCAGTAGTAAGGGCGTCATTTTCCTGAGTTTCTGAGTGATCTCTTTTCCTGTGTGTTCTGCCTCATTTTTATCATATCTCATTCATGCATGTATATTGTCTCTATTCTACATTAGTTTTGCATCCATAGTGCATTTAGCTTGGGAGACCTCCTCTCCCCACACTTTTAGGATTCATACCCCTTCTTGGCTAAGGAAGGACCCTCCATTGAGCATTCCATCTCATTGGACCGGAAATTCCTAAACCAAGCCTCCGTAAGTCCCCGCACCTGTGGATTCCCTCACGGACGCCGGGCAAGTTGTACCTTTTAAGTCCCGGGTTTAGTTGACCTATGCATGGTGAGAGAGTGTTATTAGTTGGCATCGAAGTGAACTTACATTGAAACTAGGTTCCTCCCTTGTGTGAATCACTCCAAAGTTTGTTAAAAGTCATTAATTCACCAAGGTTCAAATAAATAAAAAAAATCAATGGTAACCATTCCAACTTGTGTGCTTCTTTACAAATTATTTTGCTTGAATTTTGATTACATAATGGCTTACCTTGATAAACAAAATAACATGTTTAATCTTAATTATGTTCATGAAGATGCACAACCTAGCACATCATATACTCCTCAATTTCAACATGTTCATCATAATTCTCACCATATTTTCAAGGGACCACGTCCTCATTCCTATGGTATTGCCTAACCCATGGGTAATGTCCAATCCCATGGTCCCTTGTCTCAATCGCGAGCCACTATTCCTTCGGGACCGTCTCCTCCCAACGACGAGAAGGTCTCTCAAATCATCCGTGCATTAGATCATCTCACCCCTCAACAAATCCAAGCCCTTAAGCCCGTTGTTGAGGGTACATCTCATTCTTCTCATCCTCCTTCTATTCCTTCTCAGGTGGCCCCTCACCCACCTTCCTCTACACGCATTCCTCCTCGGGTGGTCCCTCACCCACCTCCTTCTATACATGTTCCTTCTCAGGTGGCCCCTCACCCACCTTCCTCTACACGCATTCCTCCTCGGGCGATTCATCACCCGCCTCCTTCTATTCCTCCTCCTCCATGGCCCCAAGGCCCACACATTCCTTGCAACCCGGCCCGACCGGGTCCTTCTATGGGTCGGCCCATTAACCCACCTCCACGGCCTTCATATCAAGCCGCCCTCCAAGGTCGTGGTGCCAACCCTCTGTTGCTCAAGTTACACCTCTCCAACAAACTCTTATTGATAAAGTCACCTCGTTGGAGGAACAATTAAAGAGGATTACGAGCCCACAGCCCGCTCCTCCTACTCCAGTCAATCCCCTCTATGCCGCTCTAAATAACATTACAAAGATGGAGAAAGATTGGAAGGATAGGAGAGACGACTACGGCATTGACAGGTCAGGCAAGCAAGAGCCGGCAAATTTCAACGCTCAAGTGGACGTCGTCCACCCTCCACCCATTCACCGCAGTCACTTGTATGGCCCTCCGCCTCCACATCCGCAATACCATTACACTCCTCCACCCACATATACGCCTCCACTACGATGTCCATTTGAGTTTAACGATGAAGAACCGGCGATTGAAGAGCTCAAGGCAGCACATGTTGATGAAGTTCCGAAGGCACCCCTTCCGAGTTTTCTTCGTTTTCCACTTCCTCCATTACCATCAGAGGAGCCTCCTGCTCAGGACGAAGCCAACGTCTTCAATCCAACCCCCACCTTTGAGACTCATTGGTGTTACGACGATGGGTCGATACTCCAATCACCCACGCCAGCATATCAGGAGTCTTCTCCTACTCCACATACCGCTCGCCCCGTTCGGCGTTTTCTCTGCACCAAACCTTCACCAATTATACCTCCACCGGCTTGCACCGAAGATGATCAAGAGCCGGATAAGAAGGATTTGGCCACGACTATGCTATTCAAGATGCAAGAATTTAGTTGTCGGATGTCGATCCGCGTTTTTGTGCCAAGCATGGTTGAAGAGGCCAAGTCCCCGCCGCTGCTCGTCAGAAGAGAAAGTCAAGCTTTGATGCCTAATAAGTCTATGCCCAAGGGCCGGGCAGGGCACCCCTTGTTCCAACCCTCCAATGCCAAATCCATTCTTATGTACAAGGGGCGAATGCCCGTGTTGTTTAACACTTTTCATACGCCACAATCCCTGGGCGAGACGATGCTCCCCATTCCAACTTTCCGATTCCCTCACATTAGTGCCCTTTACTCTCCGAGAGAGTTGTCATTTATTATTGAAGCTTCGTTATGGGCTTGTACTATATCCATTGGGCCTATTGTCTATACACTTTCACTGCTATGGAGGGGCAATTATCCTCATACTAAGGGGCCTTCCGCTATTATATCCACCTTCCATTCAACTCCACCCATATTTTCGTCTATCACCAATTTTTCATGGGCCACTCTAGGGGTAAGAAAGAGGATCTCATCTTCTCGCCCTTCATATTCTTTGCATCTCATGCATTCTGTTGCATCCATGCCTTCATCGCATCCATTGTGTTGCATTTACATGCATTTGCATTCCTTCTTCCCCGGGTTCCAAACCCGTATCCTCCCCGCTTTCAGGGACCTCCGGATCCTCCTCATTTCCCATCTCTTTCGCCTCTATCTTTGGGATCTCCGGTTCCCCTTACACTTCCTGGGCATTACACACCTTCCAATCTTCTCTCAGGGCATCGCGCCCCTTTCCAGCTCTTGCATCCAGAATCTTCGGATTTCTCTCTTGTTCTTCTGGGGCATCACAACCCATGGTGTCTCAATCCTCCGGAACCTCCGGATCTTGCTCTTTGGGCATCGCGCCCCTACACACCCTCACGTCCGGATCTTCTAGGCTTCTTACTGATTCTCCCAGGGCATTGCGTCCCTCGGTATTTGCTTCCTCTGGAACCTCCGGACCTCCCTTTTAGGGCATCGCACCCCTCTACACCTCCATATCTGGATCCTCCGGATTTCTCTCCCGTCCTCCCTGGGCATCGCGTCCCATGGTGTCTTCCTCCTTCGGATCCTCTGGATTTCTTATCTCCCCTCCTAGGGCATCGCGTCACTTCTTTCGCTATCCCTCTGGAACCTCCGGACCCTCCTGACCCTTTTCATCCACTCTTCCCAGGACACCGCATCCCTCGACATTTTCTTCCTACGGAACCTTCGGACCCTCCATCTTTCTTTCGATTTATCTTCTTACTCTTCCAGGACATCGCGTCCTTCATTCTTTTCTTCCTCTTCAATCACTTTTTTCTATACCTTTTCCCACGGCATCGCGTCCCTTGGGATTTTCCTCCTCCGAACCTCCGGATGATTCCTAACCGCATCATGATTCTCCTCCTTTCTTGCTTCTGGAACCTCCGGACCCACCTCTTTCCATCTATCAGTTTCTCCTCTTAATTCCTCCCAATCCCAGGTCCGACTCAACTTCTTCCACGTCCACTGCCTTGGGCATATGTCCTTTCTCCCACTGCTTCCGAGGCTTTAGTCCTCACTCCTCCTCTTGATTTTTCGCTTCTTCTGTATACTGTTCCATGTGATCAGGGTCTCCGCGCCTTAGCGAGGGAGTTCCAGCCCTCGCCTCTCTTCCTTTTCTCCTTATTCGTCTGAATCTGGCCTTAATATCATTCTTTCTTGTTAAGCCACTTCAAACCTTTGCTCCCAATCCTTTTTCTGTCAAAATAGGACGACAAATCCCATGATGATCAAGATCGCCTCTGACAGTTGCTTCTACAAAGGTTGCAAGGTGACATATTGACGTAAGTACGCATTTTTATGATATCATTACCTCATTACTTCACGCATGGTTTTCAAAATAAAGTGCTTCTTAACAACATTAAGAGTGGTATTGCTAGGCCTTTATCCTTTGTTTTATCTTTATTTTCGTTAAAAATGTCTTTAGGCTTACTTTTGCAGCACCTTTGGTTAATAAGAACCCCGCACTGGGAGTTCAGCATTCCCTCCCCGCTTGTTAAGAGCAACCCTTAGCTGTGCATTCCACACACTTCACGGCGCCCTTAGCCGGCTCCTTTGGGTAAACACCGTTGTTGCTTTGGTCGTGCCATGAGTATACCTGAAAGTCTTTTTCTCTTCTTTACTCGACCAAGTGCAAGGCAAGAGGTTGACGGACGAGATGACCAACCTAGGTACTCCCCAATACGAGAGAAGTCTCAAATAGGGGTAGTCTTGACCCAAAATGAAATGAGTTTTCATGATATACATCTCGCCAAAAGGGATATTATGAAAATCAAGTTAAAATTTTGATAAATTGAAAATTATGAATTATGGCATGTCAAGAGTGGCAAAGTCACCGCAGGGAAAACCCTGATTGTATTCATGTCAAGGGTCTAAAAATCAAAGGCATAAAGTCCTGGCGCAACAGACCACCTCTTTGAGGGGAAATACCTTGGAAGGAATTCAAGTCCCGACATCTTACATCTTGCATAAAGCTTATCTCCAATTGTTCTTCTCTTCTCCCTCTAAGACCGAATGTTTCTCGGGTATAGCCTTGGTAGGGGCATCATTAACCCTCGGTAGTCGGTAATAGGGCGCCACCCTTCAATGCACGCTCGGCTTTAGGCAGTTTTAGCGAAAGGGGAAGGAACGAGAACCCCTAACCAGTGGCTTAGACATCCCGTTAATGCTGCACTAGCAATGTCTAAACCAAAATCTACAAAAAAATGAATATTTTTCAAAATCCTAAAAAAAGTGAATATTTCCCAAAATCCAAACAAAAAATAATGAATATTTCAAAAAAAAATTGAATATACTCCAAAAATTTCACAAAAAATTTAATATCTTTTAAAACACCTAAAAATTTGCATATTCCAAAAATCCAAAAAATGCATTTTACAGGGACACTCTTTGCAAGGACCTAAGAGTACGAGATACGTCCTCTCCACTCATTGCTATCAATCTTTTGATTCTTCCCAATATTCACAATATAACACCCTGGGCACTTCGGTTATCATCTCCCTCTATCATTTTGAGCAATTCACTCCAATCTCCTGTCTCTCAGGGCACCATTCTGATTATTCATATCGATCTTCTGATTATCTCTGTCGCTCTGTATGTCACTCTAATCATTCAAGAGCCAGCTTCTCTGATTATTCCTGCTAGCTTTGCTTGACTATTCTGGATATCATCCTGATCTTACATGCATAAATCTTTTGATCTGCCAAGTTGTCATCCTCATGACAAACAACAAACAATGATGCTATGTTATCTATGCTTTAATGATGTTATCTATGCCTTTCACGTTATACACGCTTGAATGCTATTCATGATATGATATATACATGTTATTGATGCTTTGATACATGCTATATTATGCTATTCAATGCTTTCATGCTTGAATTCTATCCCTGCTATGCTTGCTATGCTTAATTGCCTTATTTATTGTTTGTTATCTGTTATATCTTGGCTAATGAATTTTTGAGTGCAGGATAAGAAGCTCTTGGTCCCACCGTCCGGGCATCATCATCTAGGTCCCACGGTGCTTGCATCTCATCCCTTAGTTCCCTCATGCTCATTGCTATCACCATCTTTCTGTATGCATTCCTACTATATGTTACATACGCTATTAGATTATATCAAGGACCTTGTGGCTTTGATAAATCTGGAATCTAAGTTCCCCTTCATCAAAAACGATGACGATTCCAGAGGCGTCTTAGTCATACGAATAGGTCGTTGAGCCGTCCAAGACTGGGGACGATGGTTTCCTTTTGTGAGTTGGTGTGCGGATAAACGGGCTTCGTCTTAGTATCAGCTCACGAATGGATTTCTTGAATCAGTTTGGACAGTTTAGCAATATTATCTTTGATTATCTTATATTTTCATTTGCTTTACTTTTCCCTTTAAACCCAGCATGCATTCATATAGGACTTTGAAACAACTTTGGAAAATCATTCTGATAGGCTGATTTTGAGAGTCAATTGATCGTTAATTTCCTAGATATGAGATATTCCATGCCGAATTGTGTCCTTAGTTTGCCTTGTTGCCATTGTGGGCTGTTTCCTTGAAAACTCTTTTTTTTGGATTTCTATCTCCCGTTCAATTCCTTTTCCCTTGATCCACCTTGGCTGCAGCACATCCACATTGGCTGGTAACCGCTACCCAATGGTGAAACCTACAGGTTTGTGACCTGGGGTACTTCCACCGCGCTGGAAGTTGATCACTCTTTTTATCTCCTTCGTGCCCGCGTGCACACTCCTTCTTTATCCCAACATTGTTGCTTTCATTGAATCTCCTCAAGATTGCATCATTCCGAGCTTTTGATTCAATTCCTATCAAGTGGTGTTGGTTGCGTGTCTCATCACACCTTGGCATCTGCTTTTCAGTTCACTCCCACTTCATTCCATTCCATTCCATTCCATTCTATACCATTACACTTCATTATATTATGTGTCACTCCCTTGCAAAGCAGACGCCAAGGCGGGACAGCTGTAGACACGCTAAAATTGACATCATTTTGAGCATATCTCCTATTACACTGCGATGTTCCATTTGACCCTCAAATTGACTTATTTGAGTGATTTTCCTCTCTTTTCTTGAATAACCAACTTCCCCGAGCTTTCCACACGTTTCCTATTTTTCTAGATTTTTTTGAGTCTTTTCTCTATTTTTCCGGGCCTTAAATCAAATGGTGGCAGGGACCCGGGCGTCATTTAAATAGTGCCCCGGAAGAAGTCGTCATTTCTTTAATTAGCGACCGTTCGGAAGGGCACCAGTTTTTTTCTTCACATTTTGAGCCAAAATCGGATATTTTTGATTCCACGACTTCCTGAAGGTCGCTATTTCATGAAATAGCGCCCGCGTGGAAAGTCGTCAATTTCGTTGCTATATTTTGAGGTTTTAAATCCGTACGGAACTCGTATTAATTCCTAAATAGCGACTTCTTCAAGGTCGCCAATTCTTTTCAAATTTCAGAAAGTCCAAATCCGTTTCAGAAATACCTCAGAATTAGCGACGCTCCGTACGAGCGTCATTTTAAATAGCGACCGCATATTCGATCGTCAATTCTTGTTCAATTCCGAACTCCAGCAGAACCCCTTCCTTTCCTTACTTAAACTCCTTTTCCACTTGGGAAAGGGTTCATATTGCTTCCTAATACTGTAAGGACACTTGGAGGAAGGATCCCCCTTTCCAAATCTCACCAAAACTCAGTTTTCTAATTTTTATGGAATTAAACTCCGAATTTCACTTCCTTTCCTCACTTAAACTCCTTTTCCACTTGGGAAAGGGTTCCTATGACTTTCTAAGGTTGTGAGGACACTTGTCTAATGAATATCTCTCTCCAAATCCCACTAAAACATGGTTTCCTAATTTCCCTTGGAATTAATTCTAAATTTCATCCCTATAAATAGGACTCCTCTCTCCCTTGTGTTAAGGACATCAATATCAATTCAAGATGAGGTACTGTTGGACCAAAGGCTCAAGGAGAAGGCTCCCATGCACCTAAAAGCTTCATCCATGGAGTTCTTCTTCCTCTATTGAAGATTTGAAGCCTCTACATCCATGGAGTTCTACATCCTCTCCTTCCTCCATTAAAGATCTCCATCCTTGAAGCCCATGGAGAAAACCACTAAGCTTTCCCCTTCTCTTATCTCTTTGTTTTATTATTGTTAGCATTGCATGCATCATTATTCCATCTCTTCCTTTTATTTTTTTTTATCTCAATATTGAGATCTCCACATTGTGCACTCTAGCACACCCCCCTTTGTGCAACACTTGCACACTTCTATTTTCATAACATCATACTTTCATCCTCACCCATTGCATGGGGTTTAAGGGCCAACACCCAACAAGGTGTGTTCTTATACATACTTTTCATGCTCATCTTTATTATGAATTTGATGCTACACACCTTGGTTTCTAATCTATATTTTTATTGGTATTTGTTAATCTTGCAAGGGTAATCAAGCTAAGAAGAACTCTCTTCATCGGCCGACCGATAGCAAGAGAAGGTGCACTCACAATCTCCCCCGCATCTTTTAAAAGTATTTATATCGCGATCCCTCCATTATTTATTGTTATATCTTTGAGGCCCTCGCGTCTCTGGCGATCACATTCCCCTTAACATCCTCGCATGCTCCCCTTTTTCTCCTCTTCCCCCTTCTCTTTTTCCCTTTTAATTATTCTTAGTTCTCCTTAAGTGGATTTCTTAAAATCTACACACATCACGACCGGAACACAACTAGCACGGGAAACAGGGTGACGGTCCCCCCTGGACCGTCACACCTAAAGGCACCTTGGGCCGCAAGCCAACAATTAAGCGGTCCACCTTGGGCCGCAAGGCAAAGCTAAGCGGTCCACTCTGGGCCGCAAGGCACCTAAGGCGGTCACGGAAAGACAGCTACTATCCGGAAAGCACGGACAAGGGACGGTCACCTCCCAGACCGTCACCAAAAGAAACGGCCAGCACATGGGCCGCTAACCCCCAAGTAGCGGCCTTGGCGTGACCGCAAGCCTCTGCGGCGGTCATCCTCCAGGCCGTTACTTCACAGGAATGCAGACAGCAAAGTGGCGGTCGCCCCATGGCCGCCCAGCCACGAAAAATGGTCTGGCTTGGACCGCTACACCAACGTAGCGGTCTATCGCGAGACCGCAACCCAAAACACGGTGAAACGGGTGAATGGCGGCCTCCCTAAGGGCCGCCTCGCCTAGTGGCGGTTCCTGGTACGACCGCCTCTATTCCGGAAACCCGAAAATGGCGAGTTCGGTGGAAAACTTCGTTCCACGCCCACGTGAAGGGAAAAACAAGGGGGAATCATTCCCCGACCTCCCTAGCATAGAGAGGACCCATTTAAACCCCAAAAATGAGGTTAAAATGCTAGATCCGGCTCACTCCCTAAAAACATGCATTTTCCCCAAAATGCTCAATAAGCCCGCTCGACTCACCACGGCCTACCAAAATCGCGGGAATGGAAGTACACGAGCTGGGGATCCATCTCCCTACCTCCACCGAAGATTTGACGTGCCGTGGACGCCGATCCATGAAGTAAACATCGTGAAACCCTCGCCGGGCACCCGAACGCGTGTCCGGGCTCGCCACGCGTCCACCGCCTCGATCCTCGCCCCATCCTCGTGCTCCTCGCCCTCACGTCGTCCCTGCCTTGCCCACCATCGCCCTCGTCGGCCGCCCGGAGGAGAGAGGGAGAGAAAGAGAAGAGAGAGAGTGAGAAAGAGAGAACGAGAGAGAGAGAGCGTGTGAGGTTATTAATAGAAAAATCCAAAAATTCTAGAAATTCAAAAAAATACAAAAAAATTATCTATGCGATCCTCGGGAAGAGCACAACGTGTCGATACTGTCCCGGAGTCGGAGAACGCAACGGTTCACCCTGCACAGAGTTCCGAAGGCACATCAGAAAAAAATATGCGTAAAGCACAAAACACATTCCGGGACCCACGAAAGCGATCCGAAACCCACGGATCCTGACCCGATAAATATCCGAAAAACCCGGAACATTAAAAACACGGTACCTCCCGAATCACGAAGAATCACGCGGACACATCTTCCACGAAACCGTATCGCATACGAACACCTCGGGACAAGAAAATGCGGAACACGGTGACCCGGGGGCAGACTGGGCTCGGCGGCCAGACACTTGGCCGCCCAGAGGCTTGGGCGGTGGTGTGGCCGCCCAGCACCTGGGCACCACCCCTGCCTGGGCGGCCACCACCCTGGCCGCCCAGACTTGGGCCTTGCTGGGTGAGGGCAGCCAGGGTCATGGCCGCACAACACCCCTGGGCGGCCATACCAGTGGCCGCCCAGTGACCTGGGCGGCCAGAGTCTTGGCCGCTCAGACCAGGGCGCAGACGGCCACAAGGGTGGCCGCCTCCTGCGTATTCCGGCAGGCAATCTGAGCTCCGCCGTTTGCTCGGTTCCATGCCCCATTCGTCTCCCAACGAAGGGGAAAACAAGGGGAATTCATCCCCGGACATTCCTACTACGAGAAAACCAAATCAAAACCACAATCGGGCCTCGAATCAGCCGAAAACCGCCGCTCACCCCAAACATGCGATTTTGACCCCGACGTGAAATGAACCCACTCTTGGCCTCGCCTCGACCTATAAAACGCGGGGAATGGAAGTACAAGGGCCACGTGTTGTGATCTGGATCTCGTCGGGATATGCACCGTAACGGAGACTTCAACCTTCATTTGGTGAGTCTTACGGCGTTCGAAATGCACGAACGCGGAGATCTTACCCATGAGTTGACCAGGCTATCGATAGATTTCAATTGGGCCGAGTGTTGAGGCTATCAGTCGACTGGAGAGGGTCCCTATGGGTCAGACTATTTTGGGTTATAATAGACATGACGTTACTGGGTACCGTTGGACCTGGCATAATTTTCCATCCTTAAAAATAAAAAAAAAGAATGTTGGAAATAAAAAGGCTAAGAGATCCATTTGTAGCACCTATGGCCACTGTAGCAGGTTGTTACATCATTTTACGATGTAAGATATTTCCTTTCACAAGTTATCCATATGTAATGTTTGATTTAAAAGATAAAGAAATAATAACTTTTTTTTCATAAAAAAGTAAGTCAACCAAAATTAACCCATTAAGAATATCTTTTTTCTATTTTGTTAACCGTCCAATATAACATCGATAAATAACCTGAGGAGAAATTACTTGAAAAAATTATATTTTTTTATTGACACTCAAAAACGACGAAACAAACCTCTGCACTGTCCAATACAACGGATAAAATTCACAGGCGAAAATCGATAGATCTAGCCTCGCTGCCTCCATGCTGATATGACTTGCTAGTCCACAACGCTGTCCCCTGTTAATATCCGAAATGTATGCCCCTTCCCAGCCTTGGTAACCTTTGGTGATTAACCATGTCATGATATCAACATCTCCAACCATCTAGTTGGTAGAGGTGAGCACGATTTAATTTGATTTGAAGATAAATTTTTTTAATTAAATTGAATCGAATCTAACAGTTTAATTTTTTTTTAATCAAAGATAATTTACACTTTAAAAATCATGGAGAAGAACATTAAATACTCTTATTTTTGTTACAACAATGTCATCTTATATGGGTTACGTATTCGACCCAAATGGTCGAATACGTTAACCGTGCAAATAATCAACCGACGGATACGCGTCGATTTTATATCAAACAGATCCAAAAAGAATATTAAAGTATCATATTATTGTATTATTTATTTTTAAATCAATTATTTTAAAAAGATATTAGATTTGCAAGTTATTTAGAGTTCTGACTTTCCTTTTTTAAGTCTGTTTTTTACTAAGAAAAAATATAGAGAAGCATTACACTTGGATGTACTAGTTCGCTATTTTGAATGTTGGAACCTGTGGATGCATAAAAATTTCTCTTTCATCTAGTACTATATATTAGAGATTTGTTTGTCGGAAAAGAACGGCCGATCACTCTAAAGAAACTTGCAAGTTCTGAATAGATTGACAAAAGGAGTCATAATAGTGATCTCAGGGGACAACCTTTTAATACTTAAATTCAGAAGTGGACGAGAGAACAGATAAAATGTTAGAATAAAGGGAAGAAAGGAATCTATAGGAGAGACGATGATGTCCGACGAGGAGGAGAGTGCTCGGAGAGATAGAGAGTGCTCGGGTTAGGAAAAATAAAGTGATGAACTCTCAATCTTCTCTCTCTGTATGACATGTCTTCTATATTGTTGGAGTCTCTGTCTCTATGTATTCTTCTTTGTGTTCTCGTAGGTCTGTCTGGAGACTTATTTATATCAATTGCAGTGACATTGTTTCTCCCCTGACTTGACAATGACGTGGTTAGTGGAGTGATATTTTACTTGATCGTGGAGATCTTCTATTGTCCACTTGTCTGCTCTCGGAGGAAAGTCAGCGTGATGGATATCTCAACGACGTGGGTGTGAACCGGATCTCGTCGGGATAAGCACCGTAACGGAGACTTCAACGTTCATTTGGTGAGTCCTACGGCGTTCGAAATGCACGAACGCAGAGATCTTGCCTGTGAGTTGGCCAGACTATCAATGGGTTTCAATTGGGCCATGTGTCGAGACTATCAGTCAACTAGAGAGGGTCCCTATGGATCAGACAATTTTGGGTTGCAATAGACATGACGTTACTAGGTCTTGTTGGACCTAGCATATTTTTCCATCCTCAAAAATAGAAAAAAAATGTTGGAAATAAAAAGACTAAGAGATCCATTTGTTGCACCTGTGGCCACTGTAAGCGGGGAAGAAAAATAGATATTCCCTTTCACAAGTTATCCCTATGTAATGTTTGATTTAAAAGATAAA
This sequence comes from Amorphophallus konjac, assembly GCA_022559845.1. NCBI lineage: Eukaryota > Viridiplantae > Streptophyta > Magnoliopsida > Alismatales > Araceae > Amorphophallus > Amorphophallus konjac. The sequence continues at coordinate 441,377,613 of CM040126.1, forward strand.
GAAATAATAACTTTTTTTCATAAAAAAGTAAGTCAACCAAAATTAACCCATTAAGAATATCTTTTTTCTATTTTTTTAACCGTCCAATATAACATCGATAAATAACCTGAAGGAGAAATTACTTTAAAAAATTATATATTTTTTTTATTGACACTCAAAAACGACGAAACAAACCACTGCACTGTCCAACACAACGGGTAAATCCGCAGGCGAAAATCGATAGATCTAGCCTTGCTGCCTCCTTGCTCATATGGCCTGCTAGTCAACAACGATGTCCCATGTTAATATCTGAAATGTATCCCCCTTCCCAGCCTAGATAACCTTTGTTGATTAACCATGTCATGGTATCAGCATCTCCAACCACCTAGTTATCAGGGTGACCACGATTTAGTTTGATTTAATTTTTAAAAAAATAATTAAATCGAATCGAATTAAGAGTTCAATTTGAATCAAATCGAATCAAATTATTTTGAAACTAAATCAAATCAAATTATATTAATTCGATTCTGTTCGGTTTGAACTATATTTTTATTCTTTTTAGAAATTAGATTAGATTTAAAATTGAGTAGAAAAAGATATGATAAAAAATTATCAAATAAAATAAATATTAAAAAATTAACATCAAAAATGAAACTTGTAAGAGAAAGCTCCATGGTATTTTTATATAAAAAATTAAAATTTTCGATTATAGTAAAATAAAAGGTGATTTAAAATTTACTTGATAGAATCAGAAATTCGTCGGTCATAAGGTGAAGATTGGATTTTTAGAATTAAGATTTATAATTATATATACACTTATATTAACTCGACAAAAATATCTTTAAATTTGACTTATTCGGTTCGATTTCATTTTTCAAGTTTCAAAATCGAATCAAATCAAAAAATTTAATTTAATTCAATTTGAATCTAAATTAAAATTTTTTAAATTTTAACTCAAATCAAACTTAGTCAAATCTATGCGTTCGATTTAATTTTTAGATAAAACCCGAATGATGGTCACCCCTGTTACCTGCTCAGTCTCATAACTTCCATAATGCAAACTTAATCATCTGTGAATCTGAACCGGAGCAAACCCATGCAGCCTCATCATTTGCAGACGTCAGGGTAAGTTCGCCAGAGCTGTTGGGTTGAGCGTCGGGTTCAGCCTGGCTCAGTTTTTATAATCGAACTGCCATGCAATGCATGAGGTCCCACTCCAACAAATCAACACATTCCAACGAATCCAAATTGATGCATTTGTCACAGAACATATAAAATGCGTGTATAGATGTGCGATGCTCGGACCATGTATGTCGTGTCGGATCCCGTGATCTCTGAGATACACAGATTTTAAAAGTGCAATGGGTTTTGTTGATCCCATTTTACCACTCTTAAATTAGGGCGCGTTGGGAAGGGATCGTGGGGGTTTTAGTTTTTTTTTTCAAAATCCCTCGAAGAAAGAGAGAGAAGTAACTTTTGGGTAGATCGCGAGGATCTGGGGTTCTCATTTTTTTTCTCCTTATTTCTGATTACTTAACGAGGAGGGTAAAATCGACTCAACTCATATAAAATCCATTACACCGGATCCGCTTTGATCGAAGATTTACAACACACATAATGGGCTCCTGACAGTCGTGGCCCACAGTGGATAACCCACGACGGATAGTCCTTAGATTTGTCAGCTCACGAAAGGCGTCAGCCCAGACGCAACGGACGTCGGCCTCAACTCCACTAAAGGCGAGCATGTCTTATAGGCGCCGTGGGACTCGCCAGAGAACTGTCCGACTCCGGAGGAACGGACCCTCAACGGGAAACTCCCCACGATCACGGAGAGACGTTACCCTATGCCTTGCGCCCTTCCCTGCTAAGGGACATGTCTCCACTGCCATAACAAACCCTATAAAAGGATCCCTTGTCAGCGGCACAAGAGGGGCACACACACAGAGACAGACAGATATACAGACAGAGAGTTGGTTCTACGAAGGAGAGCATCGGTCATCTTCGGAGCACTTTTACCGCCTAGCGAGTACTCTTCGAGCGCCCACTGGATACGGCGAGAACTCTTCTGGAAGACTGACCGCCCCTCCAGGCCTACATAATCAACTTTGAGCTCTCTCTCTCTCTCCTGTTCCCCCTTATTCTCCACCTTCCCGAGTGCTGATTTAAACATCGGAGGGTTGTCCTCTGAGGTAACGCCCGGAACTCCTGCTGACGCCGTTTTTCTAATGCTTGTAGGTTTCCACATGTGATTGGATGATCCTTCCCCAACAAATAAATTTAAAAATATGATACGAGGTCTAGGAACCAATTTTTCACCTCTACACTTACTAAAATCTCTCTCCTCTCCAATTTGACAGTACTTAGTTACATTTGAAAATATTTTATAAGAGACGGAGATTTAAATGTCATAATTCATCTCCAAAAATCTTTCCAAATGCAACCACATCCTCTCTTCATGGGACAATATTGTGCCCAATGTTAACCAGCTGACCGTTGGTCCACCTTACCCATCCCATACAGGGACAGTGGCCAAGGAAGGCATCTATGATGGCCTACCCAAAGTTCGCTAACCCGACAGATCGGATCTACTTGGACTCTAGCTAGTATGATCCGAGCTGGTTTAACTCAAGTAGACTTAGGCCGCGTTTGAAATCTCAACCGGCTTATTCATTCTTCAAAAAATTCATCGGTCGTACAAATGTTTAATGCACCTAGGATTTGTCATGATTAATAATTCACCGAATCCTCTTTACAGTTGCTCTTGAGGATTATCGGATGAAGCGTATTTTATGTCTTGGTTATCTTTCCTCTGACTTTTTTTGAAAGCTCAAAAGTCTAGATGCACTAATACATTTGATAAAGATTAAAGGCTATCGGCTGATTTTGTGTCGAAAGCAACGCCAACAGCGTTCTCTAAACGCGCCCTCAAATCGAGTCGTCCATTTAGATTTTTTTAATTTTTTTATAAAATATATTTTTTAAAATTTAAAACAATTTAAATTCATTTTAAAACATTAAAAACTTTTTCAACCCATTTTCTTTTAAAGTTTAAGTTTAAGATTGTTTTAACTCATTTTAAAACTTGTAAAAATTAACCCGTGTCATTGTTTTTTAGCCCATTTCTTGAAAATTTAAATTAAAAATTCTTTAGCCCAAGATCTACCATTGCCATTGAGACGTTCTAGCCCATTTTTACTTGAGGCTTACATTTCAGATTTTACTTTTACCAGACCAATCCACCGACTTATCTGGGACCCAGAGTTCCCCAACATCGACTTGTATCAGTCCGGCACGAGTCCACAAACCTTGGGTCTACCTGAAGGAAAGAAAGTGAAGAGGCGTGATCTCGTGCTGAAGTCTGAGCCGTCCGATCTTCGACGAACACTTATTGTAGCCACGTTAGATTAGAACTCTACAACGTGGGAAACGGATCAGGGGGTTCAGGGTAATAACCCTGGAGAAAACCCTCTAATGTCTAAGTCAACGAGGTAGTAAAGCTCTGTGTGGAGGAGAAGAAGAAGGAGACAAGGGGTGAACACGAGACCGCTCTCCACCAATAAGGGTGGCTGAGATTACTTAGAATGGCTTACCTTTCGGAGAGCTTCCTTTGATTTTTATAGTAGTTCATTCTCTTTTGAGGACAGGAGGAGAGGGCGTGTTTAGGGAGACGTATCCCTTAAATGCGGGCTCTCCCTTGTTCGAGGACATTTACCCTTCTTTCCTCTCGACCCCCGAGTTTCTCTCGATCAATTATGCTCGACCGCCATTTGGACTCTTCCCCGAGCGACCGTTACTCAGACTTCCGAGTTCGGAGGCCGTCTAGGTTGTGTCAGTCCAAGTGAGTTGAGCTTCTTCATAAGTTGACCCAATAAGGAGACTGTCACTTGTTAGACTCTGCGAGTCAATTGAGCTGTATTGAGTCACATATCTTTTAGACCGCTAATTTATCCCTCTCCATAAAGTAATAAAACGGACGTTGATTTTTGAAGTTTCTTAAATTTAGCCACCTATACCGAGAAAAGAATAACAGAGTCTAACAGTCATCTATGTAACTCTAAAATTTATCTTAACGAGATAGTTGTACTCACACAATAACTAACACAATATTATGTACGACCTAAGCTTTCTGCAGAGTGACCTCAACACGTTGGGACGGAAATCCTGCAGCATCGAATTGATTGCCCTATTCTCTCTCTGCCCCCATTCTGAGGGCTTTCCCTGAACGTTGCAGGAAAGAAACACGCACCTCACAACCCGGGGCCAAAGGAGACGAGGGAACCCTCTACCGTTGAGCTCAAAGGGGTTTAACTAGAGTCCACAAGTCATATCACGCTTGCCTTCTACCGCCAATCCATCGGTGTGACGGAACAAAGGCGAAGCGTAATAGCCTAACGTACAATCTCGGAAGAACAGAAACATGACTATAAAAAGTGCTTGCCGCGCCACAGTGGTGCAACACGTGCGTGTAATATATTGAAATGTAGAATGCTTTTTTTTAAATATTTTATAATTTTAAACCTCCTAATGTTCAAATCCACACTGATTCAAATGTGATTATGTTGGGAGCTAAAATCGGGAGATCAGCACGGTGGCGAGTATGGAACAGTGCAAAATCAAGTAACAAGGGTATCGATGGATGTATAGCACCACCGATTAGAGTCTTCTTAAACGTCAAAATAAGGACATCAATGTCCATAGAGAGAAATGTTCATACAGAAAGGTTATTTTAGTGTAATATAACTATGAAATATAAATGGAGGATATGATAGTGACAATATCTTTTTTGTTCGATGTTTTCCCAATGGCACAAACACATAAAAGTCGAATGCCAACGTAGATGACAACGTACCTCTCAGAACGGGCGGCACTTTGCGTCGCTGGTAGGTGAGAGAGAGAGAGGGCGACAAAATCGACGAGCAACTGATCCTTATGGGACCTACACGACATAGACTCTTTGGGACAACGCGGAAGCTAGTGTGACGGTGTCTGTAGACGTTGGGGTAGAGCGAACTTATGTGAGTACAACGGTAGATACAAGTCGACAGGTGTAGTCGTCGGTGAAGTTCATCCAGGACGTTCCAATGTCCAGGGCTGGACTGCTTGGCAGTGCAGATGCTTTGCAGGCTAACGATGGACGCCGTCGACAGGGTGGCCCGCGCAAGTGGGGGCTTGATCCATGTGCAGGGGAGGAGAGGGCTAGAGTGATAGGGCTAGGGAGGCGAAAAGAGAGAGAGAGAGAGAGACGAGTAGTGTTGGAAAACATGACCCTCTCTCTATCTCATGACCCACTAATCGAGATTGGAACAGAGAAATAAGGAAAATAGTAGAAATGACAATCACACACGAACACAAAGATTTTACGTGGTTCAAAGACGATGTGCCTTCCTACGTCCACGGTCGCAGCAGAGTTTCACTAAAATAATTACACTCGGATCAAGTATAAAGAGAGAGTTCGCACCCAATTTATACAAGAGATTAGGACGCCATAAGTCAGGGTACCAAAGATAACAATGTCCCTATTATAAATAAATCGATCCATGTGCGAAGACGCACGATGACGAGTTCAGACTCCACACTCTAACCAGTAGTAGTGCAAGGAGATGAGAAGTTGGCCAACATTGATATGACCTTGGGTGAGAGGCGCAAGAGCACGTGAAATGGCGACGATGGCGGGGTGTGTGAAGAAGATGTGAATCGACGTCGACGACAATGCTGTGAGACAACAAGTCGATAGTAGAGTGCAATTGGTCAACAATAGAGTCCAACTATAAGTGAGGAAGAAGAAGTGGTGAGCGAAACAATCGTCGAGCGCACAGGAGGGTCAACGTCTGGCGAAGGTGAGGCGATGAGGTAGGAGAAGTGAAACAACGGGGGTGTGGGGGAGAGAGATGAACGTCGACTACCTATAGCCGACCTAGGTTGGGACTCCGCGAGTCCGCGACATTGACTGTGGTGCAGAGATAGTGAAAAAAGGTGGGCATGAGACCCACAACAGTGCTGGAAAGAAGTGGCAGGTGTAACGCAAGCGGAACGACGACAAGAAGGTGTTGTGCAAGCTAGACAAGAAGGCAAGGGGGGGGATGGGAGACGGGGTCACGACATCTCAAGAAGTGGGTGAGAGCAAAGGTAGACGCAATGGCAATGGCAGAGAAGTTGATGTGGTGGCCACGAAAAGGTAGGGGTCGCCTCTCACATAGCCTCTCATGACCGTTCCTCCCTCAGGAAACTCCTCTCTCAAGGAAGCACAAGGTTTAAGCAAAATTAATCCAACATTATCCACTCTTAACCATCATAGGCCCTTATATAGAGCTATAACAAAGAATCAAGGGTCTAAATCAAATAAGTAAAAGAGGTCTAGATCCTAAGACTACGCCAGACCAGCCCACTAATGCGCTCACAACAACATAGAGATAATACAAATATAACAAACTGACCCACTCAAGCCTAGGCCCACAAACACAACAACATAAAACAAAATATAACATAAGATAACTCTGTCACAACCACAAGATGCGATCACCGAACTAAAGTGCCCAACAACGATGCAGATAAACTCGAAGACTTTTTATTATTATTATTTATTATTTATTATTTTTTAGAGGAGGGGAAAGCGGGGGTGGGAGGTGCGACTCGAACCCGCGCCTAAACTCGAAGACGTGCTGCGGTGTCCCCAGCACACAGTCTACCCATGCCCACTAAAAACTCGTACACCTTTCACCCGGTGAAATTTATTGGTGCGAAAGCCCAGAGTTCAATTAAAAGTGCCTACTCCGAAGGTGCTGCTTCAAGCATTAACTTTAGGCGCCCACCCTGCGACGACATGCTCCTTTGCAGGCTTGGTCTTCACGAACGAATCCCGGTTGAACAGAAGCTGCACCACAATGAACCACGGGGCCCAGCTTTAGTTCTACACAGTGTGTATCCAAGTCATGTCTAACCCTATGTTTTTCTGCAGCACTTCAATTTTAAAGTTGGGTTTTCACATTTGGAATTTTGGACATGTCAGCGACGTGATCAGAGAGAAGTTAATGTGTGGAATAAGCTAGCTCTTTACAGAAACACTCGGTTCACAGTCCGTGCGGAAGCTTGGGTCTCTAAGGCCAGAATTTTTTTACTATAGATGGCTTCAGCCACGTGAAATTACTCTTAATCAATAAGTGCACCCTTTGTCTTCCTAGGGTTGCAAGAAAAACACTGAACGCACGCTAGCATGCATTGACATCCTGCGCCAATGCACACATCATGTTGCATTACGTAATTTTCATGAAACAAAGCTACAGAAAAAACTCCCTACTTAGCCTGTGAAGTTGCAAGACATATAACGCATCAAATGACTAAATTTCATTAGGACACAGTGCACCACTCACTATGACCTTGCAAGAGATATTCCTCAAAACTTTTCCTAGCCTGAATGTCTTCTCGACAAGATGAGATGGCAAATAGTAAGGGGTGGGTGGGGGTCTCGGAATATAAGCAGTAAGCAAAGAGGATAAGAAACAGAGGAAGTTATCCATACCTCTGTGTATGTACGCACGTGAGTCAAATCCTCTGGGATGGTCCAGCTCTTGAAATGGCCAAGGGCAACCTCGAGATGGAACAATTTTGGTGCCAGACTTAGGTCAACCGCAGAGATATTTGCGCCATTAACATACGGACCCTGCCAAGATCAATGGACTCACTTCATATACCACTAAAACCATTCACCAATGCCAAACAGCAGAGCCTCGAGGTTAAAAAAAGCCTCGTAAAAATGAGGATGTTGTACGAATATTGGAAATTATTCCCAGCAGCCAATGAATATCTAGCTACAAATGCAATTTCATATCAGCTCCTATCCATACATGATCTTTGAGATGGCTGTCCAAAGCACGCAGTTCATCCACCAATGCTTGCTCTGAACCGTCACTTGGATCTTTGCTTTCCAAGAACTTGACAAAGGAAGGGAATATCTTTGATCCACTGTAAGTGCCACAAAGGATGCCATGGATTAGACACCATATTCCATTTGAGAGAGAAAGAGAGAGGGGGACTGAACTAGAAGATTTTGAAAAAGCAACATGGGAAACATATTTACAGGGAGATTGAGGACAAAAAAATTGAGCATATGGTAAACCCCTTTTTTTAACTGTCCAAACTAAAGTTAATGGTAAAAAAGTGAGTTTACTGTAAACCTAAATGCATTTGTGCCTTGCATCCAAACAGGCCGTAAAAGGAAAACTCGCAATTTACAGATTCAAAACCAGAAGAATGCAGAGCACCAACTTGGAATGAGAAGATGAACATAAAACAGTTAGTGTATCTCAACTAAAGATTCAGTGTTCTATGATCTCCATACCATGATTTCCTTGGACATTATTGCATTTTATACAAATCTTCAGCTTATTGAGGAATCCTTATCATGAAGACTTACATGTTTGCCTGGAAGATGATACTAACGTTGCATAGTATGATGACAGTGGAACCCAACTACCACGCAGTTGCACATGAATAATTGAGCCCAAACGTATGTCCTGCAGTGGCAGCAATTTACCATTTTATTTATTTTTTTTGTTGGGGAGGGGGGTGATGATGCATGACAGCCACGCCAGATTCAAAAAAAAATGACCATGCCTTTAAATTTCTTAACACAAGTTTAAAATATGTTTGACACGAGCAACGACCAAGATGAATCAAGAGAGTAAAAAAGGTGATTTGCACCGAAAAAAGGGTTTTTTGCAGAAATACCCTATAAACTATCACATTTATATATATGCCCCTGATTTTCACATATTGTCATAAGTACCCCTGATATCTACAAAGAGCACAATTATACTCTTCTGTCTAAATGACTTTAGGTTCAACCGAATATGCTAGGAAGATTCCATAAATTCTAGTGAAGTAAAGGGTATATATGCAAAATCCTAGTGCATAAGGGTATATATGTAAAAATATCATACCTCTGTTGGAGCTGACGGCATTTTGACAGAAAGGATATAAATGCAACCAATTTGAAGATATCAGGGCAACATGTGAAAATCAGTGTATATATAACAATATGATAGTTTCTAGGGCTATATATGCAACAGCCCGCAAAAAAATGTACACCGCATTTGCATACGTTCTTAGGCATCAGTTAGAGGTGAAAGATGGTACAGCCAGTGCAATGTGAAATGACAGTACAAAGGAATAGTGTAAAAGAATGTTTCGTTGAGTATAAGATACGGTCAGCTACCTTCATCTTATAAACATAGAACAAAAGCAGGAATGTAGCATCAACGAGAGGAAAAAAGAGGACTTCTTCACTGCGCTTTCTCTTTGGTGAGAATCCTCCCCTTCCCTCCAACCCTCATTTCTCCTCATCTTCCACTTTTCTCTTTGGTTTGGCATGGCTACAGTGGCCCTAAGCTCCATTTTTGCCTTTTTCTTCCACTAAACAGTAGATCTGAGGAATTCTGCTGATCTCCTACCACTTCAATGTATTTAAATTTCTTCTGGTTGATTCATCCATGTTGATTGGTGTTTTGGGTTTTCTTGCAGGCCTTGGGTGATGCCATTTTGCCCCTGGCAGACTAGATTTAAGGTTTCAGGATGCACTTACAGTTCGGTTTTCAATTTTTTTAAACAACTGATGATGGTGTTGGAAAAGAGATCGTCAGAACTCAGAACTGTTTTGTTCGTAACCTGCGAGCAGCAGGGAGAGCTACTATTAGCTTGGAGGAGGCTTCCTCCTTGGGCGTTGGCTGTCTCCCTTGGCAAGGAGTCCAGAAAATTGTTGTTATTTGCTGTGAAGTTTCTAGACTCTCTTTGATGAGTTTGTTTGCCAGTTCATAGATCATGTTCCCCTATACATTTTGCCTATATGTGAAATCTGTTGCCCCTGCATGGCTTCTGCCTTTTCTTGACTCCAGATTGGTGGATCTGCCAACCGATGAATATGCCTGTAGTCAGTTTGTGGGCCTTTTAATCAAGGGCTTTTCAGTATTTAGCCTCTATAAACTTTCATAATTAGGAATAAGCCCACATAATCTATCTATTTAGCTAAAGGCCCCGAAATTCTTCAAATCTTTAGTAAACAGTCCATCCGAGTTTACAGACGTCGGAAAAATGGAATACACTCTCGGACGGGGGGGGGGGGGGGGGGGGGGACCCCCTCCGGCGCCCCCCCCCCCCCCCTCTCTATCTCTCTCTCTGAGACCCCCTCCCACTCGTGGGGGGTTCCCCCCCCTCTGTCGCGTGCTCTCTCTCCTCTCTCTCTCTCTCTCTACACCCCTGTTTACACATAATTTTATGAATTTAAAAAAAAGTGTTCATTTGTTGAACATGAATGGACATTTGTTAGTGAAAATTTAGGGCAAAAGAAAAAAAATTATCTCTATATTCCTTAATTCAGAGAGATTACAAAGTTATATGTGCTTGGAACTCACAATTTAGACCCAGACACACATTAAGAACATAATAACAAAAATATCCCAAACTTAATTATTTTAACACTCCCCCTCAAGTTGGAGCATATATATCAAACATGCCCAACTTGTCACATAGAACACTGAATCGGCCAACTCCAAGCGACTTTGTGAAGAGATCAGCAAGTTGGTCCTCGGTAGGAGTGAAAGGAGTACTAATCTTTTGAGACATGACGGCATCCCGAACAAAATGGCAATCAACCTCAATATGCTTTGTGCGCTCATGAAACATTGGATTCTTTGCAATATGAATAGCAGCCTGGTTGTCACATCTCATCACCATAGGTTCAGAATAAGTGACCCCAAAATCTAGCAACCACACTTTGTTTCTTGCTTCTCCAAGTGACAAGATTACCTCCAACATAGGTACAAAAACCAGAGGTTGATCGTCGGTCCAACCGAGATCCTGCATAATCTGCATCAGAAAAAGCCTCAATAGATAAATAATCATTTTACTTATATAGAAGACCACATCCAGGAGCTCCTTTGACATAACGCAGGATCTTTAGAGCCGCTTCCCAATGACATAATTTTGGATTCTGCATGAACTGACTGACAACTGATACAACAAAGGCAATATCTGGGCGAGTCACTGTCAGATATATTAGCTTTCCACAAAGCCGCCTATATTGAGTAACATCATTGAACACTGGACTATCCTCCACTTCAAGATCAAACTGAGGAACAGTGGGTGTATCAGCAGGCTTACACCCCAACATTCCCATCTACTGTAACAAGTCTAGAGTATATTTTCTTTGAGATAAGGAAACACCATCATTACCATAAGCAATCTCAATCCCAAGAAAATAGTGCGGTCTCCCTAGGTTCTTGGTAACAAAATGACACTGAAGGTATTTCTGAACTTCCTTAACACCATTTGTATCACTTCCCGTGAGCAACATATCATCAACATAGACAATAAGAATTACCACACCAGCAGTTGTATGGCGAACAAACACAGAATGATCGGCTTGACTCCTCTTTAATCCAACCCCAGAAGCAATTTTATTGAATTTCTCAAACCATGCCCGAGGACTTTGTTTTAAACCATAAATTGCCTTTTGTAATTTACACTTTACACACCATCTACCCCTGAGTAACATACCCAAGAGGTTGCTCCATATATACCTCTTCTTTAAAGTCACCATACAAGAAGGCATTCTTGACATCCATCTGCAACATATTCCATCCTTGATTGATGGCAAGAGAAAACAACACCCGAACAGAGTTAAGTCGAGCAACAGAAGAAAAAGTCTCGAAATAATCAACTCCATAAGTCTGAGTAAAACCCTTGGCCACAAGTCTAACTTTATATTTGTCAATGGAGCCTTCTGGAGTGTACTTTATAGTAAACACCCACCGACAAGTAACAGGGGTAACACCGGCTGGCCGACGTACAAGGACCCACGTACCACAAGACAATAAGGCAGACATTTCCTCATCCATAGCAGCCTTCCATTCAGGTTTGGATAGTGCTTCAGAGACAGACTTTGGAGGGTGAACATCAGAAATAGACAAAGCATGATAAGAAATGAAGTCGTCAAGAGGATACTTCGTACTGGATCGTTTTCCCTTGCGAAGGGCAATAGGAAGATCCAGATCAGAAGAGGGAAGTGAAGTCTCACTAGTGAAAGGAGGAGCCTCCAGTGAAGAAGTTGACTGTGGCAAGACGGCAGGCGGCACACTATGGGTCCGTCGTTGATAGACCTGTCAAAATCTATTATCCGCATCCTGAGGCTCAACACAACAATCAGTATCTGCAGCTGGCACATCCAGAGAAACAAGATCAAGAAGAATAGGTGAAGGAGAAGTCTGTGCAGGAGAAGGGGAATCATAAAAGGGCACAGACTCAAAAAAGGTCACATCAGCAATCACAAATGACCTCTTGGACCGAGGGTCAAAACATCGATACCCATTTTGTGTCCGAGAATATCCCAAGAAGATACAAGGAATAGATCTGGGAGTCAACTTATCATGTCCTGGTCCAAGAGTGTGTACAAAGCACTTACACCTAAAAACCCGAGGAGTTAGAGGAAACGGATCTTCATTAAGATATAAACATGAAAAAGGACTTTTGTCAGCTAGCACCTTGCTCGGAACCCGATTAATAAGATAGCACGAGGTAAGAATGGCATCACCCCAATAGTACTTTGGAACATGCATGTGAAACATAAGATTACGAGCAACATCAAGTAAATGCTGATTCTTACTCTCAGCAACCCCATTTTGTTGAGAGGCGTAGGAGCAAGATGTTTGATGAAGAACTCTATGCATTGAACAGAAGGAAGCAAAGGATGACTGGACATATTCCTTGGCATTGTCTGTGTGCAAAATTTTGATGGAAGTGAAGAACTAATTTTTTATTTCTGAATAAAAAGATTTGAATACATCAAACACATCTGAACAAGATCTCAAAAGAAATAACCAAGTCATCCGAGAAAAATCATCAATAAAAGTGACAAAGTATAGAAATCCGAGTCTAGAGATAGAAGATGGCCCCCAGATGTCGGAGTGTACTTATTACTAGAAGGAAAGGAGACCCTATGATGTTTCTCAAGTTCACAGGCTTCACACAAGAGTTCATTTGTTGAAGAAGAAACGGGAACAATTTCACGTAGCCTGGAAAGGGATGGATGTCCAAACCGATAGTGCCACTGAAAAGAAGCCTTAGATGCTGAGGAAGCCTTATGTCTTTGGAGAGGCCCATCAACGAGGTAGTACAATCCTCCAGACTCACGACCGCCACCAATCAGCTTCTTCGTCTGGAGATCCTGAAATACACAATAACAAGGATAGAATGTTACTGAACAGTTTAAGGAACGGGTCAAAGAACTAATAGATAACAAGTCAATGGGAAATTTTGGAACATAAAGGACATCTTTCAGGGTTAGAGATGAGGTATGAACAGTCCCTTTCCTAGCAACAGAAGCATAAGACCCATCTGCTATAGTAACAGAAGAGTGAGTACTAGATAAATGAAGAGAGGAGAAAAGAGAACGGCTACCTGTCCTGTGACAAGAAGCACCAGAATCCACAATCCAGGAGGAATTGTGGTGAACTGCAGAAGCACTACCTGAAGTGGTGGCATGAAAGGACGAAGAATGTGTTGAAGAGCCTTTTAAGAGCCGTTGGAATGCCTCGTACTCCTCGAGAGACAGTGTAAACCCTTTCTCAGACGGTGATCTGGTAGGTGGCTACTGCATAGGCTGTGGCATAGACTCAGGAGTGAGAGATGAGGAATCACTAGAGGCACCCAGATTAGCAACAGGACGCAGACATGATCCCCCTTTGCCATATTTCTTCCAACAAAAATCAGGTTGATGTCCAGTTTTGTTGCAATGAATACATGGAGAGCCACGGCCACGCCCACGGCCATGCCCCCCTGCTGCAAGAGCTGAAGCACTACTAGACTCTCCAATCTCACTAGATGTTGTCTCAGTCAGAATCAATTTGATACTTGCTCTAAGAACACGAGAGTAAGCACCAGCCAATGTAGGAACCTGAGTGTCTGCAAGCAAATTATCTCGAACATGTCTAAGATTATCATCTATTCCAAACAAAAACTTAGCAACAATAAACTCTTCCTTTTGTTTCTCCAGCTGAGCGACATCTACAGCCCTAGGCTGATACAACTTTAATTCACTCCAGAGACCCTAAATTTCAGTAAAATACTGAGAAATAGGTCTTCCTTCTTGCTTCAGATTAAACAATCTTGAATAAATATTATAAATATGAGAAATATTGTGCTATGCAGAATAAATCTTTTTCAGAGTATCCCACATCTCTTTAGCGGTGTCTAAAAAGACAATATTATTGAAAATACTTTGTTCACAACTATTATTCAGAACTGAAATTACCATCCCATCATCAACTTCCCAAGCTTCATATGCCTTCTTCTCAGTTTTCTCTGGAGGGTCTTGCTCAATATGTCGAAATTTTCTCAAAGAAAGGAGCAAGAGGCGAAAAGACCGTGCCCATTGAGAATAATTAGTGCCATTTAATTTAGTAGCAATAGCCATCATATGATAAAGTTTCCCGTCAGATGTCGGGATAGAAGTCTATTCCTCACTTGCTGGATCAACAACGTTGTTTCCTCACTTCCCCACTCGTCGCCGCTTCTGTCAGCTTCGGCCACCGCCTACATGGGCTTCTCGACATCGCCGGAGGAGATGGTAGCGTTCTCGACCAGCAGTTCAACATGGTCCCTGCCCAACGTAGGCAGCCAGGAGTCGCCACCAACGTCATTGTCTCTGACCAAGAGAGCCAAACAACTGTTTCGGACTTTAGAGACCTATAGGTTCACTGGGAGAACACGAGCAAGTAGTAAAACCCATCAGAGTCTGTGTTCTTATGAGGGCGACCATAGCAAGGCACGCCCTCAACGATAGCAATGCAGCAGGGTTGGGAGCTTACTAATGGAGAGGAGCTATGAGGTCTTCCAGAGGACGATGAAGAGCAAGTGACCAACAAAGAGGGAGAGAGAACGGGAAGGTGAGATAGAAAGAGAGAGAGCGATAGAGGGGGAGAGGGAGAGGGAGAGGGATGGCACCAGTGGATGTCTCCCCCTCCGGCGCAGGCAACTGAGAGAGGCGCACCGGTGGGGGTGCAGAGAGAGAGAGAGAGAGAGAGAGAGAGGGGCGTCAATGGGGGTCTCCCCCTCCGGTGTAGGCACCCCCACCGAATGGGGTGGGGGAGAGAGGGAGGGAGAGAGAGAGAGAGATGGAGGATGGAATATTCCCAAAAATGTGATGGCATCTTCCATTTTTCAGACGTCTGTTAACCAAAGGGGCTTTTATTAAGGGTTTGAAGAATGTGGGGCCGGGTCTTTTCCTAATATCGATTCTTTTAGGTGCTAAAAACTACAAAACCCCTTACATAATCTAGTAGAATGAGTGTACTACAAGGGTACCCCTGCCATCACCTTCCACTTATATCTACACTATTGTTTAAATCATAAAAAGGATACAAAAGGAATATTTCTTCTCCGCCGAAAAGAACTTTTTACTATTAGATTTCAAACTTTGATCACCATCAATTCATTTAAAGGGAATTTCTCTCCTTTACATTCATCCTTTTGTTCCATCTCTCTCTCTCTCTCTAAAATGGACTCCAAGGAGTAGGTCTTCTTTATCTTTCCCATTTACCCACGTCTCCCTCACCCTCGCATTTGATTTTGAAAATGACTGACGATTTTTTCACCACATATTGAAAGTATGTTACCCTAAACTACTCTTGACACCATTTTAGTTTAGGAGTTTTACTTACTGCACCACACGTGGTGCAGCAAGACTGACATGGATTATGCTGCCCACCCCTACAATGCCACCTGTTCTATGCCATATGGGGCATGCTGTCACCTTTACATGTGTTCTAATGCCTTATATGTGCCCCGACGTCACGTGCGTGTCAACAAATGTGTGGTTCCTAGTTTAAAATAATTACCCTTTTTTCCCCTAGTATTTTTTATGCTCACTATAGCATTTAACATGTACCTATATAGTCAGAAGCGTAAGGCGACCAAGACGACAGAGGGTCGCCTCACGCCTCAAACATATGGGCGATGGTCTCGATGTTTGAGGTGAAATTTTATTAAATAAATATTTATAATTCAAAAATTAAAATCTAAATCTAAATATAAAAAAAATACATACATAAAATCAATAAACATCTTAAATTCATTTATTCTTAAATCTAACCAAAGAATAAATAAATTTAAACAATATTTTTAATTTAATGTTGTCGAGGCCGATTGCCCTGCACGATTGATCGTCAACTGTGAGTGAGAGAGAGAGAGAGAGAGAGAGAAAGATGGTGAGATAGAATAACAGGAGCTCGACCCCTCCCTCTGATTGAGTGTGTGCGTTTGTGTCTGTGAGAGAGACAGAGAGGGAGAGGGAGACATAGAGTGAGAGTGAAAAAATAGTGTGAGAAAGGGGTTGTCTGTGTGTGTTTGTGTCTGTGTGTGAGAGAGACAGAGACAGAGGAAGTGAGAAAGAGAGAGAGTGCATACGAGAGAGAAAGGGGGAGAGAGGTACTCGTCGTCTGCTGGCCGTTCTCCACTCGCCGCCGCTAGGGTTCTGCTACGCTAGGGGGGGGAGAGACTGTCTGGGAGAGAAAATGAAGGGGATAATGAGGGGTTTTATCTTCTGGATCCCCTAATCGGGCAATCGTAGGTCGCGAGTGGGTGAGTAGGTTCGACAGGTCATGGGGCGCCGACAATTGTAGGCTGACGCGGTGGAGGCTCGCCTAGGCTAATTGCTCCGGGGCTAGGCGAGCAATCACGGCCTCACCTCGCCTCAGCACCTAGGTGCTCACCTCCTTCGCTTTCAAAAACCAACGCATGTACGTGGTGCTCAGGAGAGTACGAAATGCTATGGAGAGCACATGTACGCTCGAGGGCTTAAACTTTGGAGAGTATGTATGTACTCTCGAGAGCATGTACATGAGAGCTCTGCGTGCTGGAGAGCATGTACACGTTATGCTCTGAAGAGGACCCAGAAATTTTCTCTTAAAAAAAACACGGGCAATTTTTTTTAAAATTGGGCACTCCATGTGCGCTAATGCACACATGATATTAGATGCATTTAAAGGCATCAAAAGCATTGAAAGGTGGCAACATCCCTATATAAGAGGGGGGAGAACAAGTGCATGATTGGGAGGCATAATCTACGTCAGCCTTGCTGCACCGCATATAGTGTGACAACCAAAACTCTTTAGTTTAAGAATGTATACAAGTAAATGCAATTCTAAGTGTCATAATTCCACAAATATGCTTGCAAGGATGGTATGCTTGCAAAAATCTGTATCTTATACAGGGCTTGCAGTACCGACCGTACCGGTCACGGCCCGATACGGGACGATACGGCCAGTACGAGCAACGCACCGGTACGGACATCGACGAACGTGATTTTTTATTTTTTAATTTTTTTTTAAATTTTAAATTTTTTATTTTTTAAAAAATAAAATTCTAATAATAGTTCATTTAAATTGTAAAATAATATATGCATTGAAAAATAATATAATGTTGAGTTCTTTTTTGTGATCATAGATGCATACTAATTACATAGGATTAATTTTACTGACTCTTCCAACTATTATTAAGATACAAACGGTGAGTGACTCCACATTAGTGAATATATTATGTAACAATAAATAATTACATATATACAATTATAAATACCTTATCTATTGAAATAAACTATTACACCTCTCAATTAAACATTTTATTTGAAGAGATAAAAAAAGATATGTTAATTTGCTAAAGTGAACATATACATAATTCATGACATCATTCAACTCCACTCATAAAGTACAAAATGTCAAAATTCACTCATCTGACTCATCTGTGAATCCCGAATCCCAATTAGAATCAGATACATGAGACTCATGACCCGTATAATTTAACTCTATCCTAGTAGGTGGACGTGCATGTGGGTGAGTCCGAAAATATATAACCATCTGCACAAATAATGGGTCATGTGCAGCGGTGAAGGGTACATGAAATTCTCAAAAAAAAGCTCTAACTACATTCCACCTTCCCACGGATCCCCCTCCCACCGGCCTCCCACCGCCCCTGCCTCTACCCTCCCACTATCTCCCACCACCCTGTCGGACCCCCCTCCCCCCCACCGCCTCCCACCGCCTTGCCGGTCAACCCCTCCCACCTGCACCCTCCCCCACCCACCACCTCCCTCCTCCAACGTCCCCCTCCCCCCCTCCCACCCACGCCTCCCACCGTCAGCCACTGCCTCCCACCGCCGCCGCCGCCTCCTCCGGCCTCCCATTGGTGGGAGGCCGGAAGTGGCGGCGGTAGACGGTGGGACCCACCTCCCTCCTCCCACATCCACCATGTAATGTCCCGGATTTTTCGGACGTCTTTCGGATCTGGATCCGTGAGTTTCGGATCACTTTCACGGGTCCCAGAACGCGTTTTGTGGTTTACGAGTGTTTTTCCCTGTCGAGCCTTCGGAACCCCATACAGGGCGAACCGTTGCGTTCTCCTATTCCGGAACGTTACCAGTGCGTCGGGCGTGTTTCGAGGACTGGGAAAATAATTTTTTTTCTTCAATTTTTCGTATTTTTTGATTTTTCTGAATTTCTATATATTAAACCCATTTTTCTTTTTTTCCCCTTCTTCTTCTTCCTCCCTTTTCCTTCTTCCCGTTGAGAGCCCCCACCCCCCATTCGACCGTTGCCAGCTCCCTCTCCCCCGTCCGAGAGCTCGCGGCGCCCTCTCCCCCTCCGACTGCAGACGGCGAGCTGAGGTGGCGGCGTGGCGACGACGGCGGCGGCGAGGTGATCGTGGCGATGGCATTTTCACGGCGAGGGTGTGGAGATTGTGGTTTGAACGTGGATTCGAGATCGGCGGCGATCAGGCGATTTTCGAGCTTCTGTGAGATAGGGGGACGGATCCTTGCCCTCTCCCGCTTTCCCCGCGATTTCTAGACCGAGATGAGGTCGAGAGGGGCTTGTTTTGTGCCGGGGTGGGAAAATCCATGTTTTGGGGTTGAGCGTCGGATCTAACGTTCCTTGAGGTTTTTGACCGATCTATGGGTATAGAATTATACTAGGAGGGTAGGGGAAGAATTCCCCTTTGTTTCCCCATCATCTGGGGGTGATTGGGACGTAGTTTGGGTTTTCCCGCCGTTCACGCCGTTTTCGTGGTCGGGTTGAATTAGCGGTCCTACCAGAGACCGCCATTTTCATGGGGCGATCCTCTAGGGGTCACTATTTGGTTTCGAATGTCGGTTGGGAGTGGCGGTCCTGGGGAGACCGCCACCCCCAATTGCGGTCTCGCAACTGACCGCTACCCCTGGGGTAACGGCCAGCTGCAGACCGTTTCTATGGTCAAGTCAACGCACCCTCGGGGCGCGTGTTTTTGACCATTGGGGGGACCCTGCCAGGTTGCAGCCAGGGTCTGGCCATTTCCTGGTGGTTGCGGTCCGTGGATGACAGCCCAATGTGGTAGCGGCTTGTCGATGGACCGTCATTGACCCCTCCCCAAGTTCGCCAGGTGGCGGCCATAGGGATGGCCGTCTCTGAGACCGTATGGCCGCCTCGTCCTTGCGATCTCAGGGAGACCGCCAGAGTCCAGTTGCGGCCCAGGGCTGGCCGCCATTTGGAGTGACGGTCCAGGGAGGACCGCCACTCTGTTTCCACTGTGATCGAGGCTTCTATTGTGTCGCGTGACCCTCCGAATGAGCTAATTTTTGGGTCTCTTGTGGCGTGTGGCCCGAGGGCTGCCTCGAGCACCCAGTGAGAGCCACAGGTACGCCAAGGGGTCCTCGGAGGAGTAAACCACCTCAATCGGCGTGCCCGCATGACTTGAAGGTCGATTAGACCTCGTCCGTGTCCCGGACACCCATTTTCCCGGTTCGAGTCACCTAGAGTCGGTGTTGGTACAGAGGGTTGTTTTCGTACCTCGTCAGTGGTGATCCGATGGTTTCCGTGATTTAGTGAGTTCACACCTCCAGTGACACGTCCACTAGTCATAACCTTCTTACAGCACGCGTGTGCTGACCCACCCAGGAGTGGTGGAGCGACTTATCCGAGAGAGACGATTTTTAGGCTGGTTACTGTAGGGCCCCTTGACGCAGCATGAGTCCGGACTTTGGGAAAGAACCAGCTAGAGGATCTGACCTAGGGCGCATGGTCTATGTGTGCACACGTGGTTGGGGGCGTCGGACCTGCGCTGACGAGCGCAACCCCAATTAGTCCTTGTTCGTGGTACTTGTTGTGTGTCTCAATCTCCGCCTGGGACGTGTAGGAAGACACTGAGGCGCGGTGTAAGACGTCAGGGGACGCATCCGACTTTGCTTCTAGTGGGTGGTGCTCCTGTCCTCTGGTAGGTATGGACCGATTTCCTCGTCAGACCGCGGTCGATTTGTTCGGTATAGTGCGCAGCCAGTGTAGTTAGTCGTAGTGAGGTTTTCTGTTTACTTATTGTTATTACTGCTGTACTTCTGTTATTTAGTGTGCTTTTCTTGCTATCTTGTTTCTCTCGCTGCGAGGTGGGGGTCGGCGGGATCTCTACTGAGGCTATGAAATGAGACTCACCCCTGTGTTTTCAGGTGAGACGGAGTCGTCGAGAGGCGCGTTCAAGGCTCCGCGTGGTTCGTACAGTCAGGGTTAGTCGTCAGTTGCCAGAGCCGGAGTATGTCCAGTGTACTTGTATTTTTCTTTCTGTTGGCTGTACTTATTTTGGACATGAGATACTCTGGACCTTGTAGCTCTTTAGTGAGTAATTGTTTAATTCCATGCATTTTATTTAATTCATTGTGCTAGCTCTGCAGTTATTTTAGATTCTCTTGTACCCTCACACCATCCTTTAACCCTTCCGAGTCTTCGGACTCGTGGATGGCGGGACGAGGTTCGAGTCGTACCGGTTCATTTCCGGTACTCAGATCTCGGGTCGTTACACTCCCTCCCCCCCTCCCACCGCCGCCTCCTCCAGCCTCCCACCGGTCAGAGCGGTGGGAGGCGGTGGCCGGCAGTGGTCGGACCCCCCCACCCACCACCTCTCTCTTCCCACATCCACCCTCCCCCCGCCTCGCACCCCACCACCCAACGCCGCCACCTCTGACCTCCCACCGGCCGGCAGTGGCAGGACCCCCCCCCCACGTCCCCCCTCTTACGCCCGCCCACGCCTCCCACCGCCATCCCACGACTCCTCCTGCCTCCCACCGGCCAGATCTGGTCGGTGGGAGGCCGGAGGAGCCGTGCGAGGGTGATGGGAGGCGGTGGCCGAACCCCCCTCCCACCTCCACGACTCCACGCCCTCCTCCCACGCATGGCCTCCCACCGCTGCCCCCCACCTCCTCCGCCCTCTACCGCCCTCCCACGGCCCCCTACAGCCATCCACCGCCGAGTTCACCCACCCACGGGCCACCCTCTCCCTCCTCTTTACAAAAAAAAAAACCTAAAAAGTGTAAAATTACCTCGCCGGAGGCCTCCGATCTCCAGTCCCTGCCACGTGCACCGCCCCTCGCCGGCCTGCACCGCTGCCTGCAACCGTTGTGTTCGACGTGTGTTCACCCACCCACGGCCGGCTTATAATGCTAGACGGACACGAGCCGGGCGGCCCACACGTACCAGGCCGGTCCCGCTACGAACCCGTCTGGTACGCAGCAGGATGCATGGTCCCATGCGGGCCAACGCATCCCAGTCACGTACCATGGCCCGGGCATCCCGCTATCCACATGGTTCGGTCCGATATGGGCGGTTCAGCCCGAACAGAGACGGTTTGGCAAACCCTGATCCTATACCGCACGTACAAATGCACATTTACTGGTTTGTTTTACCACATACACTATCTAAAAAAAAGGATATAAAGCATAGGTCATAGTCATTAGAGCGGAATGCAGCGCCGGTGGAAGAAGCACAACCTCGTTATGGTAAAAAAAAAAAAATAGAAGCACGGCCTCGAAAAGTGGAAAGCAGCGGGGACGTCACGACATAAACAGCCCGCAGCAAATCCACACGGTATATAAATATGAAACATAAGCAACACACAGAGACACAGAGGGGAACGTACACAGATGCGAACTCCGGCGGTGTCACCAGGGAGGGCTCGGGGTACTTCTCCTCGATTAGCTGCGTGATGACATCGGAATCGGTAATCCACTTGCCATCCCCGAAGTTGATCACCGGCACCTTCCCCTCGGGACTGATCTCCAGAAACCTATATCCATCAGAAAAGATAAAGCCCCTACCAGGCATCAGCAACTCCAAGACGGGACGATCCCATCCATCCAAAGTAATAACCATCAAAACCAGCGGCAGAGTACTTATCTCCGGCGACACCCTTACCACCGGGGCTTGTCGCTGACATTGATCAGCTTCATCTCGTAGGCAACCTCCTTCTCCTCCAGCGTCAGAAGTACCCTCTGGCTGAACGGACCTGTTGATCCACACCCCCCCCGGTGAGAGAGAGTGTGTGTGTGTGTGAGAGAGAGAGAGAGAGGTCCGCCTCACAGTCCCCCAGGACGTCGGGAGCACCGGCAGCCGCCTTGACGCAGACCTCGACCGCCATCGCCGCCCTTCCCTGCTGCCGCAGAAGCAGAGGTGCTCGCTCCGATGGATCTTTGTGGAACAGAGCACAGGGATAACAAGTAGCGCAGGCGAGACGCCGAGTGGGGCGGTGATTTAAGGTCGGGCTGGTCTCACTGCTTTGGAGCCTTCGAGTCGGTGTTCCAGCGGTGGTCTATTGGAGGCACGTATTCGTTCGCGGGCCTGTTCACGGTTCAAATCAAATCAAATCAACTTTTACCGTCAAATCTTATAAAATTGAACGGTTAAGTTTATTTTGATTTTTTATATTTTATTATAAATAATTATATTTATATTTATATATTTATATAATTATATACCTTTAGTTTTAATATATTTAATATATTTATAATATATAATACTAATAAATATAAGTATAAATAATAAATTTAATTTATTTAGTTAGATTCAATTTCACTTGTTATGAAATCGAATTGAATTTAATTAACGGATAACTCTCCACGATCAAAGAGACATTCCCCCACGATCTTCCCCACTCTCCCAGTCGAGGAACGGTCAACGCCACCACGGCCTATATAAATAGGCCCTCACCGAACTCGGAGAGAGGGGGACACACATATACGCCTACAGAGATACTCAGGCAGAGACACTCACCGAGATAGGAAAGATATCCTCGGGCTAGAAGAGC
This sequence comes from Amorphophallus konjac, assembly GCA_022559845.1. Lineage (NCBI taxonomy): Eukaryota > Viridiplantae > Streptophyta > Magnoliopsida > Alismatales > Araceae > Amorphophallus > Amorphophallus konjac. The sequence continues at coordinate 441,400,731 of CM040126.1, forward strand.
TTCACGCAGAGGAGGAGAGAGAGGCTCCCTCGTGATGCGGCAGAAGGGTTTCCATGTGGGAAGTAGAGTCATAGAACTTTCTCTATGATTCTTCTCCCTATGCCTCTCCTCCACTCAGGTCCATCGATTTCTCTTTCTCGGGCTCTCCCCTTTCTCCCGCTCTCCTTCTCCTTACTTTTATACGTCTCTGACTTAAGTATCGTACGGTTATCCCCTGGGATCACTCTCAGGGCTCCTTTTGACGTTGTTCTCTAGTAACTGTAGATTTTCTCGAGTGACTAGCTGCTCTTCCCAACAAACAAATCTTAAAGGTGTGATACGGGACTCGGGGAACACTTTCCGACCTCTACAAAAATTATATACTATTTAGAGAGTCAATATAAAATACATATGGTATATTACAATTTACGAGTTCACAAAATAAAAAATCTGAACTTAAAATTACAGATAACATATGACATTAGTTAAAACTATATGACGATAAGTAAATTTACCTATAATTGTCATCATTGTATAGTCTAAAATGAAAATATATGAAAATATACTATCATCATATTAAATATGTATGCATCTTACCTCATTAGCAAAAGATGGGAAGACAAATAATGAGAATTAGAAATGGACCACCAAATAACAAAGTCCATATAGGATACATGTATTTTATGTGTTTAATACGTTCAAACCTTATAGACAGTGAGGTTGGCACAATGCTAAGCTCAACCGAGTTTTCTAACATGGCTCAACGAATATTGCTGCTGGGCTCGTTTTGATAGGGAGTTAGATTAAGGGTGATGTAACTCCATCCGTTTAAGATAATTTGGGGTTAATATATTTTTAATTTGATAAGAGGAGAATTAAGTTGAAAGCAAAGAGGTCGGATAACATATTTTTAATCCAGAGTAATGCTCGGTGCACACCTTGATGCTTTTAGCTAGCAGACACACCATATGTTCCCATCAGTCTGCATGAACCAATGGATTCTGATATGTGTCATGGTGGTGCTTCTAAGACCATCGATTGAAGGAGCTGGACCCTAATGATCTGGACAAGGGAAAAACATTGAACAGTTCGTTGATGTGCAGATTGGCTGGGTCGATTGTAATTAACTAGATTGTATAATTGAATAGTTAGTTGAACCTTTAATCATTATAGTTCTAAAGATATTTTTTTCTGTGGTTAATTTTTTTTTGTTTTTTAACGGGGAGGGAGAACCAAGTATTCAACTCGGGAGCTCCCCCTTGTAAAGAGAGAGAGTGTCCACTCCGTCACGGTTGTTTGATAGTCGTAAAGATGTAAAAATGATCATGTGACCCAATTTTCCTGATTTTCGTTGCTAACACGAGATTACCACTAATAAAGAATGAAATATTAAACTAATGAACTAAGGGAAGAAGTTACAAAGTGGGCTTACTTAGTAATTCATTGGAATCTCCTAAGGGCTCCTTTGGTTGGGATTATTAGGGAATTCTAATCATAAGAATCTCTTGCATAATTTCATCCCAACTAAGGCCAAGTTTAATAGCATCTAAGGCCAAGTTTGACAAGACTTTGGGCATGACTCTCGAGATGAAAGCATCTGATATATTTTAATTTTTTTTAAATGATCAAAATTATTCTTGACTTACGTGAAGATTAGATTTTACAGAAGACAGGAAATTAAGTAAAAAAAAATGCTGAGCTCTCTAATCTCTCGAAACTCTCTCACATTATATTCTCAAGATTTTACGTGATTAGAAATCAACACAGATTATAAATTATGTACGGGCAGATGAATTATTTGGAGAAATCATAAGTAACGGGTCTTCCCAAATGCGATCTAAGACCTCCATTTGTAATTGGTTGGATCATCGACTATGTCAGGGATTTTAATCATTAAAATTTTAAAATTCTCACCCATCATCCGAACTATAAGGACCCTCAAAACAGTCGAAACTCTTGAATGGATAGACATTCTTTTCTCGTAAGAAAAAAAAAATACTTTTTCGTTACTCTCTCTCTCTCTCTCTCTCTCTCTCTCTCTCTCTCTCTCTCTTCTTAGATCTTCCCGATAGACCGAGCAATTTGTCCATTGCGACTGTAGTACATGCTTGAGTCTACCGATCACTTCCCTAAGTCTTCCCTTTTTGTCCAATGATGTTGCTCCTTAGTGTAGCATCTTCTTCTTCTATCTAATTTGCTCGTGTTTTTAAAACTTTGATGTCTTAATCTTCACGTCCCATATGCATATGTTAGCATGATAGTCTCTGCTTCAGCATTTTTTGCCACAAAATTATGAAAGACAAGCTACTGGTCTTTTGACGAATGACTTGACATGGAGTAAGTAAGGATTTGATTTTAACCGCAATAATTATAATAGATAAAAAAGTTGCATGCATGTATTAAATATTCTTTAAAATTTGAACATTAATTAATAGTTTATGATATCCATACATAATATGATTAAGAAGATTATATTAAATAATAAAGAATGTTCCAGAGATAATCTAAAGTCAATTTGGAATTACGTTAACTGAAATGATAAAATCGATTTTAATTCTAGCAACTAAAGACCAGTTGAGTTAATCGAATGTGTAACACTGAGACAATGGAAGATATGAATAAGTTAATAAAAAATATGATAGTTAATTGAATGACACTCTGCTTTTCAAGTGTTGTGATGATAGAATATTCTGGATGAGTTAATCAAATGCAACTGATAAGTTAATAAAATAAATCTAATAGCTTAATCGAATAATAGCTGATAAGGGTGGATCCTCCTCGCCATCGACGTGTGATTTACTTCCCTTCTTGGAGCGGACTCTAATCATATTGTGTATTCCAAGCGACATGATGGAGGTGACAACATATCACCATAGGGTGATGTCGACTGCTTGCATGTATAGGGATATCATTAGGAAACTCTCTTCCGAAATTATTTTATCACACGGTTCTCACGCGTATTAGCTAGACAGGTAACTTCACAATTATGACATGATTACTTGAATTTACGATCTCCTATCACCCATCGACTTGAGATCAGGGTTTGCCGACCCGCCCGACCCGGCCGACCCGGTCTCAGCGCGGGTCGGGTCATTCGGGTCGCACAGCGACCCGGTCCGCCCCATTGGGCTCTCGACAGATATTTTTTTTTATTTTTTTTTAAATTTTTAATAAATTTATTTTGAAAGATTAAATGTTATATATATTTAAAAATATTAGAATGTAGAATTTATTTATAATAATAGATCCATACTAAATTATACATAATTAATTATATAAAAATTACATATTACACTATTTAATTAAACATCCTATTATATATAATACATAAAAATATATTTCAATTACTAAATATGTAAAAGTAAACAGTGACATAATAATGACATTCATACATAAAGTATAAAATATAAAAACTCACTAATCCTCGTCATTTGTGAAGCCCGAATCCCAAAACTCACTCATCCTCCTCATCTGTGTAGCCCGAATCCCAAAACTCATTAATCCTCATCATCAGTGAAGCCCGAATCCCAAAACTCACTAATCCTCGTCATCAGTGAAGCATGAATCCCAAAACTCATCATCAGATACATGAGACTGATCACCCGTATAATCTAACTCTATCCTAGTGGGTGGAGGTACATGTGGGTGGGACTGAAAATATGTAACCATCTGCACAAATGATGGGTCGTGTGCTGCGGTGGATGGTACATGAAAATCTGTAAAAAAAGTCATCACTACATCTATAGCTTCAATTCTATCATGTGCGACTAGTGCTGGTGCTGGTGCTGCTCGAACTCTGGACGTGGAGGAAGATCATGCTCCGCCCTGTGCTCGTGGTGGAGGTACCCGGGAGGTAGAAGAAGATGTCCTCGGTGTGCTACGAGAACCGTATCTATCCTGTAACTGTGTCCGAAAGGAATGTCGGACATCTCCCGGAACTTGGTCGCATGCACGAACATCGCGTCCCACTCCCGCAAGGTGCTCCGCAAACCTGTGTATGCCGGTGACGCAATGTTCGCAGTATCTACAGTGCACATGTCCATCACCCTCAACAGAGTATCCATGCTCCCACGCAGGGTGACGCCGTCCGTCCATGATGACCTGCAAATGATGTAAAAGTTTACATTAGTAATTTCAATGACAAGTACAGAACTCTATATATGAAGAAATCTACAATTAATTATTAGTTAGTTATAAATGTAACCAAATGATACATACTAATAAAGACTATGGACCCAAACTGGGCCAGTGCCCATCTCTAAACAATCTGACATTAAATGTGGTCCGCAGATAGGACAGATAGTCTTCATAGCGCATTGAACCTGAATAGTTCTCCCAGTACATGCGTACGTAGTATTCATACTGCTGCGAACCTTGTGCGTACACGACCTCTACTGACGTAGCTGCGGCATAAGGATATGGATACGATGGGAAAAATGAACTACTGTTATCTGAGTCGCCATGATACATCGGCTGTTGCGGCCATGACCGTCCATACGAGCTTCCAGATCTCTGGGAGTCATGTGTGCTCATCCTCTCAAAATCAGACAACATGTCTTGATAGCTTGTACTGTCTGCAACCGAACTTCCATAGTAGGGATCCCAATGATCAACTGTCCGCCTCGTCCCTACCGGTGGAGCACCGTGATTCTCATCTTGCGTGGCATGTGTGAAGTGCTGCTCCTCTGTCCATGAGCCATGTTGACGGCCCCCACGACCTCTACTATGACCACTACTGTACTCTCTGCCACCAGCACTAGTATTCTCACGAGGACTCCGTTGGCCACCTTGAGAACCACCACCTCCATGAGATGAAGACCATGTCGGTGTACTATCAGCATCGGAGTCATGACTCCCACTAATGCGGGGCTCAACAGAGGGCTCGAGAGTGTCGTCATCTGCATTGGGATCTAATGTCTGCATGTCTGCAATATCTATCGGATTTAATGGTGGTCCCTTGTCCTTCTTGCTGGTGAATAATGTGGTCCATGATGATTTTTTCTTCTGTGGAGCAGGGGGCGGCTTACCTGCTGCATGTTGTGTCCCTCTAGATGCCTGAGAAGCAGAAGCCTGCTTAGATAAATTTTTAACTTACTTTCTATTGTGTAAGTCTGTACATATACCTGAGACGACTGATTGGGTGCCTTAGCCTTAGATGTTGAGCGTCGGGGCGCAGTAGACTGAGATGGTTGTTTCGATGCTACCGAAGACTACACAATTGAAAGAAGAATATATTCAATTACCAATGAATTATATATTAACAAATGTAGAAATGACAATATAATTTCACCTCTCTAAATGAGGAACTCCCCCTAGCCTCTCTTGAAGTGGATAACCTTCTTGATTCCGCAGATATTGAATGCCGCGGTGCAGCAACTCGGGACCACTGTTCTCCCGCAATGTTGTCATTTATCGGACCGACCTGTAATATATTACTATCATACATCAATATATGACTACGCTATCTAATGACATTTGTGATTCGATTTTCATGTATTAATTCACCTGAGGTGGCTCTTGACGCTCAATTAATAGGGGTTGGATCAATCGCTCCCATGCTGTATCATCGTACGCATACGATGTGTCTCCACCCCCAATGACGAGGTCTTCATCTAAATTAATTTCATCATCACGCCCCGTTGCTGACTCGTCACCACCCAAATGCACATGGGTGTCATCTCCCTCCCTGACTGCCTCTTGTACAGCTGATGCGAGAAAAGTATTAGGCCGTAGTGTCTCGCCAGGTTCTTCAGCCTCCTCGTCCAATTATGCCTCACCACGCTCGATTGTCGCTCTTGCAACCCATGCTACCATAGGGTCATCATCGTCTCGCAAGTACACAGTATCTGTTGGGTCGTAATCTCCCTCTTCTCTCCTTGTATCCATTTGTACATGCCGGACCTTTAGCCTCATGTTGTAATGAACATACACCATTTTGTCTAGCCTGCGGTGTGTTAGCCTATTCCTCAGCTTAGTATGCAAGAAGGAGAACGTCGACCAATTCCGCTCACACCCACTCGACGAGGATGTTGGCGATAGAACTCTCATTGCGATCTTCCTTAATACGGGTGCACTTGTGCCGTAATTTAGCCATCACTCAGCTGTGTTTAAGACAGATCACGTACAATATAATAATTAGATGTTAAAATTACTTCTCGAGATATAGAAGGTACATTGTGAAGAGACATTACCTGCGTCGAGTCTATCACGACTGGTCATGGCATTAGGTGTCGCAAATGAACCAATTCCCTCTCTAAATGTTTTCATCTGCAATATCAAAAAATATGAAGTGTATATTTCATTTAATATTGTCAATGTTAAAATATCCAAGTATACCTCATTCAACGCATCAGCAGCATCTGTTGGGGTGAAAGACAATCGGTCTACCACAATATTGACCGATTCTATCAACGTATCGTCATAAGCAAGGGCCCGAGCATATTGGAATGCCGGATGTAGATAGTACGCTGCAATCGTAAGACAATGAATTACATATTAGTATCAACTGAAAATCACAGCGCATTGATTGGACGAGAATGTAAGTGTTTACCTGCCATGTGAAGATCGCGGCTCATTTGTTTGTCCCATCTGTCCTCTACAATCTCTAGAATGGTGGGTCCATATTTTTTGGACGTTGTAAGGATCTTCCGCTTGGCTGCTTCTATTTTGCTGTACACCAACCCCATGGTTGGTACTCTATCCCCATCCACGCATCGTAGAACCTCATACAATGGCTCTATCAATGACACTAATACCTTCACTCTATCCCAAAAATTCGAGGTGTTGACAATCCCCTCGACCTCCGCCCCTTCACGTGAAGCAGCAAAAGAGGAACTCAGCCAGGTCTCACCTCTAAACATTTGCTTCAACCCATCCTTGTGCTTCAATAGGCTCTGCAATGCGATGTAGTTGGTGGCAAATCGTGTGATGCCAGGCCTTAACAGTTCGCTGCCACAATGCTCCCTCATCCATGCCAATACAAGTGTGTGGTTGTAGATATATTTTGTGATTTTTTGTGCCACCTTGACCACAGATTTTACCATACGATGCTGCCCAATCTCCTTCAGCATCAGATCTACACAATGTGCTGCACAAGGGGTCCAAAAATGTGCCGTTTTTTCTTCATTAGCTCCTCCCCAGCCTTCTTATAGTTCGACCCATTGTCAGTCACCACTTGCACAATGTACTCCTCCCCAATCTCAGTCACCACTTGCTCCATCAATGACAAAATATATTGGTGACTGTGAATTTGACTAGACGCATCCACTGATTTGTGAAAGAATACCTGTCTGTCACAATAAACAAGGAAGTTGATCAGGCTAGATTTTGTGGTACCTGACCATCCATCACACATCAGTGTGACTCCGTACTTTGTCCATTTCTGCTTGAATGAGTCAATGTAACTCTTGATCTCAGCAACTTGTTCATCAAAGTATACGCCAGCCAATTCTCTCGCTGTAGGTGGTTGCACGTGTAGCCCAAGGACCTGTGCTTCCTGAAACATTGGCATGTAGTAAGGGCTATTGGCTGCATTGAAAGGCAGACCCGCGTGGTGCCACCATTTTGCAACAGCCTGACCAAGTTTCCATTTAGGTCCCTTCTGGCCATATGCATCGTCCATCCTCGTTTGCTTGCCATGCTCTCGGGATAGTGCACCGGGCTCCACATCTTCAATGTTGATCGATTGTGTCTTTTTTCTTTGCGTCCCCGAGTCACCAGTCAATAAACTCCTTATGCCTCGTGGTTGTCGAGTCGTAGATGAACCACCACTCCCTGATGCTCCGGTCGTCGCCGCCTCGCGACTACGGACTCTAGTCTCCTCGGGATGTCTTGACTCTTCCCTGCTCTGACGTACTGCCTCACGAAACTCGGCTTCGTATGGATCGTTCACAGTGACATACACATTAGCCTGCTCAGTACGTGCTTGTTCGTCTTCGTCACTGGGTGTCCATGCACATTCCTCCTCGTTGCTGCCGCTTGCTATTCCGCTCACTGCCGCTTCATCCCTTTTCTTCTTTTTTTCCTTTTCTTGCATCTCAGCTCTCTTCTCCCGCAGGTGCCTAGCCATTGCAAGTTTCACATCTCTAGGCACATGGGTACACCCAGCAACCTCAGAGTATCCTGCCCCGGCTCCTCCTGCCAAATGCTTCTTCAACCGAGACACCCCTCCTCCCCGGTGTTCTATTTTACAATAGTTATAACGCCAACACCTACGGTGCCATCCAACAAAACTCCGTGTGACCACCCAATATCATTTGTTCGTTCCTTAGGAGCCATAGAGTGTTATCTCCTAAAATTAAGAAATTCAAAATATGAAATTATATTATTTCCCATCTACAACTAACAATGAACATAATTTTATTATTTGCGTACCATGCAAGACTAAATTCAATATTTAATACATCTTCATATAATTTAGTTCAAAATAATATCATTATTTCTATAACATACAAATAAGGTTAATATTTATAATTAATACATATACATTAAATTTAAAATTATTTATCACTAATTAGATATTTAAAATTACATCTCTAATTAAATTACATGACACATATAAATTATAAACATCTCTAAATAATTTACATTGTACATATAAATTAACTTTAAAATTATTTATAAAATATTCAACACTAAATTTATATTTACATTAAATTAAATTACATTATGCAATTCAATTAACTAATATACATTATGCATTTAAAAATATTTTACATCTACAACTAATACTGATATTGATATCAATATTTCTACAACATGCAATACTAAATTTAATATTTAATATTACATTTATATTAAATCTAATATTTAAACATGAATTGAATAACACATCAAAAAATAAATTTATTTTTACAACATGAATTAAATATTATTTATATTAATTCTACAAAATGAATTAAATAATACATAATCAAAATGATATTTATACAACATAAATTAAACAAAAATTATCTTATTTATATAACATGAATTAAATAATACATTCATAATAATATTAAATAATATAATAAAATATTTTCCTACATTTTTTAATTAAAAAAACCAAAAAGAATTAAACAACCCCCTCACCCTCCCCGCCCCCCACCGGAGCTGGCGGCGGCGATGCAGACGCCCCCCCCTCCCCATCTCACCCTCCCCCCTCACGGTGCAGACGGCCCCCCCTCCCCCCTCTCACGGTGCCCGGCCCGCGACGCCCGCAGACACCCCCCTCCCCGACGCCCGCAGACGCCCCCCTCCCCCCTCCGACGGTGCCGCCCGCAGACACCCGCCGCACGCCCCCCCTCCCCCCTCCGTGCCCGCGACGCCCGCCGCCCGCAGACGTCCCCCCTCCCCGACGCTCGCAGACGTCCCCCTCCCCCCTCCGACGGTGCCGCCCGCAGACGCCCGCCGCACGCCCCCCCTCCCCCCTCCGTGCCCGCGACGCCCGCCGCCAGCAGACGCCCGCCGCACGCCCCCCCTCCCCCCTCCGACGCCCGCCACCCGCAGACGTCCCCCCTCCGACGCCCGCAGACGCCCCCTCCCCCTCTCACGGTGCCCGCGACGGCCGCAGACGCCCACCCTCACCCTCCCCCACCCCCGCGGTGGCAGATCTACACGATCCTCAACCTCCCCCACCCCCCTCCTCACCCTAAAACAAAAATTTAGGGCACCTACCTCTGATCGCCGGTCGTCGCTGCCGTCCGCCGCCGCTCTGCACCGCCCACACCCGCCGGCCACCGCCTTCAAGCCGCTGCGGATGCCAGACCCGCCCGCACCCCGGCCCGCTAAATGGGCGACCCGGCACGTACGGGCCGTCCCGCACGAACCACACCGGACCCGCCTCGACCCGCTCCGGTACGCGGCGGGACGCACGGGACCATGCGGTCCAGTGTGCCCCGGCCACGACCCACACCCCGTGCGACCCGGCGCCCGCCTGGGTCGGGTCGGGTCGGTGCGGGTCGGGACGGGACGGTAAACCTTGCTTGAGATTCCAGTATAATCTACATTATTCTCACAATTGCACGATATCTTCCCAGATAGAAAGTTATATCGGGACTCAGAATCTATCCCCGTAAAAGATTAGCTATGGCAAACCCCCACGTACGCAGAATATTGCTATCAACGTAGTACTCTATTTCTACTAGTTTACTTCCTACTTTTCGTTAAATTTAGTATCAGAGGGTTTTCTCGAAATATATCATCTCCCGGTGAAAATTTTTTTACTATGCAGGAGGACCTACTTTGACGCTTAGAGGATATCCCTTGACGCTGATGACTCCTGTCCAGAGGCTCGATTTTCATTTTCAACATTATGATTTGATACCCCGATTTTTTATTTGATATCATAAAATAAATTCAAGTATAATATACGCAACCATATGCAATTTTTATATCGAAGATGCGACGAGTCAATCAAATATCTCACTTTAAAGAGCTAAAGTACATACTATGTTAATCAATTACTTAGAAGTGACAACATTATGTCAAACAATTAACACGTCATGTTAGCTGAAATTCTATGCGATTTAATCGAATAACTTACTAACATACTAGGTACAAATTCGACTAATTAAATAGAATCAATTAAATTATCGAGTGAGCGGTGCACATAATTATCTAATCCCAACTAAAAAAATCTAATTGATTAACCAAATAAAACACAAAATCAGATAGCTTATACCAAGGCGATTAACACAGCGAAAAAATGTCTTCTGAAAATTCAATTAAATGTTTTTGTTATCACCAAAAAATTCGTTAAGTTAAATGTCAGGGACCCAACAAAGTGTGGACTTTTGCAAGTTTGACCAATGAGAGAGAGAGAGATGGGTAAGTTAACTACTATTATTCTGTGATCATATAAGACTAGATGATACACCTTCTCCCGTGACTAACGGGACTCTAAACCCATGAGATCAGATGAGGGGCGTAGGAAAACATGGCATTCAGCAAGTATTACTCCATGCCATGTCGTGAGATTATATCACAGACGCTCTCTCATTGGTCCGCCGACTTCAAATTGACGAGAGGGGGAGGAGAGAAAAGCACGGGATAGTTTTGCAAATATAATGGCATCCTTGAAAATAGGATAATTGTATATATACTTTAGAATCTTTCGCATTCTATTTTATATCTTTATATTCTTAATATTATTATATATATTTCCTTAATATTAAGAATTTATTTTAATTATACCTCTCATATTTTAACATCGTCAAGTATAACAGAATATTTTATTGAACTTATAACACATAAGGTTCTAGAAAGATATACAAATCATAGGGGTACCTATATCTTATTATCTTAATTATGTGAGAAGATTAAATAAAAATATGTTAATATTTTTTCATCTTAACCTATAAAAAATTAATTTAAATGCACGGTAAATGACAACATGTGTACATATGATGAAAAATGATTTATCATGGAGGTATACTGCACTAACAATATAGATTTATAAAATAAAAAATATAAATTACATAGAATATATACACATCACTATTTTCAATACGATTAATGTTTTGTGCAACTCCTTCATAATTACATTTAGGAATATTGGACATCTTTTTAATTTTTTTAAAAATAATTTTAAGTGACCTCTAAGTCAATCTAGTACGGTATGTTGATATAGTCAACATTTGATGTGATGGGGGAGCAATGCAATATATATATATATATATATATATATATATATATATATATATATATATATAAAATAAAAAGTAGACAATGGAAGGACAAACAGTACCCTTCCAATAAAACTCTGGCAGTGTACCATTGGTCGGGCGCATTGGGCCCAGTCCGCAGACGATCTTCTTCCGTCCCACCTAAGCAGGCTTTTAGCCGATAGAGAGGTAGACGCCGCTGTCCGAGGTAAGAGTGAGGTGAAACCGCGGCAGAGGCAGCCAATAGCTGCCTGGAGGTGCAGGAGGAAGAAGAGAGAAGAAGCGATGGAATGCCCTTGCCGGGTCCATGGCGGCCACCTCCGGCGTCCTCTCCTCCCCTCCTCCCTCCCCCGCTGCCTACTACCTCTCCCTCCAAGGCCCTCTCCGTCTCCTTCCTCTCTCCGTCACCTCTCCTCCCGCACTTCTTCGCCGCTTCCGGCCGCTCTCGTCTCGTTCCCAGGGCCTCCGTCACCGCTCCGAGTCCCTCCGGCGATGAAACCCTCAAAGGCGCCCTCTTCTTCCTGCTGAGACCCGTCTCCGTCGTCGCCCTCGCCATGCGCGCCGCCCTCTTCTTTGCGCGAATGAACAGGCCCTCCTTCGCGCTCGCCCTCTCGTTCCCCGCCAATCCCGCCGCCGAGTCGGACACTATCCCTTTTTCCAGCTCCGCCATGGAGGACGACTACTCGGGAACCCTCACCGACGAGGTGAAGGAGAGGACCCTCGAGGAGTACCTGGACTCCCACCCGGAAGACACCAGGGCCCTCCGTGCTTTGATGAAGTTAAAAATCCGGGCGCGGAAGCCCGCCGAGGCGAGCGCCATCGTGGACCGCCTCATCGTCCTCGAGCCTGGCGAGAAGGGCCTTCCTCTCCTCAAGGCCCACCTGCAGAGCCAGGGCGGGGACACGGACACGGCGAAGAAGATGTTCGAGGAAATGCTCCAGAGGGACCCCTTGTTCGTCGAGGCCTACCACGGGCTTGTGATGGCAGCGTCACAGTTAGAGTCCGAGGGGGACCTTGGGGACATCCTGAAGAGGATCGAGGGCGCAATGGCGACGTGCAAGAAGCAGAAGAGGGAGGAGGAACTGAGGGACTTCAAGTTGCTGGTGGCGCAGGTGAAGGTCATACAGGCGGAGTACGGCGAGGCCCTCAAGGTCTACCAGGAGTTGGTGAAGGAGGAACCGAGGGATTTCCGGCCCTACCTTTGCCAGGGGATCATTTACACTCTGTTGCAGAAGAAGGATGAAGCAAAGAAGCAGTTCCAGAAATACCGCCGGCTTGTCCCCAGGGGGCACCCGTATGCCCGGTACTTTGACGAGAACATGGTAGCCATGGATGTCTTCTCCCAAATGGGTGAGAGCAATAGAATTACTGCCTTGAAAAGGTAAGATCTTTCTGAAATGGCAAGCACAGCTGAGATATGTGTAGTTGACAGGAATGACGTTAGCCCTTATCCTGTTCACCCGAGGACTGGTGCTTGCTGCTACGGGGTTCTTTTCACTGTTCTGTTATTCTCTGTGACCTTTATGTCTGCCATTTTGGCATACATGTCCTAAATGGGTTGCAGGTTTAGTAATGCAAACTATTGGAAATTTGAGACATATGATTATTGAGGTAATGAATATCATATATAGCTTTAGAGCTGTGTTAATGGTTATAGTACCGAAGGGTGGGAGGGATGGCAATTCTGAAGACAACTCCACATATTTTTCTGCCAAATCAACTTTTTGATCTCTGTCTCATCTTGCCATTGCTTCAGCATAATGCTGGGTTCCACATTTTGTTCTCTGCTTTCCTCTTTTTAAATGAATAATGACCAGCGCTTGATCCTGTGTCAGCATTCTCTCTGAGAAACTGTACAACTACCCGTTTTCTAAACAGGTATAAAAAGAGTAGACATAGATGAAAAACACTCATACCCTGGATTCAGTTGTTTCTCTTTACATCCCTAATGAATGCTGTGGATTATTGGTAAACCAATAAGGGGGGAACAAGTCTGTTTTAGGACGATGGAGCAAGCTGCAACTTACTTTGTAAAAGCCTAGGTTGCCTATGAAAGGTTCATATTTCCTGTTAAAATTTTCAGAGCGATTTAGATCCTGAGGATGGATGTCATTGATAGCTAATGATTGATTGAAGGTGAACATTGTTCTTAGATAAGATTAATCTTTTCTAAAGCTGTTTGCCAGTGAAACTTTTTATTACATTAATACTGTTCGAAGTGCAAACATCTGAAGGCTGCTTTGTTACCATAATTATTCTTATTTCCAAACCTCAAGATGACAATGGATATTATTCTTCATGTATTTCAACACTTCCATCAGGCAATGTTTAATCATCTGTTGCATAAAGAATAAGTTTGTTTTCGATTTCATACAAGAAAAAAAACATGGTCATATAAGGGAAGGAGGCTGCATGTCAAACTTCCTTAAGGGCCTTCGCTAAGTGGAGCAGAAGTTGGCCCATAGATTAGTGTAATACACTTACAAACAGCTCAACAATATAATTTGTCTTACACATCTTGTCCTGGCTTGAGCCCATTTTGATATATGGAGTTATCTGCACTGAAGTTGGTTTGAGTAGGGAGGAGCTTCCATTAGCTTTTTCCTCTGATTTTACCCCATTCTGGAGTTGAATGCCATCCACACATAGCTAATTCTTTGGTCTCTAGGAATATGAAAATGAATATACGTTGTTCTTCTAGTCAGAAATAAGGTTTAGAAATGAGTTAAGTTAAAGAAATAAATTCCTTACATCAACATCCCCGCTGTGGCAACCAGTTTTCCTTTCTGGTACACCACCGCACAGAAGACCTTACTCATGGGCTCCTCTTCGATGATTCCACGGAAAGTAGGCAACCAGGCCAATGAGAGGCAGTGTGAAACTTGTCCAAGAAGTGGAGCAGCAAGATCTGCATTGGCTCAGAGGACTTCCTCTGTTTGTAATTAAGTGCCCGTTTGGTTACAAGAATGCTCAGTTTCTTTCGCAACTAAGTAGCAAGATGTTGGAATTAGTGGCAATTGCCCCAAGTGTTATGTTAACTGGAAAGTGGAATTTTTTTTTTGAAAGTGGGAAGTACCGCTACTTGTACTAAAGAAGAAATAAGGGATGTACCGTAAGGATCTAAGTCGGGATCAGGAATAACGCAGCGAAAAGTAGAAGTTAAAATTTTATCTCGGCGTTGTTGATCGCTCGGGCGTGATTTCCATTAACTAACTATATAAGAAAGATTCGATCTTTACCTCTATGATACATGGATTGTAGCGAAGAGGAATAGTATCCTCGTGGCGGTATGCAATCGCGCAAATGTCTGGTCTCTAGTGATATCCACACGTACACGGACAAGGGTGAACACAGTTCGGTTTGGTCCGGTTTGAGATTTTTTTTTTTTCAAATCGAACCGAATCGAATTTACCCATCAAATCATATCAAATCGAACCCAAAAAATTCAGTTTGGTTCGATTTCAAATCGAATTTTCATATTTTTATTATAATATATATATATTTAATGACTTATATATAATAAAAATAAAAATAAAATACTTATATTTTGTATGTTTGTACGTGTATATAATTAAATTTTTAATGTAAAATATTAATATAAATAATAAATGTGGTTTATTCTGTTTGGTTCGATTTCACACATTATGAAACTGAACCAAATCAAATTCGGTTTCAAATCGAACCAAACCAACCTGAATTGAACAGTTTGATTTTTCAGTTTGAACTGAATTATGAATAGTCCTAGGCACGGACGACGAAGTCCTCTCCAAAGAACTCTCCTCGAATGATCTCCAAGGTCTCCTTCTAGTAGAGTTTCAACATTTGAAAGGAAGGAGAAGAGAGGAGATAGAAAAGATGAGAGAGAATGGTTCGCTTTCCAAAGGAAGGGGCACCCTTTGCTCTGGGGTGGAGAGAGAGAGGGGACGGCCCAAACTGAGAAAACGTTGGATGTTTGGCTTAAGGTTTCCCCATACAATTATTTATATATTTATTATTTTTTAAAAAAAAACTCTCATAAGTCTATAATTGCATAAATACTCTTATCGTCCATAATCCTAATGTGAGTGACCCTCTAGGTCCAATGGTAGTCTGGTTTTAGGCCTATTAAGCTTAAAAATTCATTCTTAGTTTTTTTTATATTAATATTAAATATAAAATTAATTATTTATTCATCTCATGACTTAAATAATTAATTTATCATCTCATGATTATTTTTCTATTAGGCTTTTAGGGTACAGTAAGTACCAAGCAACACTCTGTGACCCTATAAGACAAAGAGGTCAATAAAATCACTTTGGGACCTTTTTGCCTATAGTTATTGCACAATTATAATTCTTCATTCATACACAACGCCCCTAGTCATAATTAATGGTATGGTCATACTGTCAAATCCTTCATTATGACATGATGAACTCTATACTCTAAATCTCAATGGGAAACTCTTTTTCCAGGGAACTGTCTACCTTGCCCAAGCATTTAACCGAGTACAGTTCATAGGGTATTTTCTCTCATATTATATCTGAGAGTAAATGATCCACAATTGTCACTAAATGACCTTCGCATGTATTCCGTTGTATCTGAATACCTGAGCATCTAGAACTTATGACTAAAGTCCCTTTGACAGGAATCAAAATACAGAAGTTCTCATGCAAAGTATCATTGATGACTCATGTCCAAGAATTAACAGTGTTACTGTGACCGGAGAATCTCTTGATTAAGAGTTAGATATAAGTATCATTCAGAGATTCATAATCAGATCAGTTTAGTAAACCATATTCTAGTAATGGATACCTGCACATATATCTTAGTGTCTCCACATCGATGACTATGAGATCAATCACCCTCATCATATGTGAGAATATCATGTTCACTGGTCTATCCGGATTTTTTGGTGTCTCATCTCAAAGATTCTATGACTAGGAACGTTTAGAACACATACATATGGAAGGTTGATCTTATTATCATAATCTTATTATGATCCAACCTTCATAGCATGCGTTTAAGGGTTTCATCACATCACGCGGTAAAACACATTATAATAAATGAGATATAATGAAGAAAATGTTATAAATACTATTAATATGAATGAGGATATATGATGCCATCACTTCAAAAGTGATTGGCTTGTAGGGCATACGTTTCTTTTATTTACAAGTATAGTCAATGAACTCCCAAAAAATCCCTACGCATAAAAAAAAGATCTACACCAAGATGGTGTGGTCCTCACTTGCACCCAACAAAATAAAAAGAGAAAAGTTGTGAGCCTTCACATTACACAAAAGTCTCCCCCAATTACACACTCTATCATAAATAAAAGATGTTAGCCTATCGGCCACTCGAGCATCACCTTGGAAAATTTTATTATTTCTTTCACCCCGTATTGCCCACAAAATAGCGTGAAAGATGATCCACCAAATGTGCCGATCTCCCTTTAAGCTCCATCTTATGTGCCAATTCTCTACCAAAGAATGCACATTGCTTGGTAGGTTGATATTGACCTATGTACGTCTTGCAAGTACACCCTAAACGTCATGTGTGTAGGTGCATCCTACAAAAAGGTAGTTTAACGACTCCCCTCCGCTCCACATAGGCAACAAATAATGGGTATATCTTATAGGAAAGAGGCAAGTCTGTCCCGTGTCGTTAGTCTTCCATGTGTAATCTTCCAAGTGATAACTGTAGACACGCCATTCCTGACGTCTCCTGAGAAAGTCTCATATTACTATACGACGTCCCGCGACGGCTTACGCATTTCGAATCACTTGAGTACTTCCTTTTCTTGAGTCTTCTTCTGCCCTTTTCGGCATCCGGAATCGTCTCGTCACGGCATTCGGACGGCATCAACACCAGTCAGACGCATCAAGAGGTTCCGGAACCAAGAAGGGTGTCTGCCGGGCGCCCGCCGACGCCTGATCTAAGGACCCGTGTGGGTCTTAATGGGGGCGTCAAGGCCCCTGGACGCCCCCATGATTTTAATTTATTTTATTATTTTCTCGGGGCCCAAAACAAAATAAACAATATATATATTAATGGAGGCGTCCAGGCCCCTGGACGCCTTCATAAAAACAAAAATAAAAAATATTTGTAGAATGCCACTTGGCATAAAAAAGACAAAAAATAATTAAAAATATATATATATTAATGGAGGCGTCCAGGCCCCTGGACGCCTCCATACAAATAAACATAAAAAAATTAAAATGCCAGCCTTGGCATAAAAGACAAAATCACAATAAAAATAACACATTTTTGGAGGCGTCCAGGCCCCTGGACGCCTCCATCACATCCATCACGGGCGCCGGCCACCGAACGACGGTTTGTCGTGTGTGAAAAAATCCAAATTTTAGAGACGTCCAGTCAGCTGGACGCGCCCATTTCTGAATCACGAGGCTGCCGCTCACAAAACCACGCGTTGTGCCAAACCGCGTGCGGCCGTCGTCGGTTTTCGGTGGACCTGTTTGAGGCGTCCGGGACCCTGGACGCCTCCACAAAAATATTCCAAAAAAATAAATAAAAATAGAATAAAATATTATTTCGGCCCTGATGGAGGTGTCCAGGGTCCTGGACGCCTCCACCCTCCGGAGCCCTATAAATAGAGGCCCACCCCCTCAGTTCTGGAGGAGCTTTGAAGTGATCCGATAGGCTGCCGGAGCCCAGAGGCTACGGAGTCATTTTCTAACCCGTGGGTTCTTTTGTAGGTGGAGGTTCTGCCGGCTTCTCGGGTGTTCACGCTCGCGAGAGGAAGGTCGTCTTCATCCACCGTGCTTCCACGTCGTCCCCACGCTGCCGGAGCTCCGCCGGATTTCACCCTCGGCTCATCCAATAAGCCTTTTCTTTCCCTTTTTCTCCATAGTTCTTTACATTCATCATATTGCACCCTCTATCCCCCTTCACAAGGGCGCCTCTTCTCTTATACTTCTTGCATCCATCATCTCATTTTCCTCCTACTCGAGTCCGAGAGGGGTTTAAAAGATAACACCAACCAGGTGTGTGTCTTGCCATCATTTCGTTATTTTTACCGCAAGGATTTGAATACTACATCTTCATCTTTCTAATCCACTTGTTACTTGTTTGTCGTTGTTTTGCAAGGGTACCCGAGGAAAGCCCTCTCCGTCGGCCGGCCGGAAGGAGAGGAAGAAGCAACCCGCCATCTCCCGCTCTTGAGGTAGGCGCGATCACTTTCTTATTCTGGGGTCTTTCGCCCCCTGTCGATCACATCTTTTCATCGAGGCCGCGGCGAGTCACTTCCCCAATGGCCGTTTAAATTTCTGTTCTCATATTCTCTTTATATCATGTTATATTCTGCTCATATCATCGAGGCCGCGGCGAGTCACTTCCCCAATGGCCGTTTAAATTTCCGTTCTTATATTCTCTCTATATTCTGTTATATTCTGCTCATATCATCGAGGCCGCGGCGAGTCACTTCCCCAATGGCCGTTTAAATTTCTGTTCTCATATTCTCTTTATATCCTGTTATATTCTGCTCATATCATCGAGGCCGCGGCGAGTCACTTCCCCAATGGCCGTTTAAATTTCCGTTCTTATATTCTCTCTATATTCTGCTATATTCTGCTCATATTCTCGAGGCCGCGGCGAGTCACTTCCCCAATGGCCGTTTCAATTCTTGTTATTTAATTTCTGCACCATTCCCGTCCCCCCGAGGTCGCGGCGAGTCTCTTCCCGCTATAGCCGTTTGAACTCCATATCTTGCTATATTATACTTGTCCCGCTCGCCCCGCCGGAGCAATCTCCCGTGGTGGCCCCTTTTCTCTTCTCTATCATCTCTGTGTTGCAGCAAAACAATAAAACAAACAAAAAGAGGAGCCCGCGCGCTCCGCGTCCTCTCTCCGCTTCCCGGAACCGCGTGACGTCGCTCACAGATTGGCGATCACGGTGGGACCTCTACTGCTTCCTTTCGACTACCCTTGCAAGTTCGGCACCACCCGTGCCTCTCCACCTTCGCGCCCGCGCGCGCCCCCGTTGTGCTCACGGCAACACCGTCAGTTTTGATTGGTTCTTTGTTTATTATATGTCTGTTATTTTTGTTGTTTTCTTACTCTATATATCTGTCAGTATTCCATTGCATACATTCATTCCTCTTTTCTATCCTTTTTTCATTTTTTGAGGATCACCCTTTCCCGGTGAAGGAAGGACTCTCCGTTTGGGAATTCCTCTCAACGGACTAGGATCTCCTACACTGGGACCTCCGTAAGTCCCCGACATCGAAGAATCTCCTCTTCGTTCACTGGGCTGGTTGTACCATTGAAGTTCCCCGGAGTTAGTCATTTCATTCGTGGTGAGACGAGAGACCCTAGCTGACACGGCGGTGAAACAAAAATAAACTAGGGTCCCCATTTTGTGTGAACTTCGGATCTCGTTAAAAACACAAAAAAAATCACCAAAATCAAAACACAAAAAAGGGCGTAAAGGCATCCACTTGTTTGATAATCTCTGCTACCTACTTGCTAGTGTATGTTTTTGCGTTCTGGGAAAACTGTGAGCATGTCTCACGAGTCTTCTGAGGAAAACCACCCTAGTCATGGTTTGACAGCCGACCCGCGAGTCTATGCTATGGACTCGGGTCCTTCTCATGACCCCTCACATGAGGTGCAGGTTATTGCCGGGGACACGTCCCTACCACAGGATATCTCTTCCTTACTGGGCGTCCTCGCCAACACGGAGCTTACCTCTGAACAGCTCCGGGCCTTCCAGGCCATTCTAAAGGGGAAATCTGTTTCCCCCACGCCCCAGGAATCAACTCCGGCCATCGCACCTCTCCAAGAGTCCGTGCAGGCCATTCCATCTCCTTCATTGGCGCAAGCCATCCAGTCTCCCTCGCTTCAAGGTCAAGCGAGCCAACAACCACCCTCATTCCAGTTCCCGTCACAATCTCAAACTCCCGTTGTTCCCCACACGCCGCTTCAGCCAGGGCCAACTGTCGGCGGTCCGACAGCTCCCTCTCATTCGAGGTTCCCCCCTCAAGTCTCCGGGAGACAGTTTCTCCCCCAGTGGCAAGTGCCACCTTCACCTCCAGAGGAGCTCGCCCAATTGCTCCTCAATAGGTTCAATCGCATGGACGAGCAGTTTCAAAATCTAAGAAGAATGGTGGACGTGAAAGCCACCCCGGAGGTTGCTTTGCCAATCCTTCCCGTCATTCATCTTCCTCCCTCCGAAATACCCATGTACCGCAGATACAATGGTACCGGCAACCCCTTCATTCACCTCAAGGACTTCATGTATGAGTCCTCCTATTGGCAAAACGATCAGAGGTCCCTGGCATACCTCTTTCGGAGATCATTGGATGGTCCTGCGCTTGAGTGGTTCTATTCTCTGGAGCCCCGCGAGGCCGAAAATTTTGAAATAGTCCAGAGAAGGTTCTTGCAGAAATATAGGGATAGGGTCGGTCCCTCACTCTCCATTACCGACCTAGTGGCCGAAAAAATGAAACCCGACGAGGATTTTGTCCGATATGCTGATAGATGGAGGTCTCTGGCGGAAAGAATAAGGGATACCCTCTCCGAGCCCGAACAAGTGAAGATGATTGTGTCTAATGCAACCCCACAGTTCAGACACGTCCTGCCCATGAATAAACTTATTACAATGAAGGAACTCTATGAAAGGGCCCGGTACATCCAAACCCAGTTAAAAGACTCCCCCATTATGAACATGTTTGAGTCACCGAAGCCCAAAGTGGTTAGAAAGACAGGCGCTGGTGTCCCGGGCGGAGCCACAGAAGGGGTCGTGACAAATGAGCAAGTGGGTGCGGTCAACAATGCCAATTATGCAGTCAATCCAAGGCCTCCACAAATGCCCCGACTTCCCCTTCAACCAGGTCCTTTCCCTCTTCGTCCTCCACCCCAAAATAATCCACCCCAGGATAATATGCCTCCATTACGCCAACCCCAGCAACAACAACCACAACCTCAGCAACAACAACCACCACTTCAGTACAACCAAGTTCCACCCCCTGGGAACTATGCTTCCCAACAGCAACAAAGGAGGCCGCTCGGTCCCAAGAGAGCCTACTATCCACCATTGCCAGAAACTTTAACAGACATTTTTAATGCCCTCATGGCATCAAACCAACTCGCCCTACCCAGAGAAAGGCCCGCGTGGCCCCCCAATGTTGATACCTCCAAATACTGCGTCTACCACAGGCAGCCGGGACACACAGTAGATTACTGCTTCCATTTCAAAGATTACATCCATGATATGAATGATGAACATCAAATAGATTGGGATGAGATGAGACGATACGTCGCGGCTCTCAAGGCTAGGAGACCTCCTCATATACCACAGCAGCAGTTACAACAGCAGCAGTAGCAGCAACCACAACAACAACAACAACAGGCTCAGCAGGCCCCACAGCAACAGCCCGACATGGGCATAATCCAGAATCCATTACCGGAGCACCAACAGCCCAATCATCAGGTTAACCCCATCTCCTCCTTCCCGGAAGTCGGGAGAGAGCAGGTGTGGCACCAGGAAAGTACCTCCATTCTTTCTACCGCCAATCCTATCATCACGCAACACCCTTGCCTTGCCCGGGTAGCACCTCTCTCTCATCAACCCGCGTCAGTATCACCATCACCATTTCCACTACCATTACGCCCTCTCATCCGCACCCCGACCTCCTATCAACCGACACTCTCCACTACGCCTTCACACCCTCTCACCTTCTCTCACTCCCCCACTTTACCATCCACCTCTACCACATTTACCCCTACGCCTTCTAAACCCCTTATCATCCGTCAACCATACATAACCCCGTCTTTCTCCACCACATCACCACTAATGCCTTCAAAACCACTCATCACCCACCATCCACCTCAAAACCATTACCCGTTTCAAACCTTACCCACTTCCACTTTGCCTCCGCCTCCACCTTCCAGACCCCTTATCCTTCATAATCCGCGCGATATCCCCTCTACCTCCACCATGCCTCCACCTAACAAACCCCTCATCAGAATCCCTGCTCCCGTCATCACCCCTGCTTCATCAACCATTCCTCCACTACTACCCCTCAAACCCCTGTTAAAACCCACTGCTACCCCCACAGAGGTACAAAAGCCGCAGGCAATGGTGCTCCGGAGTGGAAGGATTTTCCACAGGGTTTTTCCCCACAACAGTCAGAATCCTGAGCTATCTCAGCCAGAGAAGGATGATGGAGAACAACCAGAAAGAGCTATCCCTGGAACACAGTATGATCTATTGAAACACCTGGATAAGACACCTGCTCGGATCTCCATCCTGGAGCTACTTCAAAGATCCACATCCCACCAAGCAGCCTTAATGGAGTACCTTCAAAGGGTCATGGTGAACGAGGACCTCCCTGTAGAAAAGATTTCGACCGTCCTGACCCCAACAGACACATAACCGGCCATCATGTTCCACAACTACGAGCTCGCTCCCAAGGAAGCTCGGAAATATGCATTGTGCATTTCAATAAAAATTAATGGGGTATCCATAAACCCGTGTCTTGTGGACACGGGTGCGTCCATAAATGTGATCTCCATGTGCACTCTTCAGTTGTGTGGGATCGACGAGGAACAAATAAGACCTTCCTCAATCACGGTCACGGCTTATGACAATAGCAAAAGGCCGCCGCAGGGGATGATTATCCTGAAGGCAGAACTAGGCCCCATGTCAATTCCCATGGAATTCCATGTCCTCGACATGGACCCCACATTTAAGGCTATACTGGGTCGCCCTTACATCGAAGTCATGGACGCTGTGCCTTCCACCAACCATCAGTGCCTGAAGTTTCCTTACAATGGGAGAATTATTAAAGTGGTCAGTACACCTGTCCTTCACGCAGTGGATGCTATCAACACCTCTCTGCCTTCTGTTTGGCCGTCTCATCGACCCATATTATCACTGCTGGACGTGCGTGATCCATCTCACATTCCACTAGCACCAAAGGAGTCGGTCAGGGCAACCGCAACATCATGTCTCCCTTTTCACTCCAAAGGTTGGGAGATTATGAGGAACATCGGCTATCAACAGGGAAAAGGTCTGGGCGCACAGTTACAAGGTATGCTCAAGCCGCCAAAAGAAATTAGGCCGAACCGTAGGTTTGGCCTAGGCTTCAAAGGACCGTTCAAGGCAGATTGGGAGCCCCTCACATGGACTCTATCAAACCACTTCAGCAGAGGACCCGTTGTTCAGATGGGAGATTACCCACGGAAAGCATATGGGGGATCACATGCTGTATATTTGGCTGAAAAATGTCCGAGGATCACCAAAAGAGGCAAGATCAAAGATCCGGAATGCGAATGGGACAAATGGTTCGACATACGGGACATTTCCGTTGCACTAGAAAGGATGTTCTCGTCTCCGCAGCTTGAAGGACCACCATTGACCTCCGAAATACCAGAGAATATTACCACTCTTGCCAAGGTTCCAAACTATCCTCGTCCTCGCCAGAAGGACCCTGTCATCGACGGATCTTCATCCGTCCTCAGCATTGCCGTTGACGGCTCATTAGCCGCCATCTTCTCCATCCACTCGTCTCAGCCTTTACTGATATCTTCTTCCTGCGCCAGACAATTATCTGATGATCTTCCCAGGTCCCCTTCTTTGCTTACATACCTACGCGGGCTTTTCAACCCGCGCCAGGTCTTCAACCATGATCTGCTCTATGAGCCTCACAATCCTCTAGCCATAACCACTTTCCTCTCTCCTCCAATCTCTTCCCACTGTTTTGTCATTAAAAATGAAAACGAAAAAAAAAAGTCAATTTTCAAACTCCCCAACAACACATCTTCGTTGAGGAAACCTCCTACATCTCCCACGGGTGCGTACCGCCTTGCGGACCACCCGTCCAAGGTCCGATGAGCGACCATTTCTACCCCTCCTCTGAGGGGTCTTCTCCTGTACATTCTACACCGTCCTCTTCATCTTCATCTTCTTCTGTAAATATTGTCAGTCAATCTAGGAATGATAGGCCGAGGGTAGTACCTAGGAAGAAGTCCAAGGGGAGGCAGATCCCTCGTCGATTCCTTCTGGATTTGGCCGCCAGGTGTCAGGCCCTTCTTGCCATCCCCCAGTTGTTAGAAAATCCCATCCAGCTACCCGAAATAGAATGCGAGGGCGACTGTGCACCTGATGAAGGGTATGGAGTCTACGAGATCACGGATGAAGAATGCCCCACTGAAGATGAGGGTGAAAAATATGAAGATGTGGCGGGCGCATACGCAAGTGGAATGAGGAGATTCGACGAGCCGTCAACCGCCGTAGAAGAATCCACCAAAGAAGTCAACTTGGAAACTGAGGAAGACCCTAGGATCATCCTCATAAGTGACAACCTACCACCCTCTGAAGAAGAGGCATTAATTGAGGTCCTCAAGGAATATAAGGACACGTTTGTATGGAGTTACGAGGATATGCCGGGTCTAGATTCAACCCTGGTCGAACACCGTTTAACCCTAAAACCAGGGTCCGTCTCGGTAAAACAAAGGTTAAGGCGTTTCCACCCTCAGATGGCTTTGAAAATGAAAGAAGAGGTCGATAAGCTCCACAAAGCCAGGTTCATTAGAGTCGTCCTTTATCCTCAATGGGTGGCGAACATTGTCCCGGTCATGAAGAAAGATGGGAAAGTCAGGATTTGCATCGACTTCCGGGACCTTAACCGCGCGTGTCCAAAGGATGATTTTTCCTTGCCTCACATTGATGTGTTGATTGATAACACGGCAGGCTATGAAACCCTCTCATTCATGGATGGATTTTCGGGATACAATCAAATTCGTTTGGCAGAAGAGGATCAGGAGAAGACGTCATTCACTACCCCTTGGGGAACATATTGTTACGTGGTCATGCCGTTTGGGTTAAAGAATGCTGGAGCTACTTACCAAAGAGCTATGATGGCCATATTTCACGACATGATGCACATATATCTGGAAGTCTATGTGGATGACTTGTTGGTAAAATCAAGGACCAGGATGGAACATCCAGAAGTTTTGGCTAAGGTCTTGCAGAGGTCAAGGGAGTTCCAACTGAAAATGAACCCGAAGAAGTGTGTGTTTGGAGTGTCGTCAGGTAAGTTGCTGGGGTTCATCGTGAGCAAAAGAGGGATCGAGATTGATCCCGACAAAGCCAAGGCTATCAGGGATATGCCAGCTCCCAAGAATTTGAGGGAAGTCCGAGGTTTAATCGGGAGGTTACAGTTTATTCGTCGGTTTGTGTCTCAACATTCACAAAGGTGTAGACCTCTCTACGAGTTGACCAAGCCAGGAGTAGAATTCCACTGGAATTCTAAATGTCAGAAAGCTTTTGAAGGGTTGAAGGAATATCTGGCTAGTCCACCCGTTCTCATTCCACCCAAACCAGAAAAACCTCTGATCCTTTACGTCTCAGTCTTGGATGACTCCGTGGGAGCCGTCCTCGCACAAGCTGATGAAGAAGGCAAGGAACGGGCAACCTATTACTTGTCCAAACTTCTCAATCCCTGTGAGCAGAAGTACACCGTCATGGAGAAAACCTGTGCTGCCCTCGTTTGGGTAGTGCAGAAATTGAAATACTACTTCTTGGCTCATGAGGTCCACTTGATTGCTCGGATGAATCCTATCAAATTCCTTCTGGAGAAAGCCGTCCTTACGGATAGGCTAGCACGCTGGCAAAGTTTTCTCTCTCAGTTCGACATCACCTACATCCAGCAAAAGGCGATTAAAGGCTATGCCATAGCCGAGCATCTCGCTCACCATCCTCTTCCCAAGTTCGATTCCGTCCAATCAGAGTTTCCAGATGAGGAACTAATGTCTGTCAACCAATCAAATGAGCCAATGTGGACACTATATTTTGATGGAGCTCTGAATTCTCAAGGGAGAGGAATCGGCATCGCCCTCCTGTCACCTGAAGGCCTCACATTCCCATTAGCATACCAGCTCAAATTTCCAATTACCAACAATATAGCCGAATATGAAGCTCTTCTAGCTAGCCTAGAACTCGCTCATTCTTTTCGTATCACTGAGTTGCGAGTCGTAGGTGATAGTCAACTCATCCTTCGCCAGGTGCTCACTAAGTATCGCACTCGCGATTCCAAACTCAAGCCATACCAAGAACTCACTGCTGCCTTTGCCAAACTATTCGCCAAACTGATCTTTGTTCATATCCCTCGTCATCAGAATATTCTCGCCGATGCCCTCGCCTCGTTGGCATCATCCATAAGGTTCCCTCTAGGAAGATGGTTTAAGTCCATTTCCATCTACAAACTTCATGCTCCTGCAATCGATGATGCTTCCTACGTAAACATCAAAGACAGGATAGCAAGGAAGATCCTGCAGGAAGATATCCTTGAAAAGAGAGAAATCATGTTGGCAGAGGCCGAAGAAGAACTGGCTGATCAAGAGAAACCATGGTTATATGAAATCGTCAAATACTGCCAAGATCAGTCTTATCCTGAAGGGGCCACCACAGAGGACAAGAAAGCCATAAGAAGGGTGGCTCAGAAATATAATTTGGTTGGAGGTCTACTCTATAGGAGGAGCCTTACTGGTATTCTGTTAAGATGTCTTGGCGACGACGAGGTTTGGAAATGTGTAGAGGAGACGCACTCGGGTGTGTGCGGTGGCCACGTGAATAGTCAGATGCTCGCCAAGAAGATCATTCGGCAAGGCTTTTACTGGCCCACTATGGAAGAGGATTGTGCTGTCTATGTCCGTAGGTGTGTCAAGTGTCAACTTCACGCCGATAAAATCCATTCACCATCTTCCTCACTTCACCCAATATCCTCCCCGTGGCCTTTCTCCATGTGGGCATTCGACATCATTGGTCCCCTAGGTGATCTCAATTCCCTCACCAAGTAGAAATCTTTCATCCTTACTGCGACGGAATACTTCACCAAATGGGCCGAAGCCGAAGCTTACGCGGAAATCAAGGCGTCAACAGTCTGCAAGTTCATCATGAAGAACATTCTCGCCAGATTCGGCATCCCAAGCACGATCGTCACCGACAATGGGCCACAATTCATTTCTCAGGACCTACAGGACCTCTGCAAAAGGTACGCAATTGCATTGCATCATTCATCGCCATATTACCCACAAGGTAACGGCC
The DNA here is from genome assembly GCA_022559845.1 of Amorphophallus konjac. Lineage (NCBI taxonomy): Eukaryota > Viridiplantae > Streptophyta > Magnoliopsida > Alismatales > Araceae > Amorphophallus > Amorphophallus konjac. The sequence goes on from CM040126.1 coordinate 441,428,399, forward strand.
AAGCGGAGGCCACCAATAAAACATTGCTCAAAATCATCAAAAAAACCTACGAGTCTAGTAAGTTTTCAGACTGGCCAGAAAAGCTTATCGAAGCTCTATGGGCCTATCGCACTTCAATCCGTACCCCCACCGAGCAGACTCCATTTGCCCTTACTTATGGTATGGAAGCGGTAGTCCCGTACGAGACTCTGATCCCTTCTCTCAGGGTACAATTGGACGAGGAATTTCCCCTCGACGATCGTCGTAATTCACTCCTCGCCCAGTTGGAACTCTTGGATGAGAAGCGGCTGGCCGCCGCCGAACACGCGCGTGTGTATCAAAATAGACTCGCTCGCTTTTACCAAAAGAAAGTCGTTGAGAGAAAATTCAAAGTCGGTGAGATGGTCGTAAAAAGAATTTTTGTCAAACCTAGAGGGCCGCGTTCTAAGCTCCAACCCAATTGGGAAGGACCATTTGTAATTCAAGCCGTGTACCCTGGCAACGCCTACAAGCTAGTCAACGCCGAAGGGACCGAGTTATCCCACCCCTGGAATGAGCTTTATCTTAAGAAATACTACCCTTAGCACAAAACAAAAAAAATGATGAAAAGATAAAAAACATCAAAAACAAAGAAATATTGAAAACCACTAAAAATATGGAAAATTCAAAATGCCGATGCCTGGCAGTCACCATGTAGTTAAGTCCATGCATCTAACCTTCATGTTAGGATAGGGCCCATTAAGGCTTGGTAGGCACCGGGTCTTGGTTTGCCAGAACCGTGGAGACCCCTGTCCGGCCACGTCGGCCTATGCTCGCTCGAAGGAAGCTAACATGTGTTCACTTATGTATTTTATTCAAAAAAGTTGGTAGCATCACCTACGGTAGGGCCACACCTAGAAGATCTCCGGAAGCTGTAATCTTTATTCTTTTCTCTTCGACCAAATGAGACAGTCGGCGCCCTTAAAACGCTGAGCATGAGAAACCGAAACTCAAATCCCAAGGGCAAGAGTAGGATCCATTTCCTCGAGCATCGATCAGTGCACGAGAAGAGGGCAGTGTCCCCGCAGGCATACAAAAAGGGAGCCCACAAACGTCAAACGACTATATCTCCCTCACAAAAAGAAATACAAAGTCAAAATCAAGAGAAAAGCCTGGTCGTGACCGTGCCTGTTGCGATAAACGGAACCCCTCAAAGTAAAAGTCTGAATCCACAAAAGGGGCCGTGGAATGTAAATGCTCGAGATTTGGTCCGAAGTTGTCCGAAAGGAAAGAGTTAATGGGCCCTTATTCGCTCGCCGAGTTAACGGCTTTGTCGGTCCTCTCAGGAGGTTTATCCCCTACGCTCTTCCTTCTCCCTCTAAAGATGAAGGTTCGATGGAGTTTCTGAAGGGTGAAAACTACCTAGGGTCTGCGACCTTATTTTAATATACACATTTGGTTGCCTACTTTGAAAAGTAAAAGCTATCGCTGCGAAGGAGTCTCTGTGTTTCTGGCTGGTCAAGACCCATGTTTACCGCCTTGATGTCTTCTTGTTTAACCTCGGGCTTAGGCCAATGCAAGCGCGTCACCTATGGGTGCGACGGCGTCTGATTCCGGGTCAGCGTCGCGCGGTTGGTCGTTAGGGTTCCAGGGTGTTCCATCATATACCATCTAGAGTTGTGAGGAAACAGACCCGGGTCGGGCAAATCTTTTACCTCAAACATCTTTTGGGAGAATCCCTGTGGTCGGAAGCAACTGGGAGCCTAAGCATGGCATGACGGTATTGTCATCAGGGTAAGTCTTAGCCGGCAGGATCATCATTCGAGGGGTCTAGAGGCCCAAATCAACCTAGATGTGCACTTAGGATACCTGGGAGGTTAGTAAGAAACCCCTGTCTCACGTAGGTTAGGTGCTATTTGGGTGCTTGCCGGGCGTTAGCAACAACAAATATGAAATGATAAAAGCAACAAAAAAAATGGAAAAGAGAAAATGTACATATTTGCAAACAAAAAATCTTTTTTATGATAAAACAAAAGAAAAATGTCAAATATAAAAAAAGAAAACAAATTAATTTTGCATGATTGCATTTGCGTGCAGCATCTCACTTTTAATACCGCTTGCATTCGTGTGCTTGCCTATCGCATTTATCATCACCACATCTTTCCCTTGCCTTCGTTAAATAAAGGCTTGGCCCCTTGACCAGTCATCAAGGACAGTCACAGTGACCATTTGCTTATTGAGCAAAGGGCCAAGTCAGAACAGAAATTCTGATTTGTTTGTTTCAGTGATGTGTGCAGGGACTCAGGCAACAGAAGCAAAAGTGAAAAACAAACAAACCGAACCTTGTATTTTATTCCAAAAAAAAAAACCAAAAAAATTACATCAAGTTCCGCCCTCTCTCTCTGCATCACTCGTCCCACTACTCTCCGGGCAAAACGCTCTCAAAGGTGCTATCCAACTACGAAAAGCGGTACTTCTACCGCTCTGTACTCCCCTTCCTATTCCCACATCCCGGCGTTGATCCACGGAAGTAGCAGAGAAGCTACCAATACGAAAGCCACGCTCTCGTGCTTTTCGGTAGCGCTCCTCACCATCTCTCAGCCACTGTTCAGCAAGACCAAGGCTGATTCGGAGTTCGAATAGTTGGGCCTCCATGGCCCTTCGTTCCTCCCTTTCAGCCAAACTGTTGGCTCTTTCTCTCTCTGCGTCTCTTTCTCTCTCTGCCCGTTCTCTCTCACGGTCTTCCCTCTCCAACTGGAGAGTGATCCTCAGTTCCATAGCATCCCTGGAAGAGTCGTCATCAGGATGACGCCGCAGTTCCCTCTCCAGTTCTGCTATCCTACCCTCCTTCTGCGCAGCTTGGGCAAGCGCTTCTTCCGTCTCCTTTTCCTGCCGAGTGTACCATCTCAGATACGCGATAAGGCGTAAACAAAGAGAACTCAACGCTGAAACTTTTACCTGTATACGGAGCATCCCTTCTCCCTCCGCAGCACGCTGCGTGGCGTGAGCAAGTTGCTCATGAAGTAAGTTAAGTTCGGAGGTAGGAATCCACAAGCTGGAGGAGGTACCACCTACTCCCGTCGCTGGGGAAGCCGCGCCAATCTGGGCATGCTACGACCGCGTGAATTAGCAGCCAACATCTGGAATCTGGGGTTTTAATTAAAGAACGCAGTGCACACCTACCGAGGCGCTCATAGCTCCGCGGGCATCGCCCAATTGTTGCTCCATCTCTGCCAAGCGAGTTCGTAAATTCGCTATCATAGTATCACGGATATCCTGCAGCCATGCAAGTCAGCATTTCCACCAGAAAACCAAAAGGGGAAAAAGAAGAAAAGAAAAAAGGGGGGAAACCTACCTCCACAAGTCCCCGGGGTTGGAGCCGCTCTGCGTACTTTGTCCTATATAGACGCAAGTAGTCCTCGCTATCCCGCGCCTACGATTCTACAATCGTGCCACCCCGTTGCCAGTCTTCACACTGTTCAGGGAACCGCACGCGCCAGTCAATGCAGGTCGCCGGTCCTCGCGTCTTTCTCCCGACACGAGGTGGCGCAGCTGAATCCACCCATTCTTGAGCCAGTCCTAAAGTCCTCATAACTAATCGTAGCCGAAGCGGCTCGATTTCATTCAGGCAGTGCATCCATAGTTCCCGTCCGAACCGGGCACGACTTGCTAGAACCCACGGCTGGTCGGCATCGACCATGTCTGAGTAGGGTCTCCAGTTTACCATCGCTGCAGGGAACTCCTGTAGCTCTCGCCTTAGCACCATCAGTTGGTAGGTTAGGGGTGCCGCACTCATGATGGGTTCCCACCGCCTGGCTAGCGGCACCATCACGGGTCGCCAATGTCGAGCTCTCCCCATGGGGAGGTAATAATAGCTCTATAGCTGCTCGGCGCAGGTCATCAGTACCTTGCGAAAACAACAAAAAAAATACAAAACAAGCAAAACCAAAAAAATACCTGGATGAATGGTGTGAAACCACTCACAGTCATCTTACGATCCGTTTCTTGGAATAGGCCTGCAAACAAGTGTGCCAGCATGGCAGCTCCCCAGACATAGTACCCTACTCTTTCAAGGTCTGACAGCAGCTCCAGGAAGCAACATTGGATACCGTCCCCTTTCGAGCTCAGTACCAATCTCCCCAAAAGGAAGAGGAGAAATCTCCTCAAATCTATGTTACATCTTTCACAGTTGCCGAAATCTGTGCAGTACACGGCACGGCATCCTATTTCCATCCTTTCCATGAACTCTTATGAGGATTCGTCGTCCCGCCGACGAGTGTCGGTGAGCCCTAATGCATCCATGAGGGACGCCCTAGCTACCGACCTGTTTTTCCGACCATCTAGGTCCAAACCCAATAACTTCTGGGCACCTTCTCGGTAGTCCGCGTAAGTGACTCCGGTCACTGCCTCGCCATCCACCTTGAGACTCGTAATTCGGACCACATCTTCCAAGCTGGGCACCATGTGCCCCCAGGGCATCAGGAATGCCCGACTCACTGGGTCCCATCTCTCACACAAGGCTTGGATCAGGACCAGGTCGAGCTGGATCGGCTCGATCCGAAGGAAGGTGCCAAATCCCATCACGTCTAGCCTGGCCTTCTGAAAATCTGGGAGGCCCCTGTACGCTGCCACTACCAACTCCCATGAGATCTGTGATTTCATCACACTCCACGCATACAGGGAATGGGGAGGAGGTTTGGTCAGAAAGAAAGGAAGGAAAAAGAACGGAAAAAAGGGCAGGAAAACTTGGCTTACGAGTTGTGATTGGGGCCTTTCGCTGAAGTGCCCTTCGAGGTCCGAAAGCCTCCTGGAACTACTACCACTGGACCTGCTTCTCTTCGAGGAGTGAGAAGATTCGCCCTCCATCCAACTCTCGGAATTTTGAACTCCTCCTCTGATGAGGGCATCTCCTGACACCCCTCTAGCTTTGATCGCCTGCACACTCTTGATATGGATTGATCATGGTCTACACTTGTTATCTTCATTTCCCAAGTTTCATTTTATGTATTTTCTTTTTATTGAGTCCTATCATATGTATTTTCCTTTATTGAGTCATATGGTTTTAGTCCATTTCCCTTGTTATGTTTAATTGGGCCTTATTACTTTAGTTATGGGCCCATAGGATTGAGTCTAGGATATGCTCGGTCTTTTATCTTATTGTCAAGGGTATTTTGGTCATGTAAAGAATGGTTACCTATATATAGGCCCCATCTCTCCTCTTGTATTCAACTTTTGATGAATATTGAAGAAAACCCTTTCAAACTCTCTCAATATCTCTCTCTCTCTCTCATTATCTCTCCATTCTCTCTCCTCCTCTCTCTAAATTTCGAAATTCACTCTCTCTCCTCCCCCTCTCAACCACTTCCAACCCCCACCTACCTCCATTAACTCCCCACAACTTCCCACAACCCCTCTTTAATCCTCACCTAGTCCCAAGGAAGTTCCACCACTCAAAACCCCACCCTCCAACCACCACCTACCCCTTTCACTTCCCTAAGCATATCTCCACCTTCCCAAGGCTGAATTAACTCATTCCAAAGCCCAAATTCGAATCTCCCCTTCCCTCCTTGCTCCCTAGGTCGCACCCCTCCTCTCCCCTCAAGCCAAGTTCGCCCCCTCCTCTCTTCTCCACTCCAGCTTTGTGTGCAGGCCGACCTGCAGTTTAGCACTCTGTTGCAGCGACGTCCACGACTGCATCCTGATTCTGCTGGTGGCGTGGCCTAACTTTCTGGAAAGGCCTCCCTGTGCTCTTCGTAAGCGAGGTGGAATCACTCCATTCCGAGTTCGTGGCCGTCCGTGAAGGCTGTTCTTCCCCGACTGCGCAGAACCTCTCAGACCAGGAGCCAGAGCGGCAGAGAAGTCTCTCCCACGACGAACCTTGAAAGAACCAGTCTTCGAGGTCTTCTACAAAGTTCTTCCTCCCCCTGTCAGCGTCCAGGAACAGAAGGCGGAACCCCGTTCGGCATCCGACAACCAGAGATACCAATTTTCTACCACACCCACGCCGGTCTGCCTCCTCACAGTCTGCACCGACCACCGTCCACTTCTCTGGACACCCAGCTCATCTCCAACATCAGAAGACTTCCACGTTTGTTTTTCTGTGAAGTAGACTCGTCCATGATTCCAACGAGTCTAGCGGTGCCAAATTTGGAGCTTAGGAGCGATCGTGGCAGCTTCTGCAACCTTTTATTTCAGACTGAGCTCGGCCAGAGATCAGAGCTGCATCCATCTTCCAGTCGCTGGAGCAGTCAGCCCCCAGATCAGAACGTCGTCCAAAAATTCAAGCCGCACCCCTCTCCGGTTAGCAAGCTTTTGGCGCAAGTTTCATCAGATTCCAAGCTCGGTGGAATTATTGGCAGCATCGACATCGGCCCTCTATCCAGAATTACAGTAGCTAGGCAGAATCGGCAAAGTTCAGAAAGTCGACTCTATCTCGCTCGTTCCCCTCCCCGCTTGGCCGGCTGAAGGCCCCTCCCTGCGTGGAGGTAATTTTTGGTTGTAATACATTAACCCCCACCCCAAGATCCCCCCCTTGCAAGGGGTGTAGTGCTGTACCTCTTCACATTTTCAGGTCAAGCTCCATCGCCGCGGCGATCGGGTGTATACCCTCGCCTCCCGGCGCGCCCTCGTCTCCGAACGGGATCGGTGTCTTCACACCGATCAGGTGAGCTTCTGATCACACCCTTGTAGCTTCATTTCTGCAAATGTAGTATTGCCTTGAATGCCCGTCGGACGGTAAGAGAGTGCCCGGAATTCATTTTAAGCAATATCGTGCCCACCGCGGCCCGTGAGTGAGTGCCACCCCACACCCCGCCTTGCGGGCCAGCCACCCACAAAGTTGGGACTCCCAGGCCCATTGGAGGTCAGCCTTAGCATTGTAAGTCCATTAGGACAATTGGGTCCCGCCTCGGACCCTCACCATCATCTCCCGGACCCACCGGGTGAACGTGTGAACCGAGTGAGCAGAAATCGTCGTTGTGAGAATCATTGAGCGCTTGTATGCTTGCGGGTCTAAGTCCTAGGGTCACCTTATCATATTTAGTGGTCTTTGGGCTGTGCCACATCAAGTGGTATCAGAGCGGTCATAGGCTTGTCCTTACAAGTCTAGTCTTGGGTGACACTAAGTCTTTCATAGGTGCATCCGCACACCCTTGCATAGCCCACCCAACCTTGCATGACCACTCGTAGTGGTACTCGCTTTCAACCCAATACTACATCTTTCAATCCCACAATGAATCCAAAACCCCAAGGGATGCCTACCACTAACACTTATGACTTCAACTACTTCATGAAAGCCTTGACCTATGCCAATGAGCGGCTTGATAACATATCGGGCCGACTCAACCAACTTGGAAAAAATAGGCCCGCCCTAAGGACGGACGATAGGATGGCCCCTTTCCCACTTCCCACCTTTGATGGGACCTCTCCTAGCAAATATTTAGATTGGGAAGCTACAATGGACCAATACTTCAATTGGTATCATATTTCCGAGGATGAAAAGGCATGGGTTGCCAAAATACAACTAACCAAAAGGGCTCAAACTCATTGGTGTAAAATTGAGGGCTTAAGGATAATTAGACGGGAAGCTCCCCTCACCACATGGGAGGACATGAAGGATCAACTAAGGGCTAGGTATGTGTCCCCTTCCCACTCGGATCACCAAAACCCAAGGAGCACTCCCACTCCTCCCACCCCACCCATCCAAACCCTTATCACTAAAACCCAAGTACCTAAGACCTCCACCTCCCCACCTAACCCCATGAGGTCCCCCACATCCCAACCAAAACCCGCTTCCCTAACCTACACTAGTCAAGCCCCTTTAGCCCCCACTTCCACCCCAAGTGATCCCAAGGGCAAGAGACCCCTAACCAACCCAATTCCCTCCATGGTGACCACCACTCATCCAACCCTCACCATTAAAAACCATGTGGACACCATGTCCACCCCTCCACCAAGGCCCATAATGGCCACCACCCCAAAACCCAAAACCCCTCACCCAACCCACCTCCCGCTTCCTACACCAATCTTACCCCAAATTAGGCCTCCACTACTTCCACTCCCAAGTCCAACCCATGTTCGACCTTGCTCATCTCCTCGAGTGCGCCATGCCTCGACTAACACCAACCCACCCACCATAGACCTTCCTACCCCATTGTCCTTAGGAGTTGCAACCCACACACCTACCCAAGTGGAGAGGGATACCAATTCGGTTCCACCTCCCAAAATCAAGGAAATCCAAGGGCCATACAACTCACCCACCCCTCCTAACCTAGTTCCTCAAGAGCTATACACCCTTCCCCATGACACCATCACCATAGATAAGTCCATATTCCTATGGCTCAAGCGAGGCCTCACCATTCCTAGTTTACAACCAAGCCACCTACTCATGGGACATCAATCCCAACTCATTCCCACTCAGCCTCATGTCACTTATCAAACCTCCTATTGTGTAGAAGATTTGGGAGACTTAGTGGCCTACCTACATTGGCAAGTCCACTTGACCGATATGCTAGCCATGAGGCCATCAGAGTCTAGCACCATTAGCCTAGCTTACCCCACCATTGGCTCCATCACTTCCATCTACACCAATGACCAATTTACAAGTGAGATCATACTCCTTCTTCCCATGGAGGAGGAACCCATCCTAGTCTACTCCCCAACCATTGAGATCCCAAGTACTTTGATTGGCCAACCCATTAGCAACCTTGGCCCAATTATCTTAGAGAGAGATGATTCGCCATTTGAGGACCTTGAGAACATGGAGTACCCCTACCTAGGTGACCCTTACCATAATCCCTTTGACCCTTTTCTATGGGAGCCTAAATCTCCATGTGACCCACTTTCCCTATTCACCACCCACCTCACCTTACCCACATCGCCCATGTCGACCCAAACTCCTCCCTTCCTAGAATCGGGTTACAACATGAGAGCCTTGACCTTAGGCAACAAACACCTTGGGATTGATGAAGTGCCCCACCCCATAACCACGTTCGTAGATCCCTTCGACCCATTCACGTGGACGTTCAAAAGACATCCCACATCTATGCACATGGAAGTCACCTTTGGGATAAACATGCATGTGTCCAGGCCTACCACACCATTTGACATGATTCATAAGTCGGGTACATTCATCCACATCACCCACATGTCAAGTAGGCAGCATAAGTGGACCATATTCGGATGTATTGGCCCACCTTCATTCATCATGAGTCTTAAGCATGATAGGAGCATACATGGATGTCCGGGTCCCCCGACATTTATCACACCAATGCATAAAAGGTTCATCTATGGATGTCCCGACCCTCCTAAGACTATCACAGTCTTCATAGCATCAAAGTGTGATCGGTCTACATTTGGCTGCCCAGGTCCACCTTGGCATACGCATTCTCGCAAGCATATAGGAAGGATCAATGAGACTTACAAAAGGCGGGCAGATGCTCATCGGCGCCACTACGAGTTCCAAGTGGGAGACTCGGTGATGGTGAGGACGGAGCATCTCCTTCCGGGACCTGCCTCCAAGTTGAGGGCACGGGGTTCGGGACCCTTTCGAGTTCTACGACGACTTGGCAGCTTGACCTACCAGAAAGCTATGGGGTGCACCCTACCTTCAGTGTGGTGGACCTGGTACCCCACAAAGACCCCGCGGTGGAACCCAGTGAGGAGCTTGAGCCTTTACCCCCCCTTATGAGAGACACTCCCGGAGGGACTCCACTTTCTAGCTTGAGAGACCGACGAGAGCAGGTAGAGGCAATACTGGATGAGCAGAGTATCATTACGAGGCACAGGGTGTATCAGCGCTATTTGGTTAGGTGGAAGAGCCGTCCCCCGATCGAGGATACATGGGTGAGTCGGGAGGATTTGATATGCTTGGATCCCGATATGATGGAGCAGTACGACAGCCAGGCAGACCCATACTCGACAGGGTCGAGCTCTCCCCACCCCAGGGGATTTGATGAGGGCATCTCCTGACACCCCTCTAGCTTTGATCGCCTGCACACTCTTGATATGGATTGATCATGGTCTACACTTGTTATCTTCATTTCCCAAGTTTCATTTTATGTATTTTCTTTTTATTGAGTCCTATCTTATGTATTTTCCTTTATTGAGTCATATGGTTTTAGTCCATTTCCCTTGTTATGTTTAATTGGGCCTTATTACTTTAGTTATGGGCCCATAGGATTGAGTCTAGGATATGCTCGGTCTTTTATCTTATTGTCAAGGGTATTTTGGTCATGTAAAGAATGGTTACCTATATATAGGCCCCATCTCTCCTCTTGTATTCAACTTTTGATGAATATTGAAGAAAACCCTTTCAAACTCTCTCAATATCTCTCTCTCTCTCTCATTATCTCTCCATTCTCTCTCCTCCTCTCTCTAAATTTCGAAATTCACTCTCTCTCCTCCCCCTCTCAACCACTTCCAACCCCCACCTACCTCCATTAACTCCCCACAACTTCCCACAACCCCTCTTTAATCCTCACCTAGTCCCAAGGAAGTTCCACCACTCAAAACCCCACCCTCCAACCACCACCTACCCCTTTCACTTCCCTAAACATATCTCCACCTTCCCAAGGCTGAATTAACTCATTCCAAAGCCCAAATTCGAATCTCCCCTTCCCTCCTTGCTCCCTAGGTCGCACCCCTCCTCTCCCCTCAAGCCAAGTTCGCCCCCTCCTCTCTTCTCCACTCCAGCTTTGTGTGCAGGCCGACCTGCAGTTTAGCACTCTGTTGCAGCGACGTCCACGACTGCATCCTGATTCTGCTGGTGGCGTGGCCTAACTTTCTGGAAAGGCCTCCCTGTGCTCTTCGTAAGCGAGGTGGAATCACTCCATTCCGAGTTCGTGGCCGTCCGTGAAGGCTGTTCTTCCCCGACTGCGCAGAACCTCTCAGACCAGGAGCCAGAGCGGCAGAGAAGTCTCTCCCACGACGAACCTTGAAAGAACCAGTCTTCGAGGTCTTCTACAAAGTTCTTCCTCCCCCTGTCAGCGTCCAGGAACAGAAGGCGGAACCCCGTTCGGCATCCGACAACCAGAGATACCAATTTTCTACCACACCCACGCCGGTCTGCCTCCTCACAGTCTGCACCGACCACCGTCCACTTCTCTGGACACCCAGCTCATCTCCAACATCAGAAGACTTCCACGTTTGTTTTTCTGTGAAGTAGACTCGTCCATGATTCCAACGAGTCTAGCGGTGCCAAATTTGGAGCTTAGGAGCGATCGTGGCAGCTTCTGCAACCTTTTATTTCAGACTGAGCTCGGCCAGAGATCAGAGCTGCATCCATCTTCCAGTCGCTGGAGCAGTCAGCCCCCAGATCAGAACGTCGTCCAAAAATTCAAGCCGCACCCCTCTCCGGTTAGCAAGCTTTTGGCGCAAGTTTCATCAGATTCCAAGCTCGGTGGAATTATTGGCAGCATCGACATCGGCCCTCTATCCAGAATTACAGTAGCTAGGCAGAATCGGCAAAGTTCAGAAAGTCGACTCTATCTCGCTCGTTCCCCTCCCCGCTTGGCCGGCTGAAGGCCCCTCCCTGCGTGGAGGTAATTTTTGGTTGTAATACATTAACCCCCACCCCAAGATCCCCCCCTTGCAAGGGGTGTAGTGCTGTACCTCTTCACATTTTCAGGTCAAGCTCCATCGCCGCGGCGATCGGGTGTATACCCTCGCCTCCCGGCGCGCCCTCGTCTCCGAACGGGATCGGTGTCTTCACACCGATCAGGTGAGCTTCTGATCACACCCTTGTAGCTTCATTTCTGCAAATGTAGTATTGCCTTGAATGCCCGTCGGACGGTAAGAGAGTGCCCGGAATTCATTTTAAGCAATATCGTGCCCACCGCGGCCCGTGAGTGAGTGCCACCCCACACCCCGCCTTGCGGGCCAGCCACCCACAAAGTTGGGACTCCCAGGCCCATTGGAGGTCAGCCTTAGCATTGTAAGTCCATTAGGACAATTGGGTCCCGCCTCGGACCCTCACCATCATCTCCCGGACCCACCGGGTGAACGTGTGAACCGAGTGAGCAGAAATCGTCGTTGTGAGAATCATTGAGCGCTTGTATGCTTGCGGGTCTAAGTCCTAGGGTCACCTTATCATATTTAGTGGTCTTTGGGCTGTGCCACATCATCCTCTCCCGTGAAAATTTGTGCTCCTCGAGTTAGCTCTCGATATACCTGGGAAGATAAAAGGGACAAGAATTTATAGAAATGGAAGGAGTGCAGACCAAGATTGCCTCCATCACCTGTCAATGATAGCCCTCGCAATGAGGCACCTGCCAAGCGGTCCCATGTGTCATTTCACCGCTCGCACATGGTGATTGACTGGACGAAGAATATGACGACTAGCCCCCTATGTTGTCTAGGGATACCCTATCATGATTTGGAGGACGTCCGCAAAATTTGACACAGCATTCGGGAAAAGAAACTAGGGCCGTCAGTATTGACTTCGACGGCAGATTCCCGTGGAAAATGGTCACAACAAGACGCGATTCTCCGCTTGGAGCGGAGTCTCGGCAGACCCATCACATGGAAACAGTGCAAAGGAGGAGAAGCGTAGGGAAGAAGGAACGCACAAGAGAACAAACAAGCAGCAGAAAATCAAATCACTCCATTCATAATTCTACACAAGCTGTCATAAACACTACAATCATAGAGAGGTGGTGGGTCCACTAGCCCGCCAACTCTTGACATTATTTTCATGCTCGTCCCTCTAGGCGTCCCTCTCCTCTCCCCTGAGGTGCGGGTCCCTCAGAAGCCTCTAGGATCCTCGTGCAGCAGCACCTGCCTCGCCTCTTGGCGCCTGCTCCGCAGCAGTGACTCGCTGCTCCTCCCCTGGCGTGGCGAAGAAGCCACTAGCGGCAAAGCGACCAGACAGTCGGAGTCGCTCCCCGAACTCTCGCGCTCTCTCGTAGCGCGTCTCCATCCCTCCTAGCCTCTGCACGACGGCCTGAAGGCCCAGCTGGAGCTCCCTCACTTGGGCCTCCAAGGCCCTCCTCTCGGTCTGATCCCGCTGTCGTTCGGACCTTCTCTCGGCTTTCTCTCTCTCTGCCTCTCTCCTCATCATCTGCAGAAGAACCCTTAGCTCCAGGATGTCTGGAGAAGGCCTCTCCTCACCGCGATGTCGCAGCTCCGTTACAGTCGCCACCCAGGCATCACGCTTCTCTTCCGCCCGGGTCGCGCGGGCCACCGCACCGGCAAGTTGCTCCCGGAGGGAGGCAATCTCGAGAAAAGAGGCCGAGGAACTGGAAGATGCGCCGCCAGCCACTCCCACCGTCGCTGTCTGCTGGGCACGCTGGAACAAAATAAACAATGGCCGTCAGTGAAACTCCAAATCTGAAGATAAAAGTGCGGCACGTAACTTACCAGGAGCGACAGCTCATGTTGAGCGACGGCCAGCTGCCGCCTAACCTCTGACAGTTGGGCGCGCGAGCCGCCAATGCCACGCGTGTCCCCAGCTTGGGGAAGCACCGCATAACTCTCTCTCTGCCGCCGCAGGAATTCGGCGCTATCCTGCACCAGTACACCCCCTTACTGTCCAGGGAGACATACGGGCCAGTCCTCGAGCCTCGCCTTACCGCGACTCTCCCTCCTGACGCGGCTCGGCTCGTCCGCACTCGCCCACTCATCGGCCAGGCCGAGTGTCCTCGCCATGTCCTGCACCAAGAAAGGGGTCCCACATCAGTCAAAAAGAACGCGTCCCCTGTCTAGGACGCGTCCATCATTTAAGTGCGACACTCACCGAACCCTTTCCCCCCTCGCGCGGCCCGCTTCAAAACTCAAAATAGATCAAAGAAGGGAAAACCAAGCACTCACCGAGCCGTGTTCACCTCCTCCCATGCCATCGGGCCCCTCGGGTCCCTCGGGGGCCCGAAGCGGCCCTTCCTCCTCCATGGACGTCGTTCCATGTTCTTGCGTGTCCCTCCTCGGGCGAGGAGTTCCTCGTCCCTCTCCACCTTCACCATGGTCGGGCCCACCGAACTCCATCGATCAAAAGAGGAGGAAGACGAAAGGGGGCAAGCGAGTTTCGGCGGAAGGCGGACTCGTTTACGGGTAAGGCACGGGAGAAGAAAGGCCACCCGTCGCTTTAAATTTGAATTCGAGGATTAAAACACGTCCTCGCGCTTGGACGCGCCCAAAAGGAAGTGAAAAAAAGGGAGGAACAAAAACCCTCCATGCAAAGTAGTTCCCTCCTGTCCAGGGCAAAGTCCCGTGAAGCGTGAACAACGTGGTGTGAAAGAAAACGCAGGAAGGAAAAGTACACACAACACAAGAAAGCCATTTTCATTTCATATAATAGCCGAAAGTACATCATGCAGTAAGGAGAGGGTGGAGTGTACAAGCAACTCTCTAACTCTCACCATCCCCCTCCTGGTCATCTCTCTCCTCCCCCCTCTGACGGGGATCCCTAGGGGGCCTCTGCGACCTCTGCGAACCCTGAGAAGCCGTGCTCGTCTCTCCAGGTGGCACCATGCCAGCCTCCAAGGTGCGGCGACGCTGCTCGACCGAAGAAACTAGAAAGCTGCCCACAGAAAAGGAACCGGACTGACGAAGTCGCGCCCCGCGCTCCTTCGCCCTCTGATACCGCTCCTCACTCTCCCGGAGTCTCCCCTCCGCCGTGCCAAGACTCAGCCGGAGCTCCGACACCTGGGCCACCAGAGCTCTCCTCTCGTCCCAATCTCGATATCGCTCTGCCATCCTGTACTCCCTTTCTTTCTCCTTGGTCTCCCTATCCCTCTCCCTCTCTCTCTCTAGGGTCTCCCTATCCCACTCCCTCTCTCTCTCCATGGTCTCCCTATCCCTCTCCCTCTCCTCTCTCTCTCTCACCGCCTCCCTCCTCGACAGCTCGAGGGCGATCCGCAGATCCAGCACGTCACGAGGGAGCTCCTCAGCCTCCCGTCGACGCTCCTCCTCCAGCTCCGCAATCCGGGCGTCACACTCTGCCACCCAGGCATCGCGCTCTGCCACCCAGGCATCGCGCTCCTGCTCAGCACGAACAGCACGGGCCAGGGCCTCCCGAATCTTGGCCACCTGTCAAAGCACGCATGCACCGTTAGAGAACAGTGATAGAAGGAAAGCAGCTAGAAGAGGGTCAGGGCCAAGCAAGCACTCACTCGAGCCTCGCGGTCACGCTCGGCCTCCTCAGCCCGAGCCACCGCATACGCCAGCTGCTCCTGGAGGGCAGAAACCTCCGGAGGAGGGCCCCGTGAACTGGAACCCGCTCCACCAGCCATCCCGGCTGCCGCTGTCTGGTGGGCCCGCTGAAACAGGAGGCAAACGTCAGTCAAAGGCTAAGCATAAAAAATCCAGGTCATAAAAAATGCATTGCATAGGCTCACCAGGATCTCCAACTCCTGTCGGATGGCCACCAACTGCCGCCTAGCGTCCGCCAGCTGGGCCCGCAGGTCGGCAATCATGTTGTCACGAGCATCCTGCATTACACATAAGTCAGTACCACATGCATATACATATAGAAGGGTGAAGCATTTTCATTTCACACTTACCCCTGCCATACCGCCGAAGGAGAGGCGGTCTCCGTACGTAGCTCGATATCGTCTCATGTAATTTGTGATGTCCTGTACATGGGACACCACTGGGACCCCCCCCTGCTGCCAGTCCTGGTACTATGCTGGGAAGCGCGTACGCCAGTCCACAATCTTCGCCTTCCCCTTGGTCTTCCGCCCAATGCGGGCCGGCGCATCTACGTCAACCCACTCCGGGGTCAGCCCCAACGTCCTCATGACCAGTCTAAGCCGCAGCGGCTCAATCTCGTTCAGGCAATGGACCCACACGTCCCGCCTGAAGCGAGGAAGACCCGCTACAACCCAGGGCTGGCCAGCATCGCCCATGCCCAGGTAGGGCCTCCACACCACCTGCATCACCATACATACATTATGTTAGTTACCATTCAGTCACATGCATAAACACAAAAAAAATCATACGCATCATACAATGGCCTCGGGATACTCGCTCAGTTCCCGACGAAGTGACGCCAGCTGGTAGCCGTGGGGTGCTGCAACCACGACCGGCCTCCACTGCCGCGCCAGAGGCACGGCCCTCCTGTTCCCATGCCTAGCCCTCCCCATCGGGAAATAGTAATAGCTCCACACCTGCATCCATCATACATCATTAGTACAATAATTACATATTTAACTGTGGGAATGCATAAATAAAATGTTTACCTGAAGAAAAGGTGCGAAGCCACTGACTGTCATCTCCTTCTCCGAAGTCTGGGAGAGATCAGCAATCAAATGGGCAAGCAGAGCCGCCCCCCACGCGTAGTGCCCCACTCTGTCAAGGTCCGCCAGAATCCCGAGGAAGCGGCAGTGGATGCCATCCCCCTTCGTCCCCAGCAGAAGGCGGCCCAAGAAGAAGAAAAGAAACCTCCGGAGGTCTAGATCCACCAGCTCCCGCTCGCTCGGGTCCTGGGTGAAAGCTGCACGAGCGTCTCCCTCCAGTCGTGCCAGAAACTCCGCTCCAGTCTCGCTAACCCGCTGGCGCGGGTCGACGAATCCGAGCGCCTCCATGATCTCCACTCGGTCAACTACCCTGCTGTCCCTGTCAGTCACGCTCGTCTCTAACCACAGCAGGTCCAGGGCACTCTCTCGGTAGTCGGGGTAGGTGACCCCGCTCACCGCCTCTCCGTCCACCCGTAGCCCGGTGATCCGAGCCACGTCCTCCAGTGACGGCACCATGTGCCCCCAGGGCATCAGAAACGCTCGGCTCGGCGCATGCCACCGCTCCCTCAATGCCTGGATAAGAGGAAGGTCGAGCCGGAAGGGCTCGATCCTAAGGAAAGCTCCAAAGCCCATGGAGTCCACACGCGCCCTCTGGAAGTTCGGCAGCCCGCGGTATGCTGCCACCACCAGGGACCAGCTGATCCGGCCCTTCATCACGCCCTGCACACCACAAAACCAACAAAGAACACATCAGCATCATGAATAGTAATAAACAATAACACTGTATATACTACTTAATCATTTTATTTTTCTTTTTAAAATATTTATTTTTTGTGGAGGCGTCCAGGCCCCTGGACGCCTCCTTTCCTTTTCCTTTATTTTAGAAAAAAACCAAAAACCAAAACAAGAAAAAAAATATATTAATAATATATATATTATCATGGAGGCGTCCTAGACCCAGGACGCCTCCTTATTTTTATTATATTTCTATTACTTTTCGTAAATAAATAAATAAATGAAAAGGAAAAGAAAATGTGGAGGCGTCCAGGCCCCTGGACGCCTCCTTCCCTCACTCCCCGGCCTTCTCTCACAGCCTCTCACCCGTCCGTTTAGCCTATTGAACCACAGAGTGAGAGTTCCGAGGGGCTTACCGGATCGTGCTCGTCTTCTCCCGCGTCGCCAGCGCCCGCAGCAGCCTCCGCGGCCAGGAGAGGCACCTCCATCCCCTCCTCCGCAGCAATCTCCTCTGCTGCGGCCTCCTCGGCATCATCCCTCAACCTCCTCGCACGACGAGCCAGTCGTTTCCGCTTCTCTGGACCCTGGCTCGATCCTCCTCGGTCCATTGGGACTAAGAATGGGTCGTTTGGAGTGGCTGGACGGTCAGAATGAACAGTATAAGTGAGTAGGGGGGAGCCCTCCCCCCTATATATAGATTGACCTTTTATTGGGGCGTCCAGGCGCCTGGACGCCCCCACACTCTTTTATTTTTTTCAAAATTCAAAAAAATAGGGGCGTCCAGGCGCCTGCACGCTCCCATAAATAAAACAAATAAAAAAATAAAAAAAATCAAAATAGGGGCGTCCAGGACCCTGGACGCCCCCAAAAATAAATTGTCAAAAAAAATAAAATAATAAAAATAAAACTTAGGGGCGTCCAGGCCCCTGGACGCCCCCATAATAAATATATATATATATATATATATAAAATAAAAGAAAAAAAGATAAGAATATAATCCAAACAAAATAAAAAACACAAAGAAAAAGAAAAACCACAAAAAAGATAATAATTAACGGAGGTCCAAAACATCCATGCCAGATTTTATTCCATCAGAAAAGCAGAGTGAACTACATCAGGGATTTAGGCACCTTAGGCCTTAACTTCCCCAGTTCGGTTACATAAGCCCTCCACGGCTCGCATTCTTCCACCACGTGCGCTAAGGCCTTTCCCGCAACACTTGTCTTCCAGGGAGCTTTAATGGCCTTCGCTTCCTTCGCGTCCGCTTCAGTGCCCAACTCCCTTTTCTTCAAAGGAACAATGCCAGTCGGTGGCGGGAACGAATGGCGTGGGATGCCAATCTGGAGGCAGCACCGATGCGCATTATAAAGGACGAACTCGGTCGCGCCGATCAGTTGAAGATCAACTTCGGGAGAAGACCTCATGAGGAGATCTAGCGAAAGCAAACATGCCGGTGCGCAAGTAAAGAAGCCTTGTGTCACGGTGCGAAAGTGAGACCGCCAGTCTTCACGTTTCTTCAGCCACGGAACGTGGTTCACTACGGTACCACCGAAGCCTAACACGTCGGCTATGTGATGAAGAGGGCTATGTTGGAAGAGCTTCGAAGCGGTTGGCATTCCCTCGCGGTGGTCGAATTTGAAATGCAAATCCAACCAGCAATTCAAGACAAGTGCACAACCAAATGGAGGCTTACCCATGCTCGAGGCAGTAAGACCGCTGTAAAGATAGGCAAGGACGGCGGGTCCCACCCTCTTTCCACGCCAGATCCCGCAGATAGCACCCAGTTGGTCTTCCTCCACCATGTTGTCGGTATAAGGGAACAAGAGAGCACCCGCCAGACAAATGGTGAACCCCTTCATGATTCCCTCCAAATAGTCATCGTCTGGTGACCCTCTCAGGGCGTCCATGACCCACTCCGCAAGCTTTTGGAGATCGATCCCCTTTTAAGTACGGACCTTTCTGGCTGCGTCGGGCGGCATGAAGCTTCCAAGGACGCTTTAAGAAGTCCCCCGTGTCAGCATCCGCATAGCCTTCACCTTCCCGTCACTCTTGAATTTCTTCAATCCGAGCAGAAGTTCCACCTCCTCGAGGAGGATGGTCACCTCGAAGGTCGGGAAGATAAAAGTGTGGGTCTGGGGATGCCAGATCTCCACTAGTGCGCCCATAGCCGCCCAGTCCATACGAATCTTCTCGTAATGCTTGGCGTGAATAAGGAGCCCCTGCAGATGCCACTTCGAGAGTATGGCCCTCATGCCAATGGAGATATTGGAAGTCAGCTTTGAAAGCCATGGCAGCTTGGAAAACCTCCTCGGGCCTGGGAAGAGTGGATATGGCTGGAAGAGGAAAGAAGAAGAAATGAAGGAAGTAAGAAGAAGGTTCACGTGGAGAAATTTGAAAAGAGTCAGCTTACCATATGCGACATGATCGTCCCACTCAGATGACCCTCGAGGTCGGAAAGTCGCCTAATCTCGCTGCTAGGCTTGCTCCTCTTCATAACGCGGGAAGACTCTCCTTCCATCCTGAAATCTCTAGATTCTCCTCTCCTTCCTCTCCTGAGCTTCCAAAACCCACCTTGGTGCATTTGAATGAACTAGCCTAAGGGGAGTTCTTATAGGAAGGGAAGATCGCTACAGGACAGAACATGTCACATCAGCGGTCGCTATCAGGATTTTGTATGGATCTCCTTTGAACTGTGGTGCGATTCTGCTATGATTTTGCTACTTTATGATGTTGCTAACCTTTGCTGGCCTGTGCAGGTTTTACTAACGGACGTCTTTGTCCTATCTCCTGTCCCACCTTTCATTGGTTGGTCCCACCATGTCATGCATCGTAGTATATGATACGTACGCTACTAGAACATGCCGAGGACCGTGCGGCCCGAACGAATCTGGGATCTGAGTTCCCCTTCAACAAAAACGGTGATGATCCCGGAAGAATTTGGGTTGTACGGATAGGCCGTCAATTTGTGATAGAATGGGGACGACGGTTCCATTCAGTGAGTTGATGCGCGGATAAATGGGCCCCAGCCCAGTATCAGTTCACCGGGTCGGTATCCTGACCCGTCCTTCATAAGTTAACAATATTATCCTTGGTTATTTTCTATTTTAGTTTGTTTTGAATTTTTCTTTAAACCCAGCATGCATTCATATAGGACTTTGATTTATTGCGGAAGATCATTCAAGTGATTCGATTGTGAAAGCCGTTGTGTTTCAATTCCCACAAATATGAGATATTCCACTCCGAATGAAATACCGAGTTTCCTTGAGACAGCCTCGACGCTGCTCTTCCAAAGGAGACCCTTGTTTGGACAGACCCTCAGATATTCCTTTACCTTTTTCGACCCACCTTGGCCGCAGCACTTCCACATTGGCTGGTAACCGCTCCCCAAAGGTGAAACCTCCGGTTTATGACCCAGGTACTTCCACACCGAGAAGTTGGTCTCCTTTTGTTTCGTGCCTGAGCGCACATCTCACCCTCCCTTATTTGATCTCCGTCCAAGCAATCGTCAATATTTGAAAGACCTTCTTCAAGGTCGCCTCATTGAAACTCCAGGAAAGATTCCAAACAGTAACGTCAAAAGCGTGTCTCATCACACCTTGGCATCAACTTATCAGTCCGCTCCCACTTCACTCCACTCCACTTCGATACCATTCCACTACGTGTCGCTCCCTTGCAAAGCAGACGCCAAGACGGGGCAGCTATAGACGCGCCATTCCTGACGTCTCCTGAGAAAGTCTCATATTACTATACGACGCCCCGCGACGGCTTACGCATTTCGAATCACTTGAGTACTTCCTTTTCTTGAGTCTTCTTCCTCCCTTTTCGGCATCCGGAATCGTCTCGTCACGGCATTCGGACGGCATCAACACTAGTCAGACGCATCAAGAGGTTCCGGAACCAAGAAGGGTGTCTGCCGGGCGCCCGCCGACGCCTGATCTAAGGACCCGGGTGGGTCTTAATGGGGGCGTCCACGCCCCTGGACGCCCCCATGATTTTAATTTATTTTATTATTTTCTCAGGGCCCAAAACAAAATAAACAATATGTATATTAATGGAGGCGTCCAGGCCCCTGGACGCCTTCATAAAAATAAAAATAAAAAATATTTGTAGAATGCCACTTGGCATAAAAAAGACAAAAAATAATTAAAAAAATATATATATTAATGGAGGCGTCCAGGCCCCTGGACGCCTCCATAAAAACAAACATAAAAAAATTAAAATGCCAGCCTTGGCATAAAAGACAAAATCACAATAAAAATAACACATTTTTGGAGGCGTCCAGGCCCCTGGACGCCTCCATCACATCCATCACGGGCGCCGGCCACCGAACGACGGTTTGTCGTGTGTGAAAAAATCCAAATTTTAGAGACGTCCAGTCAGCTGGACGCGCCCATTTTTGAATCACGAGGCGCCGCTCACAAAACCACGCGTTGTGCCAAACCGCGTGCGGCCGTCGTCGGTTTTCGGTGGACCTGTTTGAGGCGTCCGGGACCCTGGACGCCTCCACAAAAATATTCCAAAAAAATAAATAAAAATAGAATAAAATATTATTTCGGCCCTGATGGAGGTGTCCAGGGTCCTGGACGCCTCCACCCTCCGGAGCCCTATAAATAGAGGCCCACCCCCTCAGTTCTGGAGGAGCTTTGAAGTGATCCGATAGGCTGCCGGAGCCCAGAGGCTACGGAGTCATTTTCTAACCCGTGGGTTCTTTTGTAGGTGGAGGTTCTGCCGGCTTCTCGGGTGTTCACGCTCGCGAGAGGAAGGTCGTCTTCATCCACCGCGCTTCCACGTCGTCCCCACGCTGCCGGAGCTCTGCCGGATTTCACTCTCGGCTCATCCAATAAGCCTTTTCTTCCCCTTTTTCTCCATAGTTCTTTACATTCATCATATTGCACCCTCTATCCCCCTTCACAAGGGTGCCTCTTCTCTTATACTTCTTGCATCCATCATCTCATTTTCCTCCTACTCGAGTCCGAGAGGGGTTTAAAAGATAACACCAACCAGGTGTGTGTCTTGCCATCATTTCGTTATTTTTACCGCAAGGATTTGAATACTACACCTTCATCTTTCTAATCCACTTGTTACTTGTTTGTCGTTGTTTTGCAAGGGTACCCGAGGAAAGCCCTCTCCGTCGGCCGGCCGGAAGGAGAGGAAGAAGCAACCCGCCATCTCCCGCTCTTGAGGTAGGCGCGATCACTTTCTTATTCTGGGGTCTTTCGCCCCCTGTCGATCACATCTTTTCATCGAGGCCGCGGCGAGTCACTTCCCCAATGGCCGTTTAAATTTCTGTTCTCATATTCTCTTTATATCATGTTATATTCTGCTCATATCATCGAGGCCGCGGCGAGTCACTTCCCCAATGGCCGTTTAAATTTCCGTTCTTATATTCTCTCTATATTCTGTTATATTCTGCTCATATCATCGAGGCCGCGGCGAGTCACTTCCCCAATGACCATTTAAATTTCTGTTCTCATATTCTCTTTATATCCTGTTATATTCTGCTCATATCATCGAGGCCGCGGCGAGTCACTTCCCCAATGGCCGTTTAAATTTCCGTTCTTATATTCTCTCTATATTCTGCTCATATTCTCGAGGCCGCGACGAGTCACTTCCCCAATGGCCGTTTCAATTCTTGTTATTTAATTTCTGCACCATTCCCGTCCCCCCGAGGTCGCGGCGAGTCTCTTCCCGCTATGGCCGTTTGAACTCCATATCTTGCTATATTATACTTGTCCCGCTCGCCCCGCCGGAGCAATCTCCCGTGGTGGCCCCTTCTCTCTTCTCTATCATCTCTGTGTTGCAGCAAAACAATAAAACAAACAAAAAGAGGAGCCCGCGCGCTCCGCGTCCTCTCTCCGTTTCCCGGAACCACGTGACGTCGCTCACAATAACCTTCACCTTCAGTCGGCTCCTAGGAGACTAAACTTGAGAAGTCAATTGGTGTCGCACCTCGCTATCAGAGATGAGAGCATACGATGAACTGATAGAAAACACACCTTGCTCTCCCCATCTCCACCACAGCTCGTCCTCTCTATTTAGCTGTGGGGCTAGTCGAGGAGGAGGCATAGAAGGTCCTTAACTTGCTCCATCTCCTCCAACCTAAAGCTCTTCTTGAAGGTTGGTGCCCAAGTACCTCCTGACAAGAGAGGATCAAAGGACTGGGAACAGAAGCCATAGGTGATGCTATTGTTACAAAAAGACTTGGAATGGAAGTCTCCACACCACCTATCTATGGCTGTCAATAGAACGGGCCGGCCCGACGGGCCCTCAGCTAGGCTTGATTTCGAGTTAGGCTGCCAAACCCTTTTCAACCTGTGGCCCATTAGTCGGGCCTAAAGTGTTGGTCCGACTAGGCCCATAGGTCGGGCTCGAGCTTTGACTTCGGCACGTAAGTCAGCTCGACCTATCCCGACCCATTTTTCTCCCTTCAATTTTTTATTTTTTATTAGAAAATTAAAAATATCTTATTTTATTTAATTAGAAAATTTAAAATATAAATAAATTAGCATCTAAAACTCTAATTAATTTAACAAGATTATAAATTTTATATTCTTTTATGTATTTTTTTATTATTTTTTATTTAATAAGTAACTAGTCTGGACTCTAATCTTTGCACCATGGGCTTCCACCCACTACAAGGGAGGGCCCCCGGGAGACATTGGAAGGCCTAAGTAGGTAAGGGAAAAGCATTCTACTTGGCACCCAAGAATGCAGAACGTCCTCTGTAGTGCCCTCTCATTCATGTTCACTCCCACCCACTGGCTCTTATTGAAGTTAACTTTAAGTCCACTAGCTTCCTCCAACAACTCTAGCATCCACCTAAACACATAGAGTTGTGACTCATCCTCTTCTAAGAACAAGATGGTGTCATCTACATATTGAAGGTTTGTTGCCTCTCCCGACCTGAAAACATGTAATCAAACATGCCTCCTCTGCTCTCAGCTATACCCTGCTCAATATATATGCAACTAACACACAAAGGATAGGGGATATAGGATCTCCCTAGCGTGGCCCTCTGCCACTGTAGAACGATGAAGAAGTCTTCCCATTGACTAGGACAACAAAGGTGGATTTGGAGTTTTCTTTTGCCCAAGAAAATTTCTATATTTATCTATAGGGCTTTCCTTGAGAGATTAGTTGTTGATGCTTCTGTTCAAAATATTGGCATCCCTCTGGTCTCTCGTTGTCATTGTTGCACTTCTCTTGGCATTGAGACTATTGATCACATCCTCATCACTGGCGATAAGGCTACTCGTTGCTGACAATTCTTTAAGGACCGATGTTGCCTCCCTTTCTAGGTATCCTCGTTCACTCTATTGGTTGCTTCCTTTTTATCCATGGCTTTAGGTAGCTCACTTTTTTTGGTTTTTGCACGAGTATTATTCTATCTATCGTTACTTGGCATCTTTGGAAAGTCAAATGTTCAGCTCGCTATGACAATCGTGGCTCTAGTCATATAAGCATCCTCTGCCAAAGCCTTACCATGATTAGAGATATTGCTTCCCGATTCCACCATAAGAAAGCTTCTAATGTCCAAGAAAGAGCACGTCTTTGGGCGATGGATTTGATTGATATGTTCTCTTCTTCTCTACCATCCCTTATGTATTGGATTCGCCCCCTTATAGGTAATGTTAAACTAAATACTGATGGCTGCTGCCGAGGTAATGCAAGATCTTCTATTGGTGCTGCTATTCTCAGGAATGATTGCAACGACCCGAGAATTCGATTACCGGGAGAGACCCGATAATCCGAGACTCGAACCGCCGCCCAAGAGCCGGGAGGGCTCGGAAGGGCTAAAAGGAGTGTGGAGGCACAAAGAAATAGGAAATAAAGCAGGATAATTCAACAATTAATAAAAATAAATAAACAACTACTACAACAGAGTCCAGTCCAACAGAAAGTACAGTCTAAAGCAGTAAAAACGTACCACAAGCCAAGTGAACACTCGGCCCGGCGAGCTGGCAACTGAGAACCTCTGAACAGCATCCTCGAACCACGAGGAAGAACCGCCGCACCTGAAAAATAGGGGTGAGCATCCTGTCACTGCCCCAATAGGGATCCCGCGGAATCCCAACTGAGAACAACGGCGGCACGGAAAGCTGTAACCACAAGTGCAACAGTAACAGCAGGAACAGTAAACCCGGTGGCCGGTCAAAACTCGGCACTACAACTACTCCTACTGTACCGGTCAAGCAGAAAGAGAAATACCGATCTCACAGTCGAGAACCGGACCATACTAGCACCACTTACCGAAGTAAAAACCCACGGCAACCCCGCCGTAGAGGTCTGTCTCCCGAGACACGGCCAACCTGGACACGCTGTCCAAGGTGCAACCCCGACCATCCGGTCGCGGGTACTGCACAATAAGATGCCACCTCGGTAAAGCCACTAGCACTAGTCTCACGGCACGAAAACCGACACATGTGCCACGGTGAAACAACCGGAACTCAACGGTCAACACGACCAAAAACCCGAAGGTCGAAATCACTGAAGCTGACAGTTTGTCACTCCCGACTCGACAGGAGTACCTCCCACAAGAAGCATAGTCGGTAGCGTCCCCTAACGACTTACACCGCACCGCAGGTGAACTACCTTACGTGGTAGCGCCTACCAGAGGCACGGACACCGTACAAGTAACCGCAAAGCAAGTGACTAGCTGGGGTCACGCTCGTCAGCGTGTGTCCACTGCCCCCAACCACGTCTGCACACACAGACCATGCGTCCTAGGTTTGGCCTCTAATTGGTTTTCCCCTGGAGCCGGACTCTGGCTACCGACGAGGGACCCGACGAAAACCAGTCTAAAAACCATCCTCAGGGTAGCCTCTCCACCACTCCCTGGGGGTCCACTCGCGTGCAGACAGGCTACGACTAGTGGAGGGTCACTAAAGGAGTAGACTCTCAAGTCAACAGAAAATCACGTCCGAACCCAACGAAGTACGGGGACCGTCCCATGTACCAACACTGTCGCTCGGTGACCACAGTCGGAGGAGAAACGAGACTCACAGTCCACACAGAAATGCAGAAGTACGGTTCCCAAGGCAGCTCACAGGCCGCCAAACCGAATCCCACTCTCACGGGAACAACGGGAACCCTCTAGCCCCAAGCAGGGCAACTGGACTCGCGGTCCAAGGCCTCACACATGGCGCACGCGGAAAGCACAGAAGCACAATTCCCAGGGCAACGCACAAGCTGCCACGCCGATAACTGGACTCGCAGTCCAAGGCCAAACACATGGCCCACTCGGGAATCATCTTCCAGGAAAACTCACGGCATGCGGGGGAGACCCCACCGCACATACACCGATACACGATGACTCGATTAAGCGTAGCACAAAAGCCCGAAACACGAGGAGTCACCTGGACCCTCAAACCCATGGGCACGCTAAACGAGGTAGCACGGTCCTCCCAACACCCTTAAAACACGGACACAAAACCCTCGGGGTGTTTGGGACATCCAAGAGACCGCAAGTCGACCATTGGGTCGCAACCGGGTCGACTAGGGACCTACACAAAGCGAAACGATCGCGGCAAGCACGAAGAACCACTTCGGCGCAACACAATGCCTGGCGGTCTACCTTTGGGCTGTCACAGCTGTAACGGTCCAAGGCTAGACCGTCACAGCACTCTAACGGTCCAACACAGGAGCGTTACGCGAGAGAGGCAACACCGGCTATGACGCACCCACCCTGGGGCGTCACAGTCTCTAACGGACCAAGCCTGGTGCGTTAGAAGACAGAACGAAACAGGTTGTGACGCACACCCCTCGGGGCGTCACAGCCTCTGACGGTCCTACCTAGGCGCGTCAGAAGAATGGGCTGTGTCAGCTCTGACGCTCCCATTCAGGGGCGTCACAATGCTCTGACGGTCCTACCTAGGCGCGTCAGAGACTCGTGACCCCAACGGTCCGAAAACACGAAAACGGACATAGCGGTCGAACCCAGGCGCGTCACACCCTCTGGCGGTTTATCGTGGGACCGTCAGAGTGACCAACGCCCTGCCGACGAAACAGGACCCTGTGACGCACCCACCCTGGCGCGTCACAGCACGTAACGCACCCACCCTGGGTCGTTACAGACTGTGACGGTCACTGGAAGGACCGTCACACCGTCCCGAGAACGCTACGGCGGGAAACGACCCAAAAATCGTCACACGCCCCCATACCTCCACGGGAGAGAGGGAAAACAAGGGGGAAGCCCCCAAATAGCCCCTAGCATGCATCTACAGTCTCGGATCGGCCAAAAATGCAATGAAACGACAGATCGACGCTCAACCCCAAAAATATGGATTTTTCCCAAAATCTCCAAATACGCCCGCTCGGCTCACCGCGGCCTACAAAACTTGCGGGAAAGGGAATGCACGAGCTGGGGGTCCATCTCCCTACCTCCACCGAAGAAACGACGCGCCGTGGACGCCGATCCACGAAGAAAATGCCCCGAAACCCTCGCCGCTCTGATAAGTGCTATATTTTACATCATAATTTACATCACATTCATCATCTTTGAGCATTATTTGAGTATATTTGTGCAACATGAGCATTAATTACATTCTCACACATTATTTGAGTCTTCATGCATTTTATCATCTTTTTGAGCTTAAAAGACCATGTGAGAAATATTTAAATATTTGCACAATTATTTTGGAATTAAATAGATTGATATTTTAATTTTCAGGAAAAGCGACCTAGATCAAGGCGCTATTTAAATAACGACAGATTCAAGAGCGCGTCTTCAGCAAGAAGCGACAGCTCCAAGGGCGTCAATTCAGTTGATAAAAGAAAGTGGAAAAAGAATAAAAAAGAGAGAGAAAAGAATTAGCGCCCGAGAGGAGGTCGCTAATCATAGAAAGGACGCCCAAAGTGAAGGTCGTCAATTCCTATTTTATGAAAAATGTGGAAATAGCAAATGAGGAATCAAGGAAACTGACGCCCGAGATGCAGTCGCTAGTTCAAGAAAGGACGCCCTAGATTAAGGCGTCATTTAAAGAAAAGATGCCCCAATATAAGTCGCTATTCAAAGTTGAACTAGAAACGGCAATTGCAGTTCCCGATCGAGCTAATCTTCCTTATTTTGATTTATCTACGAAGACACAGTGGAAAGGAGGACTCTATTATGAGTAAGGACTCTATTGGGGTAATGATCCATTGCTGGAAATAAGGATATGCATCAAGATTGGAGTCCACGGTCGAAGGAAACTGCCGAATGCCATTAAAAGGATGCCATGGTCGCATGGTTACGAAGAGAACAGTTTTGGAGATCTGCCTTAGGGTTTAATTTCGAAGCCTTTCCTTTCATCTTTTGCAGTTGAGTTCTTCATCAAAGTTCTTCATTTTTAAGTCTTCTCCAACTTCTTATTCTTGCTCATCTTCTAATTCTTGCACGTTTTTATTAGTTTTTCAAAGTTCTGTCTATGGATTTTACTGTTCACCCGATTTTCACACCTTCTATTCTTCATCATTTTTCTCCCCCTTCTGGTCCGTATCTCTCTCTGTGTTCTTCAGGAAAGTTGTGCGTTTTTGAAAGTTCTTCAACTTCTTAGTTTACCACTTCGTCCAAATCTTCACCGTTTTCAAGCTACAGTCAATTTTCTAAAGTTCAGATTTTTAGAGTTCTGCACTGTTCATCCGCGACCACCTCCTGTTCATCCTTATTTTTCTCCATCTTCCTCTCATTTTTAAACTCTGAAGTCTCATCAATCTTCTTCATCTTCTCCATCTATACAACTTTCATGTTTTCCACTTTTCCTAATTCCTCCTGATTTTAAAGTTATTCTTCCTCCAAATCACACTCTATTTTCAATCTGATTTTTCACTATTTCTTCTCAAAACACACCAACACACACACCCTTTTGCACTGTTTTCAAATTTCCTCCATCTATTTCTTTCTTCCTCTATTTTCCTCTCATATCCTAAGGCGGATCTTCATCCATTAGTCTTCTCACGGCGTCGGCATCCTAGGCGGGGCGACATCCAAGACTTGGCAAAGGAGGCGGCGTTGCTCTTCATCCATTGGCTCTCAAGCTCTTTTCTTTTTCATGTTCTAAGTTGTACTTTTTTTATTTACATTGTACTTGCCACCTCCTAAGGTAATAAAACTCATTTTTCGCATATTGTGGTTGTCTTAATTTTCTCTCTCTATCTCCTCCAATTTCTCTTCTTAAACCCTCTCAACTTCTTTAATTAAGTTTACCTTGTAGTTTATTTTCTTTAGTCTTAATCACACTCAAAACTCGGTTTTCAAAAGCATAAAGTGATTTTTCCAACTTGTTCAATAAGGATTATTTCTCCTCGTGGGATCGACTCCGCTTACCACTATATTCTTAATTTTCTACCTTTTAAAGTGAGTGAGTGTGAATTATTTAAATTGTGGCACGGCTTTCTTAACGACGCTAGTCGGTGTGCATCAATTTTTGGCGCCGTTGCCGGGGATTCCCTCACGGACGCCGGGCCGGTTGTACCACGAAGTACCTTGGAGTTAAAGCGCCCTTAGAAGGTTTTCCTAAAAAAAAAAAGGCATTCATATAGGAGATAGTTGATTGCATCCTTTATTGCATTTGAAAAAAAAAGAGAAAAAGAAAAATAAAAAAAAATTATCATTCATATTGGGCCCTTTGCATTGCATGCAAGGTAGGAGATCTCTCCACCCACAGTTGTTAGGATCCATTAGTGAGATTGAAAGGTTAGTGCATTTCAAAGCCCAATCCAACCTAACCTTATGGATAACCAAAATCAGATCCAAGCTCCTAAACAAATGAAAGATTATTTCATTCCAAATCAATATCAGCCATCCTTCTATGTGCAAGCACCACAGAATCAAGCTGCTCAGTATGAAATTAAATCCAGCACCATCCAGATGTTGCCATCCTTCTATGACAATACTAATGAAGATCCATATAAACATCTAGATGAGTTTCTCCAAATATGTTCCACTGTCAAAATTCAAAACTTCTCAGATGATGCCCTTAAGCTCACTCTTTTCCCATTCTCCCTTAAGGATAAAGCTAAATACTGGCTAGGCTCCTTGGGTAGAACGATCAGTACTTGGGAAGAGATGCAAAAGGAGTTTTTGAAGAAATTTTATCCCATTGGTAGAACTAACACAATGAGAAGGGCCATCATCGGGTTTACACAAAATCCTGGAGAACAAATTCATGAGGCCTGGGATAGATTGAAAGATCTATTAAGGAAATGTCCCCATCATGGCCTATCTAGATGGCAAATTGTTCAAGCTTTTTATGAGGGATTAACTGAAAATTACAGACAGATGGTGGATGCTTCTTGTGGGGGAGCCTTTATGAGCAAAAGTGAAGATGAAGCTTATGATTTATTTGAGATGTTAAGTGAAAATTCTATTAGTCATGCTTCACTTTCTTCATATGAGAGAATGATTAGACCGTCTAAGAAGGGTGGGCTATATGAAGTTAAAACGCAAGGAGATTGTGAGAATAGGTTTGATGTTAATGCGCTTGCCCAGAAATTGAATAAAGTTGATTTATTGGCGCAGAAAATTGAGAAGGTGGATTTAGTGGCCCAAAAGTTAGATCAACTTTTGTCTATGAATAGACAGGAGCCCTCTCTTCCCTCTTCCCATCCTAGCTCACATTCAAACATGCAAGAACTGTGTGCCTTGTGTTCAAGCCCAAATCATGTTGTCATAGATTGTCCTACAGCGGCCCAATTACCCCCTTTTATTCAAGAACAAGTTTTTGCTGCTCAGGGAGTCTCCAAGCCCAGTTATGATCCATATTCTAATTCCTACAATCCAGGCTGGAGAAATCACCCTAAATTCTTTTGGAAATCTCAGGCAAGTCCATCCAATCAAGTCAATCCCTCAGTTCCCTCAGTCCCTTAGCAATGCAATTAAATCAATCTTATCAAAAATTTTCATCTCCTTTTCAACAAAATCACCAACAACTTCCATTTCAACAGTCATCATTCCATCAAGCTCAGGCCCAATTTTAACAAACTCCATCATATCAAGGTCAGTTCAATCAGTTTTCATCACATCGCTACTCACAGGGAGCCCAATTTCAAGTTCCTTATCAGCCACCGCCTCAATTTCTCCACGAAGAAAATGCCCCGAAACCCTCGCCGCTCCACGAACCCGCGACCGAGCTTCCACGCGCCACCGGCCCTCGATCCTCGACCCATTCCCCGTTCCTCGCCTCCCGCCATCGCCGCCTCGCCCTCGTCTGCCACCGTCGGCGGCCCGGGGAGAGGGGGAGAGAAAGAGATGAGAGAGAGTGAGAAAGAGAGAATGAGAGGGGGAGAGAGAAAAATGGTTAATATATATAGAAAATCCAAAAATTGTAGAAATTCAGAAAATTATGAAAAATTACCTCCGCGATCCTCGGGAAGAGCACAACGCATTGGTAATGTCCCGGAGTCAGAGAACGCCACGGTTCGCCCTGCACAGAGTTCCGAAGGCACATTAGGGGAAAACACGTGTAAAGCATAAAATACACTTCGAGACCCACTAAAATGATCCGAAAAAAATCCGGGGTATTATAGCCCTCCCCCCTTAAAGGAATTTCATTGATGCGGGACGGATGACTCGACCGGGCTAGGACGTACGACGGACACAAGTGCGGCCAGCACTAGCACGTTAAGGCAAGCCAGGCGGCTAGCCACTGTGGTATTCTCCGGGTGGAGACGCCTCTCAACAGCGCTCTCTCTTTAGCCCAGCGATCGTCCCTTGCGAGGGAAACACGGGGATCGCGGCGATTAAGAAACCACCGTCGCCTAGGGTACCGATTCGCGTTCGGTGCTTGATCGGAGCTACGGAACGGGCACTCTCAACTCACTAGCACGGTGATTTAGATACAAGCTAACAGCCCTAATCTCACAAACGCAGCAATATAGAATGTATACTAAATTAGCAATGTGAGAATGGAATGAGCGCGTACCTCCACGTCTAGGCGTGGGGAAGAATTCCCGGCCGTTTTCCGAACAACCCCGATATACAAATGATTTAATTTTACAATTTCAGATCTGGAAACCCACTCCACACAGGGAGGTAAAGGGTTACAAAATGATGTTTGGGGGTTGCTAGGTCCCGGCTTGACGGGCAGCAAGCAACGGAGC
This sequence comes from Amorphophallus konjac, assembly GCA_022559845.1. Classification (NCBI taxonomy): domain Eukaryota; kingdom Viridiplantae; phylum Streptophyta; class Magnoliopsida; order Alismatales; family Araceae; genus Amorphophallus; species Amorphophallus konjac. Next base: position 441,460,339 of record CM040126.1, read on the forward strand.
CGAGGAAGGCGAGCTGGAGCCGAACGAGCGCGCCGAGGGCGAGTCGACTTGGTTCTGTCCACACCGGGCACCCTGTGCAGCGATCTTCCGACGACTATAACTCCTAGCCACGACGTCTGATTGGGGTGCCATTTGTTGGAGAATGACGGTGACTGGACGTAGTTTCTTCACTCCAGAGGGCGCATTCAGATCCTTTCAGATCTGGGTGCAGCAAAGATTTCTTTCAGCGTCTGATTTTGTATTCACAGAACTGCACAGACAGACAAATAAATGGTGGAAAAAGGGTTGTCGATGTCGAAATGGAACTCCGTCTGTGGGAGGTTGTTGGTGACGTCCATAGGAACAAATCCTCTGAAGACCTCTCTCTCAGATATTGGCTGGATGAGGCGGGACAGATGTGGGAAGTCGCCTCTGGATCTGGACTAAGTCTGTTCAGATCTTCTTGCGCGACCTCACGAGAATTGACGCCACGGACAGCACAGACCTTGAAATGCAACGAAACGAGAGGCAACGTGAAGATGACTTGCAATACTTTAATTGATCTTCAGACACCAGCTCCTGATCACGTCGTGGTTGGGCTGCATAAACCGAAACACAGTCACCCTCAGATCTGGACTGCACTCTGGGACAGATCTACGCGCCGCCACGAGAAAAATCACCGCCGGTGCTCCCGAACTCCAAACGGCATCAAACCAGAGCTGAATTCTTGCAATCTTGTCGTAGTATCAAGGATAAATAGGAGGGAACAAGATGATAAGAGGGGGATGGGAAGAGAAGGTCGAGTCCACGACCAGATTTCTGGGAAATTCACACCAAGGGAAAGGGCAAGAGAAAGAGGGAGAATCACTCTCTTAACAATTTTCTTTCAACAAAATATCATTAGCCTTTACATATACAACGTACAAGCCTTTAAATAGGCATTACAAGAGCTATAGAGGGCTGGGGGGATGCGTGGGATACCATAAGGGGGGAGGGGAGGGAGCCCATTACAACTTGCCAAGTGGTGAAAGTGAAAGGGGGGGGGCAAGGGGACATGGGTGTTCACCAAACTTTGAATTTCTTGTAAAAAGGAGGGAGGTGGCAGCCATTTGAATATGACCAGCAGCCTTTCTAGCCTCCCATGTGGTAAATGGAGATGGGAAGAAGAAAATTCAAAGTTGCTAGCCTAATACAACAAGGAAGGGGGCGCCCCCCTTATTAGGCTATGAATGGGCCACTTGGAGGCCTTGGCTTAAGCAAGCCCAACCAGCCAATATGGCTTAAGGCCATTCTCTTCTAGTTGGCCCATGTATGAAGAGCCCATATATGGCCTATGGATCCATCCAAATGGACCAAGGCCTCTCCCTTTCTTAATGAAGTCTTAAGGGCCTTAACCAGTTGGCCCATTTAGAGCCTTACAACCAACCCAATATGAAAACCCACATATAATGTGACATTACAAGCCCAATTTAATGCTAAAAAGAGTCCAAATAGAAGCCAAAGTGTCCCCAATTTGAAGGGAAGTCGATGTTGTCAACTTGGTGCTCCGCGTATGGCACCGTCGGTTCGCCGACGTGTCAAGTGATCGCCCTGGTGTCCGCACCAATTCTCCCCGGGTGGGAGGAACTCGACCCCGTCGAGTAAGGGTCCCGAAGCTTGCATTCTCCGCATGTGATCAATGTGTTGGTCATCGTGGGGCATCCTCGCCAACGCACTAGGACGTGTGGATATGCGCCATTCCTTGTGGTGATCACCTGCTCATCCAGTATACAATCTATACGCATGCGTTGAGGCTGGAAGAGGTGGACTCTCGGGTGGTGTATCACTCACAATAGAAGGAGAAAGCCCAAAGCTCACTAGGGATCACCGCGGGTTCCAATATGCTACCAGATCTGAAACATGAAACGTCGAACTATCACCATAGTCACCCGGTAGTTCAATATCGTACGCATTCGGACCCACTTGTTTCTTGACCCGGAAAGGGTGGGGATCGTGGACTTATAGTGGCTTTCGGTCTCCGGGAGGAAACCAATCAGGTATGACCCTAACCTAGACGTACTCTCCCTTTGAATCCACGAATATGTAGCATGCATCGGCTACCTCCTTATATGTGCTTGACTGGCCTTTTATTGACACGACTTAATGCAAACCATATGAAAGAAAACAAACCATAGAAACAAACACACACACTTGAACTTAGACAAACCTATGGTGATGTAGACCATGCATATGCAATGGTGGACCAGGGCACCCGAATATGTGCCATGCATATACTAGATGTACTCGATGCTTGACGGAATGGACGATTCCTAGACACCGTAAGATGTACCAATCATGCATTGGCGACCTATGGGATTTGGGTGGGGAAGGACTAGGAGATCCAAAACTACCTTCGTCATCATCCCTAGATGTAGAGACGGCTTGCCGAATAGACCGAGGGGTATGGGTGGAATAGTGAACTCCTTGGAAGAGGTGGAGGGAATGTGATAGCTCGGGAGCTTCACTAGTGGAGGGGTCAAAAGGGTCAAAGAAGGTATGACCCCGGGAGATGGGTTCCTCCATGACACGGTCCCAATCGTGAAATTCTTGAAGGTGTGAATGCTCACCTTCATCCGTCATAGTGAACGGGACAATGGTATGTGAAGAAAATAAACTTCCTCCCTCGGGCAAAAGTAAATGAAGTCGGACTCGGCCAGCATCGGGAGGAGTAGAAGAATCTCCGTGGTGACACACCCCACGGTGCACACGGAGGTAATGGATCCTAAGGCCGGATGGGTGAAGCTAAGACTAGCGGGTTGGTCAAAGCCTCGGGCCAAAAGATGCGTCAACTCCCATTGTGAATCTAATCTCATAATAAGGTCATCCAAAGTATCGACATGGTGACTAGACCGAAAAGTTGTGTGGCAGGAGTTGATGGACACCAAAGGTAGGGTAGGGTCCATAGACGGGTAAGGGAGCGGGACCAAGCCATCCTTGAGCCAACTAAGAAGCGGCTCGGCTATGTATAATGTACCCGTTAGAAATACGGGTGGCTCGGGATGAGGTGGCTCCAAGCGCGAATCCGAAGGTGGAGTGGGCAGCTGGGGCTGGGTGGCTGGACATACGGGGTCCCTAAGGGTGATCTTACCGGGTAGGTATGGTGGGCATAAGGTGCAAGTCCTCTTGTCCCAGTCAAGATTGGCCCTTCTCTCTCCTAACCACTTTTGCCCTAAAATGATGCATGAACCAGCAAGTGTGCCGATCCTGCACCATGCGCCATCGGTGTAGAGAACAGAGCCGATCCTCTTATAGAACTCAACACAAGCAAAATCACCATCACGGACAATCTCGCCTGTCTTGGAGAGAGACTCCACGATGTCAAGAGAAACCCAATTATCCGACTCCCTATCGGTGAAATGGAGTTCCGTTGTGGACCCGTTGGGTAGAGCGGCTTTCATAATGAGAGGGGCAAAACCAAAGGCTCGGTCCATGAGGACATTCATTTTGGCCACAAAAGTTGACCACTCGGACGTATGGTCTTGGGGAACGGCTATGGGTAGCGGACATGGACATGCATACACACTAAGGACCCTAGACGTAAATCAAGACTCGGTACGTGGCGGAGATAACCGATCCGAAGATCACTCGCACAAGTGTGCGGCCTTCCCGATAGGCGTGGCCTAACGTTCGGACAACACCTTTTGATATACCGAGTAAAGGGATGCAAATGTAAAAAGACACATTTTATTTTGTTTTAGAAATATGATGATCCTAGACTCGACTTAACCCGACTAATGACTAGACGTAAATGACACTTTTTTTTGACACCCTAGACTCAAACTCGCTCTGATACCAAATTGATGCGGGACGGATGACTCGACCGGGCTAGGACGTACGACAGACACAAGTGCGGCCAGCACTAGCACGTTAAGGCAAGCCAGGCGGCTAGCCACTGTGGTATTCTCCGGGTGGAGACGCCTCTCAACAGCGCTCTCTCTTTAGCCCAGCGATCGTCCCTTGCGAGGGAAACGTGGGGATCGCGGCGATTAAGAAACCACCGTCGCCTAGGGTACCGATTCGCGTTCGGTGCTCGATCGGAGCTACGGAACGGGCACTCTCAACTCACTAGCACGGTGATTTAGATACAAGCTAACGGCCCTAATCTCACAAATGCAGCAATATAGAATGTATACTAAATTAGCAATGTGAGAATGGAATGAGCGCGTACCTCCACGTCTAGGCGTGGGGAAGAATTCCCGGCCGTTTTCCGAACAACCCCGATATACAAATGATTTAATTTTACAATTTCAGATCTGGAAACCCACTCCACACAGGGAGGTAAAGGGTTACAAAATGATGTTTGGGGGTTGCTGGGTCCCGGGTTGACGGGCAGCAAGCAACGGAGCCGAGGAAGGCGAGCTGGAGCCGAACGAGCGCGCCGAGGGCGAGTCGACTTCGTTCTGTCCACACCGGGCACCCTGTGCAGCGATCTTCCGACGACTATAACTCCTAGCCACGACATCTGATTGGGGTGCCGTTTGTTGGAGAATGACGGTGACTGGACGCAGTTTCTTCACTCCAGAGGGCGCATTCAAATCCTTTCAGATCTGGGTGCAGCAATGATTTCTTTCAGCGTCTGATTTGGTGTTCACAGAACTGCACAGACAGACAAATAAATGGTGGAAAAAGGGTTGCCGATGTCGAAATGGAACTCCGTTTGTGGGAGGTTGTTGGTGACGTCCATAGGAACAAATCCTCTGAAGACCTCTCTCTCAGATATTGGCTGGATGAGGCGGGACAGATGTGGGAAGTCGCCTCTGGATCTGGACTGAGTCTGTTCAGATCTTCTTGCGCGACCTCACGAGAATTGACGCCACGGACAGCACAGACCTTGAAATGCAACGAAACCAGAGGCAACGTGAAGATGACTTGCAATACTTTAATTGGTCTTCAGACACCAGCTCCTGATCATGTCGTGGTTGGGCTGCATAAACCAAAACACAGTCACCCTCAGATCTGGACTGCACTCTGGGACAGATCTGCGCGCCGCCACGAGAAAAATCACCGCCGGTGCTCCCAAACTCCAAACGGCATCAAATCAGCGCTGAATTCTTGCAATCTTGTAGTAGTATCAAGGATAAATCGGAGGGAACAAGATGATAAGAGGGGGATGGGAAGAGAAGGTCGAGTCCACGACCAGATTTCTGGGAAATTCACACCAAGGGAAAGGGCAAGAGAAAGAGGGAGAATCACTCTCTTAACAATTTTCTTTCAACAAAATATCATTAGCCTCTACATATACAACGTACAAGCCTTTAAATAGGCATTACAAGAGCTATAGAGGGCTGGGGGGATGCGTGGGATACCATAAGGGGGGAGGGGAGGGAGCCCATTACAACTTGCCAAGTGGTGAAAGTGAAAGGGGGGGGGCAAGGGGACATGGGTGTTCACCAAACTTTGAATTTTTGTAAAAAGGAGGGAGGTGGCAGCCATTTGAATATGACCAGCAGCCTTTCTAGCCTCCCATGTGGTAAATGGAGATGGGAAGAAGAAAATTCAAAGTTGCTAGCCTAATACAACAAGGAAGGGGGCGCCCCCCTTATTGGGCTATGAATGGGCCACTTGGAGGCCTTGGCTTAAGCAAGCCCAACCAGCCAATATGGCTTAAGGCCATTCTCCTCTAGTTGGCCCATGTATGAAGAGCCCATATATGGCCTATGGATCCATCCAAATGGACCAAGGCCTCTCCCTTTCTTAATGAAGTCTTAAGGGCCTTAACCAGTTGGCCCATTTAGAGCCTTACAACCAACCCAATATGAAAATCCACATATAATGTGACATTATAAGCCCAATTTAATGCTAAAAAGAGTCCAAATAGAAGTCAAAGTGTCCCCAATTTGAAGGGAAGTCGATGTAGTCAACTTGGTGCTCCGTGTATGGCACCGTCGGTTCGCCGACGTGTCAAGTGATCGCCCTGGTGTCCGCATCCTCGGGAAGAGCACAACGCATTGGTAATGTCCCGGAGTCAGAGAACGTCACGGTTCGCCCTGCACAGAGTTCCAAAGGCACATTAGGGGAAAACACGTGTAAAGCATAAAATACACTTCGAGACCCACTAAAATGATCCGAAAAAAATCCGGAGTATTACAGCCCTCCCCCCTTAAAGGAATTTCATCCTCGAAATTCAGGACTAGCACTAAGTCACAGGGGAAGAACACCCCAGCCAACCGATAACGCTGTAAGGGCACCAGCATAGAAAACCTCGATTCTCACAAAAACACCGATCCTGAGGGACACAGCCAGACTACAATCACGAACAACACCCCGCTCCACATGCCGCACACACCGGCCACTAGAACAGGAGCACCAAAGGACACCGTCCGGCATCACCTCAAACACGCGGGAGCCAATCTTGGCACCGCTGCCACCATCTCGCTCACCGAGGAGACACAATCCTCGACACGAGAAACAGCTACCGATCAATCCAATGGTCAGCAGACAAATCACATGTCAGCTTCACAACCAGTTGACAGGTCGCACACCCTCTCAAGGGAACAACCAATACAGAGCCTCCACCAGCTCAAGCAGCCATCTCAACAGACCGCAACCAGAACATCGGCTCAGCACCAAGAATCACCTCACGCATGGTAAGCTGAAAGCCAGACATATCACTGTGCCAACTCTGTCAGAGCATAAACTTCGACAAAGCCCAGATCCCGTCCGGAAAGGCACACCTCAAAATCAGCCACCCGAGGCCTCGCTGACACACGGCTCTGGCCACGCTCGAGCCCCGACAACCAGCATCTTCTGTCTGTGAAAAGACCATCCACTGGTCGCCAGCTACACGTCAACGGGAAACCTCTACTTGCTCAGGTTCTTCCTTCTTTCCTGGTCCTCCACCAGATCCGAAGGGAACATTCCAAACCTCGGCAAGCCATCCGTTGACTTACACACAGACCGATACCACATCTCGAGCCGCACACCTCTCGGACTCCGCATCCGAACTCAATCATCTCGCCAACTCGACCCTCTCAGGGGAGCACGATGAAACCAAATGACATGATCATGGTGTCTTCAGTCATCACCTCACTTGACTCAGACTTACAGGGAACCATCCCCTGCTGGTCACCAAACCAGGGATAACCATTGCGACACCAACGACCCATCAAGGACCACCCTTCCGACGCCAACCTCACTAAAAGGCCTCCGTCCACAGGTGTCACTCTTCCGTCTTGTCTCATCACATCCCTCGACCTCCGTCAGACGACATCCTCAATAACCCCATCTGGGTCTAACACCGACGCCTAACACGGCTTCCATTACAGGAACAGGGTACTCATGCGGCGCACCAGCCAGCACATTCCCCAACACTCCATCCTGCCAGTGCCAAGAACCACGATATCTTGAGCAACGGCACGGCAACAACACGTTTCGCACAGAGGAACCAATCCTTCAATGCTCAACGCAAACTCAGGAATCCGCCCGTAGCAACCAACGCTACGATCCTGAACCAGTAGATTACAAACCCACCAGGCTTCCGCTGCGCACTCTGATCCACGCGCGCACAGCCAAGAATGTGAACACCGCCCAACCAGCACTCGTCCTTCCGGAACAGCGCCAGCACCCTTACACGACAAGGGAACGAGCACAACTTCTCACAGGCAACCACCTTACCAAAACACGGATCACGTCTCGCACGGACTTCATGGCACACGAAGGCCAACCAATCCGAACACACAATGCAAGACGACGAACCTTGGCCAAATGCAATCTCTCCAACCAAAGGAGAAACCAATCACACCTCCGACCAACGGAAGAACTCCAGGCTCGACCTGATCTCGAATCTCACGCACGCTGGAAACCACACCATCCAGCACCAAGAAAACCATCGCTTCCATCAGATCAGCGCCTCCGACACACTGAGCAAGTGTCATGTCGGACCACAATCACAGCATCTACCGATGCACCACCGCTGCGATTCCTCGAACCGCAGCACTGCGAGCTCACACCGGCCAGCAACCTCTGCCCAACGCTGGACAACCGGGGCCACCACCGATGAGGGAGAAGGCTCTCGACCTCGATCCTTAGACCCCACGCCGGTACGAAAGCCGCGAACAACAACCGCCTTCACAGCGCCACGCAGCACACTCAAGCTCTCAAGCGAGAAACAAGGCGGAAAATAAACACAACCCTATACCAGCTGCCGACTGTATTGGACCTTATGGACTCTGATCGCTGTAATATCTCAAATTCCTATGTACGTCCTCAACCACCGCTCTGATACCAGCTATAACGACCTGGGAATTCGATTATCGGGAGAGACCCGATAATCCGAGACTCGAACCGCCGCCCACGAGCCGGGAGGGCTCGGAAGGGCTAAAAGGAGTGTGGAGGCACAAAGAAATAGAAAATAAAACAGGATAATTCAACAATTAATAGAAATAAATAAACAACTACTACAACAGAGTCCAGTCCAACAGAAAGTACAGTCTAAAGCAGTAAAAACATACCACAAGCCAAGTGAACACTCGGCCCAGCGAGCTGGCAACTGAGAACCTCTGAACAGTATCCTCGAACCACGAGGAAGAACCGCCACACCTGAAAAGTAGGGGTGAGCCTCCTGTCACTACCCCAATAGGGATCCCGCGGAACCCCAATGTGAACGCGTCACGTGGTGGACTGAGAGAGAGAGATGGGGTTTCTCCCTCTCCGAGTAATAAAGGTTGAAAGAAATGAGGACAAAATAATGAAACGCGCGCTGTAGGGGATATGAAAGAACGGTGGACAAGTACAACCTACAAATGACACTCTAATGGAGACAGAAAGAATTTACACTGACTGAACTCCGGTACATGGCGGAGATAGGGGTCCGAAGACCCTCTCGCGCAAACTGAACCCCTTCCCGGTAGGCGTAACCCACCGTTCTGAGAGCAACTTTTCAGATACCGAATTCGAGTCCTGGGACTCTACGTAATAGAAGTTGACAGACGGGAAGACACGTAGACTCGAAAATTATAACGATATATCACTCCTCGGACAGTTACAAGAACAACATGAATGAAAGCATACCACCGCAGGATATTGGTCTTTGCGGGGTTTTAACAACAATATTGCAATATGAGCAGTAATTAATATATGTATATATAGAAACCACCGCGAGACATTGGTCTTACGGGATTTTTTTAAAGCAATATAAATAATAAATAAAAGTATATATATATATACCACCACGAGACATTGGCCTCTGCGGGGCTTTTACTATAACATAGATAATAAATATAAGTATATAAATATATAAACCACCACGAGACTGTGGCCTCTGCGGGGTTTTTATTGTGACATAAATAATAAGTATAAGTATATATATATATATATATATATATATATATATATATATACCACCACGAGACTTTGGCCTCTGTGGGGGCTTTTATTATAACATAGATAATAAATATAAGTATATAAATATATAAACCACCACGAGACTGTGACCTCTGCGGGGTTTTTACTGCGGCCTAAATAATATAAATAATATATATATATATACATATATATTAATATATAAACCACTACGAGACTGTGGCCTCTGAGGGGTCTTTAATGTGACATAAATAATATAAATAATAATAATATATATATATATATATATATATATATATATATATATATATATATATATAAACCACCACGAGACTGTGGCCTCTGAGGGGTCTTTAATGCGACATAAATAATATAAATAATAAATATGTATATATATATATATAAATATAAACCACCACGAGACTGTGGCCTCTGAGGGGTCTTTACTATAATATAAGTATATGTGACAGGAAAGGAAAAGGGATCAAATAAACCGCCGCGAGATGTTGATCTCTACGGGATTTTAAAGCGATGATAGGGGAATGCTGAAATTAAATAGTTAGGAGTTAGAAAGTAAAGTGCAGAAAATAAAATGCTGAAATGGAAACGGTCGCGGGAGGTGACCCACCGCACCAGTTAGGAATTAGATATACAGAAAGTAAATCACAGAAACCGCCGCGGGGAATAATCCTCCGTGCGGGTGAGGTCAGAGACAGAAGAAGATAACCGCTGCGGGAAGCAACTCTCCGCGGGTGTTATTAAAACGAAGATGATCAAAATGGAGCGCGCGTTAGGAATTTTGTAATCGCCAGGGACCGAGGGTCCCGAGTGGATTGATCGCTTTTGCCTTTGACACGGGGTTATGCGGGCTCCCACTTCCTCTTCTTTCGACAGGCTGAAGAAGATGGCCTTTTAACTGGTTACCCCTACACAAAGAACAAACAGAGAAAAAATAACAACTAAATGAGAATGACGGCGGTGTAGTACCAATCCTTAGGTAATGAAACTGTAAATAACATAAACGAACACGTACCTGGTTGGTGTGTTTAAAACCCCTTTAGAACTAAAAGGGTGGGAGAATGACATGATGAAATGCACAAACACAAGGACACTCACAAGCTAGGCCCTCTCGGAGAGAAAGGCATGGCACATATGCTAAATGATGCATGGAACATGATTAATTGACTAAATAAAAATAAGGGGGAGAAAAGCTTATCGGGAAGACCGGCGACGAGCTTTGAGAAGGGCTTCAACGTCACGAACACAGTACGACTAAGGAGCTTCCGAGCAGACTTCAGAAACTGTTTAAATGGAGAACACAAACACACGTATATATATGTATAAGGTAAATATATATATATATATATATATATATATATATATATGTGTATATATATATATATATATATATGTAAAGTGAGAGAAGACGATTAAAAATATAAGTAAATAAGCAAATAATAAAAACTAACGATGTATGAAAGGTAGAAGAGGGTTAGAAAAAGAAAGAGAAGTCAAGAGAGAGAGAGAGAGAGGAAGGAAGCTTTTTTTTTAGGCTTTTTGTACTTTAATTTTTATATATGTGATATATATATGTACATAAAGGATATATATAAGATATATATTAAAGAGATATATATAATATATATATATATATATATATATATATATAGTATATGTATATGAGAGGAAGAGAGAGAGATAGAGAGAGCACGTAAGGGGAGAAGGGAGAGAGAGGGGGAGAGAGATATAAGAGAGAGAGGGACAACGAGAGAGATAAAGAAAGGGAAAGAAAGGGAGAGAAAGAGAAATTAAAAAGGGAAAGAGAAATGTACAAGGGAGAGAGAGAGGGGTCGGATGGGGAGAGGGGGACGAGAGAGAGAAGAGATTAGACGGAGGGAGAGACCGTGAGATGAGGAGGAGAGAGAGGGAGAGAGAGAGGGAAAGAGAGAGTGAGGGAGTGGGGAATAAAAAAACTAAAAAAAGAGAGAGTGAGAGAGGGGGATCGAGAGAGAGAGAGGCGGTGGGATGAGGAGGAGAGAGAGGGAAAGAGAGGGTGAGGGAGTGGGGAATAATAATTAAAAAAACTAAAGAAAAAGAGTGAGGGAGGGGGATCGAGAGAGAGAGAGATACGGGAAGATGAGAGGGAGAGAGAGAAAGTGAGAAGAAGTGAGAGAGGGAGAGAACCGAGAGGGGGGAGGAGGAGAGAGAAAGAGAGAACGGGAGAGATGGGAGAGAGAGAGGGATAAAACGGAGAGAGGGAGAGAGAGAGAAACGCGAGAGGGGGAGAGAGAGAAAGAAAACGGAGAGAGGGAGAGAGAGAGAAACGCGAGAGGGGGAGGGAGAGAAAGAGAAAACGGCGAGAGGGGGGGCGTCCGGCGACTGGAGGATGGCTCGCGGAGGGTGGACGGTGGCGAGCTGGCTGGGGGAGACAATGGTGGTGACGGTGACGAGTCCGGAGGTGGCTGCGGACGTGTGTGGGCGGTCGGAGGTTGAGGCGGTCGACGACGTCCGGCGGTGATGCAGTCACGGAGTTGGGTAGCTTGCGGACGGCATGCATGCGCAGGCGGTGGTGGACGGCGTGGTGAAGGCCGGAGGAAGCTGCGGACGTGGCCGGGGGTGGGTGACGGTGTGCTCACGGTGGTCGAGCGAGGCGACGGCGTCGAGGGAGGCGACGGCGAGCGACGGGCGTGGGCTTCACGGGGGTTGCATGGCGTCGAGGGGAGATGGTGCACCGGTGGAGGGAGAGCACGGGATGCGACGATGGCGTCGCAGTAGTGGACAGGGGGGTGGGTTCGCAGGGGTGTTGACCTAGCAAGGGAGAGGGCGGCGTGGAGCTCGACGGAGGTGCAGGAGGTGGAGGCTGCGGCAGGGTGGCGTGCGTAGGGGACGGGGACGTGGGCAACCGGTGCATGCAGAGGTGAGTGCTGGGGATGGTTAGCCGGAGGGGGTCTCGCGAGGTGATGGGGGAGCGGAGTGGAGGAGGAGTGGAGTGGGTGAGAGGTCTGCTGGGTGGTCGGAGGCGGGCGGCCGCGGCGGGCAGATGACGACGACGACGAGGTGGAGGTGGAGGTGGCGAGATGGATGTAGGCAGCGGCGGACGGTGGCCGGAGGTGGAGGTGTAGTGAGAAGGAGGGATGGGGAGAGGATGGTGAGGATGAGGGGAGTGGTGTGCTGCATGTGGGGGTTGCGTCCGGGATGTTAGGTGAGAAGAGAGAGGGCTCACGGCTTGGGGGTTGGGCTGCTGGGAAAGAGGAGGTGAGGAGTGGCAGTGGAGTTGAAAGAGAGTGGGGGAGGCCTGCCGGGGGGTTCGCAAAAGGGAGGGGTGAGGCGGTCTCGCTGGGTTGTTAGGTTTCGGAGAGAAAGTGGGAGAATGAGAGTGGGGAATGAGATCGAGAGTGAGATGGATTGGGGGGACTGCCGTGGAAGCAAGGGAGAGAACAGAGAAAAGAAATGGGTTACGTGAAAAGAGGGTAAGAAAACAGGAAATAGAAAGAGACGTAGAGAGAATAAAATGGGTAGGGAATATTATTTTATTATATTTTTATATTTTATGTTTGTTTGTTTTGTTTGTTTTTATTTGTTTTGTTTCTTTTTTTGCTTCTTTTTATATATATATTATTTATGGTTATTATATTTTTGCTTTTTAATAAATATATTATGTATATACTAATCACTTATATATATATTTATATTTTATGAAAATAAATTTATTAAAGAAAATCAATTATATTATTTTTACGTAAACACAACTACACACATTTTTTGGAATTTTATTTATTTTATATGGACACATATTTTAATTTTCTCCATTTCAAAAAATAATGTAATTTAACCACAATTACGGAAATCACTCAAATAAAATAAGATGTAAGCCACTTCAGGACATTACGGTACAATATGGGATTTACTCATCGTAACGTCAGAAACGGCGTGTCTACAGCTGCCCCGCCTTGGCATCCACTTTGTAGGGGAAGGACGTGTAATGGAATGAAACGAAGTGTATTGAAATGAAATGGAGTGGAGTGGACTGAAAAATAGATGCCAAAGTGTGATGAGACACGCTTCTAACATCACAGGACGGGAATCTTTCCCGAGTTTCACGAAGCAACCTTGAGGAAGGTTCTCCGAAATCAACGATTATTTGGATGGTAAACAAACTAGAAAAGACATTGTGTGCACTGGGGCACGAACAAACTAAAAGGACCAACTTCACGGCGCGAAAGTACCTGGGTCGTAAACCTCAGGTTTCACCATTGGGGAGCGGTTACCAGCCATTGTGGAAGTGCTGCAGCCAAGGTGGGTCCGAAGGAAATAAACTGATGATTGGAGACAAATCCAAACAATGGTTTCTTCCAGGGAAACATCCCAAGGTAACCTCGAAAAACTCAGTACTCGACTCGGAATAGAATATCCCATATTTAAGCAATTAAGCACAGTAGCTCACACAATCAAAGTAAGTGAATGATTTTTCACAATGAACTCAAAGTCCTACATGAATGCATGCCGGGTTTAAAAAGAAAAATAAAATAAACTAAAATAGAAACTATCCAAGGATAATATTGCTAAGCTGTGGAGAGTGGGTCAGGATACCGACCCAATGAGCTGATACTGAGCCGGGGCCCATTTATCCACGTACCGACTCATCGAACGGAACCATTGTCCCCATTCTATCACAACTTAACGGCCTATCCGTACGTCCTGAACTCCTCCGGGATCATCACTGTTTTTGTTGAAGGGGAACTCAAATCCCGGATTCATCCAAGGCGTAAGGTCCTTGGCATGCTCTAGTAGCGTAGATATCAGATAATACAATGCATGATAAGGGGGGACCATAATGATTGAATGATTAGGGGACAAGGCGGGACGAGGTGGGACATCGGTGGGACAATGGTACCCCACTCGAACATAACAAAACAAAATCACAACTATACAAGCAAATTATCACACACAACAAAACGAAACTGCCAACACTGTTCCTAGATTCCTTTCCTCACTATAAGTATCGCCCCTTTGGTCTTAAGAAAATGCATTCCAGGGCGAGCTAAGAAAGTTGAAGTTCAGGAGGAGATCAGAGTTCGAGATGGAAGGGGAGTCTTCCCGTCCCGTGAAGAAAAGTAAGCCCAGCAACGAGTGCAAGCGGCTTACTGACTTCGAAGGGCATCTTAGCGGGAGAATTCAGTCTCGAATGGTGAGTTAACATTTCTTTTTTGTGTTTCTGCAAGACCTTCTTACGCTCATTTTCGCCTTCTCCACTTTTCTATTTCCAGCCCTATCCTCTCTTTCCTGGCCCGAGGAAGTTTTCAAGATTGCCATGGCTGTCGAGACTCACTTCGAACATCTCGATCAGCATGAGGGCCATCATCGGAAAGTGGCACCTCCAAAAGCTCGTAACTCATGCCAAACATTATAACGAGATTCACATGGATTGGGCGGCTATATGGGTGC